>VXBO01009554.1:312415-339485 GCA_013400135.1 Rhinoptilus africanus
AATATTAGTTGGCAATACACACACTTCAATAAGAGAGCATAAACAAAGTATCAAGTAAGTTCCTATAATCTAAATACTACTTAAAAATATGTCAGAACTAGTTTGTAAAAGCCCTGTTTGTGTCTGTTCAGAACTTTAAATCAAACCAAACATTTAAAGCTGGTTCCAAACCCAATCCCAATATTTAAAATAAAGTATCAAACACAACGTTAAGCAAAATAAGTATCCTACTAATTTCCATCAATACTAGCAGAATCATGTAGCTCAGTGCAGATGAAAAATTAAGACATTATTTATTTTTTATGAGCATAGCTTAAAAGAAAGCCACTGAAAAACTGTTCCAAAAGAAATGGAATAGTGGACTTGAAAAAAAAAAAAAAAAGTGATTTCAATAGGTTTTTATGTTATTGAGATCAAATCACTATTCTTGATCTTAACTGATGTTCCTATCACAAGTTTCCTTTTCTATTTTTGATAACACAATGGTAATACCATTCAATTTCAAGTAATCAAAAGCAAAATTTAAAATCTAGTATTTTATTCATGATAGTTAGTGGAATATATATTTGTAAACATAATCAACTCATTCTGGCTTTACTCGTTCTCGGAATATCACCCACAGACTTACTAACCCTGACCTATTCCTTTGAAATAACGCACACAGCAGAACTCAGTATGTGAAATGTGTGAAAGCAAATGTAAAATAACTTGGGTCAATAAGGCTTATTTATGGCTACTGGGTAATGTAAATCTAAAAAAATTCATAACAAGAATACGGAAAAGATTTTTTGTCATATCCCGGATGCCAAGAAGCATTAAAAGCAAACAAGCAAGCCAAACTCCACAGTTTCTTAATATGGTAAGGATATGGAACATAATCCTCTACAAAACTACTTACATACTAAATTTAGTATTCACTGTTTCTGTAGTGGGTGTAAGAGTGTTTCATAAAAAGCTAAAAAAAGGAAGAAGAGATGGATAAATAAAGATATGATTTACAGTCAGAATGGTATGAAGGACTTGGTAAAACTGAAAATCTTTGAAAATATGCTAAACTTTGGCGAACCACAGAAATTTAGGTTTCAGACCAGACTCAATGAAATATGGAAAAAACCAAAAGCAAACATGCTGTATTTGGGATTTCATAATGTGGCAACAGTCCAAAGACTGGATGAGATTCAGTTACCTAAACAGAGATTTCTAATGCCATTTAAAAGGCCCCAGAGACTCCCTCACATGACAGATTATGACATACCTGCTGTCTTGTAGGGTAAAGAGAACATAGGACTATAAGGTCAACTACACCCTTCGGGAAGAGCAGCATACTTGGACTATGCCAGGGCATTCCAAACCGCATAGGGCAACTATGTTCGGGCATCTGAATTCCACCCAAAGTATCCACATTTTTATTTCTTACTTCCCTGATACAGATGTTAGCTAAGAGACTTTATTATTGTTTCCAGGCATGTAAAGTTGCATACACTCTTTTGATTTCACCATTATGCACAAGCCTTTATTTTCTACCTGTTCAGCTAATTTATTAACGCTTTAAAATAATGTCAGTGTAACAGTTTCTGTTTGTGTTCATTCTAATCTTAGCCCTAATAGGTTCATCCTACCTATCTTCAGGCAACTAACTGTGGTACCTACCTTAATTTAGTTTTTGTTCTACTTTATCAGTATGATTTAACACACCTAATACCTGAACCACCTTCTGCTGTTACCTCTATTTTCCTTTTAACTGTTAAAGAAGTGTTAAGTTTAGCACTTCAGCTGGCTACTTAATTTTAAAGGAACTCACAGGTCAGTTCTCAGGTGTGATAAAACTGAAATTCATCAGATATGTGTAGCAGTTGTAACAAACTGGCTCTTAGAAACACAGAATCATAGAATTGTTTAAGTTGGAAAAAACCTTTAGGATCATCGAGTTCAAACATTAACCTAGCACTGCCAACTCCACCACTAAACCATGTCCCTAAGCGCCACATATACACATCTTTTAAATACCTTAAAAGATGGTGACTCAACCACTTCCTTGGGCAGCCTGCTCCAATGTTTGACAACCCTTTCTGTGAAGAATTTTTTCCTAATATCAAATTTAAACCTCCCTTGGTGTAATTTGAGACCATTCTCTCTTGTCATATCACCTGTTACTTGGGAGAAGAGACTGACCCCCACCTCACTACAACCTCCTTTCAGGTAGTAGACAGCAATAAGGTCTCCCCTCAGCCTCCTTTTCTCCAGGCTAAACAACTCCAGTTCCCTCAGATGTTCCTCTTAAGACTTTTACTCTAAACCCCTCACCAGCTTCATTGCTCTTCTTTGGACCTGCTCCAGCACCTAAGTGTCTTTCTCGTAGTGAGGGGCCCAAAGTGGGATACAGTACTGAGGTGGGGCATCACCAGTGCTGAGTACAGGGGGATGATCCCTTCCCTAATTCTTCTGGCCACACTATTCCTGATACAGGCCCAGGATGTTGTTGGCCCTCTTGTCCACCTGGGCACACTGCTGGCTCATATCCAGCCGGCTGTCCACAAACACACCCCGGTCCTTTTCCACTGGGCAGTTTTCCAGCCACTCCGCCCCGAGCCTGTAGCGCTGCTTGGGGTTGTTGTGACCCAAGGGCAGGACCCGGCACTTGGCCTTGTTGAACCTCATGCCATTGGCCTCAGCCCATCGATCCAGCCTGTCCAGATCCCTCTGTAAAGGCTTTTCACCTCCATTCTCCTCTCATCTCAGATACACTGAGGGCTGAGTGGCTAATGACAAAAATTACTTGGTGGTTTAGGACTGGAATTGAGAGTGAATCACAGGCATGTCTCCATGCAGTATAATTGGAGTCAGCTGACTGGGCTGGGCTGGAGACAGTGGCACTCAGAGCACAAAAGAGAGTTCTTGCAGACCTCAGACCTGAAGACTCTTATTTCTTATAAAAAATAAATCATTTATTCTGCAAAACAGCAGCAGAGCTCTCAACCTTAACTCTTTACCCAATTTAATGTGGAACAATTCATTATTCTATTGCATGAAAGTTTTCTCAATTCATTCCAAAAATATGAAGACACCTGATCCTAAAAGACAGCCTCTGGAGGTTTACCCAGATTCGATTAGAAAAAAAATAAACATAAACCTAAGACCCTCTCCCCAAAAGCCAACCACCCCTCTCACCCCATACAGGCATGTGAATATAAAGTCAATGCTAACCCTGTATTACACTCTGTTACTGCTTCAGGGCTTTCTGTGCTTATCGAGAAAGCAGGTGGACCATCATATGGAGGACTCTCCCCTTGGCACTACAGCAGAATCACAAACCCTCCTCTCAGGGCCTGAAATTTTTGTTCTTTGTTCTCTTCCTGGTACCCACAGGAACAGCTAGAAAGTACAACCATTGTAACTTCTAGTAGAGAAAAAATTGCATTTAATTCTGAGGGTTCAGTCTAATTCTCAGAGTTTGTACAATCAACTGACTGGTACAATATTGACAAAAGTTTTCTCTCAACTTATATTATTTTTTTATACAATCTAATTGATTAGAATTTATTTAATTAAAATCACATTATCCATTACATGAGTCACTGATTCCCCAAAACGCAACGTTACTTATTTTGAATAACTACCAGAAAGCTCTTCATTCCTGGAGGAGACAAACTAAAAACATACTTCAAATTGAAAACAAACAAACAAACAAAAGTACAAGGGAAAGGGGCAAATGCTGAGAACTCAGAAGGGAGCTAGAAGTATTGTGAAAGCAGAAGGGGTAATGAAGCAGAGAAGACTGGAGAAAAGTTGACATTACTGGAGGGCTCTCCCAGACAGCAGGCAAATGTGGGTTTACTGCAGTAGAAGAAGAAAGGCAGAATAGGTTTAAAGATATAATTTTGCAACAAACCAGGCTTCATCCTCTCTACCTTTCATGGAATATGTTTTTAATGAAATTCTGGGGTTTAATACAAATCCTTCAGACCCCCAAGAAATTCTCCTCATGCCCCCACACTGTGTTTTCGGGCCTGAATAAGTTTGTTAGTAGATAAACACTGCCGCTGCCTCATGCTTGAAAAGTTTTGAATGTAATTGACTGTCAATGATATGATGATTTATAATGCAATCTGCTGCTACTTCTGCTGCTGCAGATAACTCTAATTTGCCTCTATTGTATTAGATATGATGAACTTGACAATCATTTTCAATTTTCCTATTTGGCTTTCATTCAGGTTGATGTGGCCAGTAACAGTGAATTTTCATTGTTCTCCCCTGAAAGCAATAAAGGAACAGGAGCTTGTTTTATATGAAGCAGTTGGCTGTTTCCAAAGGACTCATTTATTGTGTAATGAAGCTTCTGACAAGCAAAATATTTAGCAAAAGTGTGGACTGAAAGTTTTGTTTTAAATCTTTATGTTTTCCTGAATCAAATACCGGACCAATTGTGCTACCTGGAAAAGAAGATAGGTGACAGGGAGAAAAGGAGCCTGCAAACATGATGGACACTGCACCAGCTGGTTAAGATTACACAGTTCCATAATTCTGGTCATATTCACACCTGGAGGCTTTGGCTTCTCTAGGGAAGGCAGGTGAAAGAGATTGAGATGTTCATGGGTTCTGTTTGGGGGGAAAACTAATAAGGAACAGAAAGGGAAAGTGAATAGAAAAGACCCCAGTGCACATAAAATAAAAGAGTTTAAAGATATGCTTCCCAGACAAGCAAGTATCATTGGACCACCTCTCAATTTACAGCTGTGTTATCTTGTAAGGCAACTACTCAGGAAGTTAAAATATTTGATTATCACTTGTCATAGAGATAAGAAAATCAGTCTTAAAGTGATATGCATTAGACTATGAAAAGACTTTGTGGCTTTGGATAACCCAGCTTCCAACCTCTCCGCTGTATTTTCTTTCCTTAAAAAGGAAAGATAATGACATTTGCACTTATTCTAACTGGCTTTGGTATGCACAGAAAAAAATGTAGGATATAAAAATGACATATTTCCAGGCCACACAACAGCTTCTATTTACAGATTTGCATCTTCTTCCTCACCTAGCAAAGTTCTCATAGTTAGTAGCAATGCAGTTTTGATGTCACTCCAGCTACCATAGGGAAGAATGAGCCAGGTCCTATTCTGTTTCATACATCACCAAAAAGGACTGGCATCTATGTTTCAATAAGTAAACTCTATTCTGTGGGTAAGAGGTGAGAGATAAATTTGAGATCTAAAGTTCAGATTGAACAGCTGGCAGTTAGAAAAAATTATTTTTTGACTTGGAAGCTAAACATATTTTATAGGGAAATCATTGAGGAAGAATAAATATGGAACTCCACGCTGCCATTTTCACATAGTCACCTTTTTGACTGTAACTGCATTTCAAGAATGACGATTTACAGTGTCATGCTTTCTGTGTATGAGCATTAAGCCCATTACCATACATCCAAAATAAACCATACTGCTGTAGAGGTTAATTCAGTTTTCAAATAATATGAAGGAACCTTTTTAAAAACAAACTTTTCAGAAGCTTAGGCCAAGTTTTGGGGAAAAAATAACTGTTTTTCTCCTTTTCCTCAATTCAGTCATAACTAGTGATCATGCTTTACACTTGTTCTTACTTACAGTATGAAATATCACTAACAACATCATGAAGAACGTACTTACGAAATATGTGGAGTGCACAAATACAAAGGCTGAGAGGAACTGATATTGTTTGCTGGGCACTTGTTATAGTAATTCAGGAGTGGAAAGCATTAAGTCATTGCTATTCCCTTGCAAAAAAAAAAAAATTGTGAGAATTTATAAGTAGACTTTAAGCATACACTTTAAACATTTTACTTCTTTAGAAGAAGGAAATCTTTTTATTAGTTGAATGATACGCATTTGTTTCCTGAAAAGCTTTGGATTTATTTTTTGAATAATTCATTAGTAAGGCTTGTAGAAGAAATGAAAGATATACCTATCTGTGATCAAGTTAAGGGGAAAATGCAAGAATTCCTATAAAATGTCTTCAACAATATGAATTTGTATTGTACAATTAATATACAATCACACGTCAGTGAAGCAAGCTGCATCACTTCACCTTTAATGGCTGGAGTTACTGAATAAGAAATTTATTTGGAGACAAATGTGAAACACTAATTACAGATTCTAACAGGGAATCAGCTAGAACAGGGAACAAAGTATTATGATGTGTGAAAATGCCTGCAGTTACATACAGATAGGACATGAGGCAACAATTTAACAAGATAAAATCTTTTGTATGCGGCCTATCTTTCAAATAGAATTTCACTTTTACTCTCCAAGTAGAAGTTCAGAGATGTTCTGCCACTTCTGCTTTATTCATACAGAGTGACATTCACAAATAGAAACTTAGCAGTGATTTGTGGCCGTACACCATGACAGACTATATGGATTGCACTTCCCTACACCAGGTAAAGTGTGGGCTCTGAGTACATATGCACAATATTTTCTGAGTCTTGGAACTCAATGATCAACTTTAATGCAAAAATATCAACTGACTTCAACAGCCCTTGGAGACAAACGAACAAGGATCACAACTTCACCTACAGAACCATGGCCCGTGCATGCAGACATAAGCTTTACTCTTTTTTTCTCAATGAAATAAAAAGAAAAGATCTTTCCTTCAGTGTAAAAGGAAACAAAATTTGTTGCTTAGAAAAAAATCTTGTTTAGTATAACTGGTTTGTGTCAGTATACGCTGCTTCAAAATTTAAATGCCTTTTAGTCCCAGAAAGCAGAGGCAAAACAAAAGAGAATGTTTGACTGAGAAATGTAAAATTACAATCTAGCAACAGTGCAGAAACTTAGTAAAAACTACATGTTTTTACAAGTTTGTTACCATATATGTATTTGCTATTATCTTTAGGAGTTTTCAGATATACCTTACTCATATGTTAGTAAAGTTGGGAAAAAACCTCCTGCAATACAGGCTGTTTATGGTTGACATACTAAATTGTAATTCATCCCCTTCTGTCTGTCGTGTTATTTGCAGAGAGAGGAAGGAAAAATAAAGACAAGCTTTTTTTGGTGGCTTGTTTAATCTTCTAAAACCTATTTGAGGTAATCCCTGCTCCACAGTGGCTCCCAGTGGGAGATGTAAACTGGCAGCAATACAAGCATTCCCCCAAAAAACTGCAACTGAGACATCTCTTTTAAAATATATTCTTAAGAACAGGGAGCTGAGCTCTTTTTTTTTTTTTTTAAAAAAAAAAAAAGTATTTTCCACATGCAGTTGCCAGTGTGGCACCTCAAATCGAAAACAGAAGATGAGAAATCCCCTGTGCCTCTATGTGATAACATTTAAATGGCAAGTTGTTGAAAAATTTGTTGAAAAATGAGCCAGCACACATACATGAGCTGAGCATACAGTTGCTCTCTGGAGCTGGCCTCTGGGGCTTCAGTCTTGTAAAAATTTTAGCAATATATGCAAAATTGCAGCCTTCTGTACTCTAAGCACCAGATTAAGTTTTTAGAAGGTCTGTATATCTTCATCAGGACAGGTATATATCTTAAGTGTTTTACTTTCCTTATCATGCCAACGAGATTTATGAATATAAATTTCCAGGCAGAAAAAGGTATTCACTCTTTAAAACAGAAAGCCTTTGAAATGCGGTGCCTCTATTCACCGCTCTATCAAAGAAACTAAACAAAAACCACACACAAAACGGTGCCACACGTCACACCGTACGCAGCTTCTCTGAACTGCGGTAAGCACTACCTGAATCCCGCAACGTGTACAGAGCTCA
The DNA here is from genome assembly GCA_013400135.1 of Rhinoptilus africanus. Classification (NCBI taxonomy): domain Eukaryota; kingdom Metazoa; phylum Chordata; class Aves; order Charadriiformes; family Glareolidae; genus Rhinoptilus; species Rhinoptilus africanus. Next base: position 320,163 of record VXBO01009554.1, read on the forward strand.
AAAAATGAAGTTATTCTTAGAGCTTTTATGAACACATAAAAGCAATCCGGTGATGAAGGAAGAACTTCCTAGCATTTTACAGTGCAGCTTTGCTACTGAAGCAGCAGCACGTATTTAAAGAATTCAGTTTTTCTAACGAGATGCTTCCACATGCACACTTTGATGCCAGCATCATAAATGTATTATGATCAAAAAAAGAAAGAAAAAAAATGTCCTCACTTTTTTTCCCCTTAATGTTATCTTTTCCTTCTCCCCTTCATTGCTACAGAACACACAGACCAACATTTTCAGACCTGACACTTAACGGCTCATCTCCCGAATCCATATGGGGTATATTTAACTGCAATTTTTATTCAATTCACTATGGGTGCAGACACTTAGCTTTACACAGCAGATCTGAAAGCATTGGTTATAGTTCAGACAAAATTGTATCACTGGGTGGGAAACCATAATATCAGAACTGGTGAAAGGCTGCGTTCCTTTCAGATTGTACTACACAGAAGAAATAGAAGAAATATTTTAAAGGCATTGAAAGAGAGGTGGTGTGGTGTGGGTTTTTTTGAGAAGCTGAACTGTAAGAGTGAGAGAGGAAAGGGGAATTTAGCTGTCATGCAAAGAGCTGGACTGCCAGCATTAGAGACAGTTTTCATTTACAGAGAGAACTGCAAGCAGCAAAGAACACTAGCATGCTTATTGTCGGTGAATAGCATAATTTACCTTTCAAAGTACCTGTGAAAATGAAAAGAAAGTCAATATAGCTGTGATAACTGAACTAATCTTTGCAATCTCCATTCAAGTGAGAAGGAAAAATATATATAGGGGACTCCAAATCAAAATCTTCAGTCTATGTCATTGCAGAGGTTTCTTACCTATTCGACATATTTGTGGTTGGTTTGTTGTTGAACATTTTATGACGAATAAATAGCAAACAGTGTATTTCCTGATCTATACCTTTAAAGGATGTTCTTAGTGTTTTAGTTCTCAGGCATCAAATACTTTCTCAAACACAAGCGGCATTTGCTAAACCATGTACTTTGCCAAAATGGCATTTAGCCAAAACCGAGTTTCTCCTCTTTCTAAGCCTTGTGTTCTACTGAGCTTCAGTTTCATATTGGCAGCCCTGTGGAGCTGGGGATCACCTGGCTTCTGTTTTTCTTGATGCACAGACAAAAGTCCCGACTCTGATAGAAATTTTGCGTCTGCATGCATTTCAGCATGTCTTAAGGGCCTGATTTAACAAATTATCATACAGATTAGTATCCAATTAGGATGTGCATCCACACTCCTTTCTCTAGGAAGAAAGGAGTTAGAAAGGGGGAAAGCCTGGAATATGAAGGTCTTGCGTTAGATGCAGAGTTAGAATGTGACCAGTCGATATGTGCATCCAGCCCTGGGGCTTTGTGTAGCTAAAGCCTCAGGCTCATTTCCAGGACCTGACCTTGATCCGTGGCTTCTGAGCCCAGTTTTCTAATACAGTGCAAGAATACCAAGTTAAAATACAAAATGAATTTAAGAGAAAACAAAATGTTTCCTTTAAGTGTCCAGTATAAACAACTATTTTCAGCATTGTTTGGCGCTTTTTTTTTCATTCTTCCATCTATGCAAAATACTCTTCTGCTTTTCCTGTTTAGCAACATGAATTTCAAAATAGTGACCTAAAAGAAAATGTTTTGGATCAAATCCTTCCAACTTTTCAATGGTTCTGAACTTTATAAATGACATCAAAAAGAAAAAAAGAAAAATTAAAAAAAATCTCTTTGAATATCACAGGTTTTGGGGCTGCATTCTGTTCTGGTAAACATACTATTCAGGTGGGATAATGCTTTTTAATACCAGCAGACATCATACTAGTCAAACAGAGATAACATTACACTGCTGTCAAAAAATCTCATCACAGGTTAACTCATGATGATAACGGGCTTGTGTCACTTTGTGGGGAACAATAGCAAATGAAATGGAGGGAAGGTTTAGGTGCCTATCCATGACTGCCACATATAGAACAGGAAAGGACTGCACAGGTGCAGCTTCACTCTCCACCTAATTGCTGCCTGCCATTGAAAAAGATAATCCTAGTCCTCTTCATCTCCCCGCACTCCTGCAGCCACGAGATAGTTGGTTCTTACTGATTACTGGAAGAAAAAACTTATTTTTTTTTCCTTTTAAGGGATACAAGATAAGCAACAGGAAGCACAAGGGCATAAGGGCTGGGAGCATCCTTGTTGGCAGCAGCCTGTAATTGCATCAGATTAGGTATAATGTGATACTATGCCCAAGGCCATCTGAAGTTTTAGCACTGCCCATTACATTTTGGTAGACAGAGAAAAGAAGGGAAAGCTCTGCTTTTTACAAGAACTGCTGAATTACATATCCTGATGCCAGAATTTGGATTATGGGAGCCATTTGTTACACAAGGCAGTCAATGCCCCACAAATCCCTCCGTCAACCCGTGGGTCAATCCTATCATTAGCAGTATCCTAAAGAAAAGTAACACTTTAGCAAGCTAATGATTTCTTAAGCCCCAAATTTTCTAGTGTGAGGGTACATGCACTCCTAGTCATGCTTCTGTGCCTAAATTAGAATTAACATCCAGTGTATCCCACATACTAACCAGACGCTGCTCTCTGTGCTGCAATAAAAGTGAGGTTTCAAAACCATTACCATGAATTCTTCTTTCCCATTTGTCACTCTGAGGCTCCCTCTACAATTCTGACTTTGATGACTCTTAGATCCCTGTTATAAATAATAGCTCTGTTTACTGGCCCGGGCAATTACTGGTTGTACCTGACCACAGATGGTTTTAGTCAGAAGCTACAAGTACGACACACTAGGTTTAGCTCTCCTGTTTAAGCTCCAGTCAGGAGATCACAGATGATACTGGAAAATTTGTTCAGCTCACTGACAGTAACAGAGAAAGACAGCTAAATAAAGCAACCTCTTTCTCTGTTGCCCCTAGAAACTTTCTGGGTATTACCAGCAGCTGTCATGGGTACAGAGATTAGGACTGGTGAAGACTGGTGTCAATACTGTTATAGTAACTTCTATATTTATTCTTCTTTGGATGAAATGGTAAAGCATGCTCTGGCTATCTCTCTTCCAAACACTGCCAAAAAAATAGCAGTGTGAAATATTTTAATGCACAGAATTGCTAGTTCTCACTGAAGTTTTTCTTTTTTCTTTTGGTCTTTTATTTTTTTTTTACTCCAATAGACTGATACAACTTTCAAGGATTTAGCATCTAGCAGTCTGTTAAGCTGACTATAGTAAAAGGTTCAGGATGAGGGTTGGGGGAGAGGGTGAGAACAACAGTGGATAAGGTGAAGAGAAAGGAAAAACCAAATATTCTTGCATAATACCTAAAAGAACTTTCCCCCCCACACACACACACCTTTAGAGTAAAATTTAGTCTGTGCATCATTTTCTACACAGACTATAAATCCAAGTTATATAGCCACATAGCAAATGCACCAAGGGAAGCCACTTCTCTTTATTCTTTGATAAGGTGTTCCCTTCTGCCACTACAAGATGAGTAAATTACTCCACCTGTCTAACTGATCCCCAGTATCCAGCCTGACACTGACAATGGCAGTGCACCTGTTAGTGTGATGGACAAGTGATTGGCAGCATGGCATTTGCTGCTTTCTATAATAAGTTGGTTATTATACAATGATGTTGACAATCTAGAGAGACCGCAAATATTAAAGTGTAACTAGGTACAGGTTTGAAAAAGAAAAAGAAAAAAAACACAACAGGTTATGGGTGAAATGTGACCCTGAATAAATTTTATGCCAAAGGCTTCTTTCATTTTGAAAAGAAATATATCAAATTTTAAGTCTGACACTTTTTCTTAGGAGCAAATTTCTCTACTTACATGTAGCCACCTAATGTCAATTCTGAGTTTTCCCATAAACTAAGCACAAGTCACTGGCTTGATCAGCTTCTCAGGCACATTGCAACTATAAATGCAAACAGAGTAAGCAGCTGCAGTTACATTCCTTGTAAGAATATGCCTTCTGCAGACACAGTAAACTACCAGTTTGAAGCAACTATTCCATTTTCTTCCCCATGGTCCTACTGCGGGTCTCCACTCTGTAGAGGCATCACTCTGGACCAAGTGTCACTGCACTCTTCGAGGACAGACAAAAGCTTCACCAGCGATTACCAGCTGGAAGTCTGAATAGCTTTGTAATTTAACAGTGACCTAGGATGCCAGTTGTAGACTATAAGTCTTACTGACCTTGGAAAAAAAGGATATAGCTCCATTCTGGAATTCAGCAACTGACAGGAAAATTTCAGGCAAATGAATGTTTCATTTAAATCCAGCAACTTCTTTCCAGCTGTTATCACTATCATGCAGTATAAACCCATTGTAGCAAATTAGGCATCTTTGAGGTCATCTCATCCCTGTCATCATCCTAATTTTCATCCTACTTTTTAACAGCAAGGAATTAGTTTAAACCTTGAAAGGCGGAAGTTTATTCCCAATATTATTCTTGCTAGCATTACTTATTGTAATGGTTGACACTTAAATGTCTACAAACTTTCTAGGAGTATACGTTTTCTATTATATCAAACTGCAAAACATGACAGTGCCAAATTGTTACCGTTTTCCATGAAAGCATTTCACCCTGGAGCATGTTACTGTGATTAAACATAGGCAACTCATGCAAATTATAAAACCAACAGATTATGATGTGACACCCCAAAAGCTATAGAATTCTAATTACTTTGTTTACATAAATACTGCTTGAATTTCCTTTTCCTTTAAATGTAGTATAACAGATGTATAACGGTATAGGTTCTGTTCATCAAATTACATAGTATATGAATTTTGCATGGCGTTCTAATTAAATTGCTAATCCTGGTCCCAATGGCTACATTCATCCTAGTAATCTGAACAGCAGCAGGTCACAGCCTTGAACTCTGGCACGTATGCATCCACATGGTCAAATTGTTCACTAGCCTGTAAACTGTCCTCTGTTTGGACTGTGAAAACTTCTTACAAACCCTTAACACGGTTCAAGCTGTCAGTATGGCCTGAGATTGCTGTCCCAGAAGGCAACCTTTTTTGGGGAGGAAGAATAGACAGACAGGGAAGGTGGACAATAAATGTTGAGGTGTATGGCTGTGATCAGTGCTGTGACATTTGAAGAATGAAATTTTCCAAATCCTTCTGTTAACCTCTAACCAAAAGCAACAAAATCAAGAAATGGACAACACATTGAAATATGTGCTTCAAAACAACGTTTAAGCACTAAGCCCTAACTGTCCTTGTCCTACCTAGATTCTTTTCAAAAAAGAGAATAAATACATTGTGCAACCTCACTAAAAACTTCCACATTTAATTTTGAAGTGCACAGCTTGAAGTTTCTCTGCAAACAGAAGGCAAATCACTGATTCATGATGTTACTATTAGAAAAAAATCTACAAGATTCTAGTCATAAGACCTCCCAAAAGGAAAAACAGTAAAGCTTAGAAATTAAATAATCATATTGTGTGTTCACATGACACCATTAACAATTTGTGTATTTACTAATAGCTGATAAATTAATAATGTCATAATAAATTAGTGATCTACAGTAGTTGACTATCCACAAATCTTACAGGTTTATAAGCATTTAGGTTTATATCCATGAGTTTCAACCACATATTGCAACTTCTACAGATCTGCATAAAGCCATATATAACACATGGTATTCACAACTGCAACATGCTCAGAAAATACACTGAAATAACTTCTAATCCTTTTTAAACATTAAGAGCTATTTCAAATATTTTTTTTCTTGTATATAGCTGTTACTAATATGTACATGCATACACAGAGATGTGTATAAACACACACATACAGAAATATTTTAGTTTAGTGGGGAAGAAGTCACTAAATTAAAAGACTGCTGAAACAAGCAGTTACACACTCTAAATGACTGCTGCAATGCAAAACCCAGTCTCACAAAGCTTGCATAGTGACTTGAAATCTATCATTTTTTCCCCAATCCAAATGCTATTTTTCAATTCAGTGGGCCTCAAGCTTTTCAACAAACTGGATCAATTTGAAGCTACTCATTCAAAAGGGCTTCTTAAATGCCAGTCCTAGAATCCAACATGACAGAAGAGACAAAGAGTCATCTTCATTTCCAGTCGCAATCAGCTGTGTGCACAGCCCCACGTCAGCATAGGGGCACCGGACTGTGCCGTAGGCGCAAATGGCTTGGGAAAGAACAAACAGCTTTCCATTTTTTTCCCAACTTGCAGCTAGGGCAAGAAAATTAAACAACTTTTTAAAATACAAAGTAGTGCATATTTTTTTTTATATCACTTCCTTTGGACAACTCAGAACTATTATATCAGGGTATGAATGGAAGAAGTGATTGCTTTTTAGCTAAGCAAATGGATAGTGAGCCCTTCCCACACAGGGGAACACTACCCGCTTTCAACGGTAAGCGCTAAACTCAGTCCTCAACACGCAGTACTTTAATCTGCGTGAATCCTAACTACATTCAGTTGCAATTATACAGCACAAGCATATGCCAGAGGTCTTATACCAGAGAACTCATAAAACTTTAGGAAAGAATGCAGTCTCTGATGGCTGTGAAAAACTGCTACCATGATACCATGCTTGTGAAAGGGGAGGTGGTAAACGAAAGTTCAAAAGACTCCGGAGCAGCTGGTCTGTCTCCAGTGCACACCTTTACTCACATAACCTAACTCTTTGATGTCTTGTAGAAATTTGGCTGCCTTATGCTGTTTGCAAGAAGAAGGCACGTCACTGCAGATCCACCTGTATGCAGATGATTTGTTTCTCTACAAATGCCTTAAAAAGACCAAAATTCACTGTGCTGGTGAATAGCACAGAAAGGAAGAACTAAGCATAGGAAGCACAGCTCATGTTTCAATAAAGGCCACAGAAACGGCAAAGTACATTAGGATTTTTATAGGAATAGTAACAAAACTACAAAAATGTAAGAGATTCTCAGATATTCAGAGGGCTCAGAAAGTTCTTTCTATACTGGTTTGGACATTTACATGAAGAGACAGAGAGAGCAGGACAATGGAAGAAGTAAAGGTCTATTCAAATATTCTTTTGAAAAGACTTTTCCTAGCTCTAAAACCTGTCAATATAAAGATTTGAGAGCCAGAACACAACAGGCATACTTATCTTTTTTTTTTTTTTTTTAACCAGGCTCTGCTGTGTATAACTTTTTCTTTTTTTTCTTTATGCTACCATCTTCTCATTTGCTGTAATACAAGCTAGCAGCAGAACAGGTATGTTAACTGGATACAGTGCCCCACCTTCAACTCCTAGCTCCTTTGAAGCCCAGCTGAATGCTACTTCTCATGAGATGGCACCCCATCTGCCGAGGTTTTTGAAGTGCTGAGCCATCCCAGCCAAGCAGACAGCATCCTGGGACACATCTCAGAAAAGGCTCTCCACTCTGCTGTGGTGCCACAGCATCTCAAGTGGGGGAGGTTAATAGTATGAAAAAATTATGAAATATGTTAATTTCTAGAGAAAAGAAAGATACACTGAGCTGGCCCCAAAATGCATTCTGTTCTCACATTTAGCCGCTGGTTTATGAACTGTGTCACATAACAAATTAGCATTCCTGAGAACAGCACACCTGTCTTGCCCTTTTGAAGCTCAGTTGCATCCAAACAAATGAGGGCATTATGATAGGTGTCCTTTCCACAGTACAAAAAAGGCCACAGGTTTTGTTCACAGCCAGTTCTGCTGTGTTGTTTTGTTTGCTTTTTATTTTCCCTTTTTACAATGGTTATGATTGATAGTTCTATCAAATCTGTGGTAGTAACCAACTGGCAAGCAATGCTCCAGTGGAAAAATACAACAGAATTTAATACAGATAAAAATAGAGTTCTACAGATTTTTTTTTTAAACGCACAAAAAAAATATGGTGTGTAGGCATCTTTTCAATCTACCAACATAATTTTCTAACAGGATTACATGGCAAGACAATACATTGAAAGTGCTAGGTATGGTACTCAGGTATTATTTCCACTATCAAATATTCAGTTTAAGAGAACAAGCCACTGCAATTATTATCCATGACTATCCGTACATATGTATTCAACAAATATAAAATTTAGACACATACAGCAGGTATTCTGAATGTGGCTCTCAGTATCCTAGATTTTATAAAATGTTTAGAAACAAATTATTTTAAAATGTTAGATCCTACTGACTCCATGGAGTTTTATTTTGTAAGGCCATCCCAAACTGTCACAATGTGGAGAAGACTGAATCATCAGCGATATGACTGTGTCCTCTGTTCATATTGAACATGGGATGGGTGTCTGTGAAAGCTATACATTGTGTATGTCACCATACATATTTTGCAAAACAGTATCATTTTTTCCAGAGAAGATAAGACATAGTAGTGTTATTTTCTTATAAGCATCCTTTTGTCATGTTTGGGTTTTTTTGTTTGGTTTTTTTTTTGCCTCACAGCCTGTATAGCACACCCAGGTTCCAACTAGGCTACATTAGTAATTTGATAGACCCAGCATCCGTCAAGATTTCAGTCAAGAAATCTATTAAATCTACTGAAAATGAGTCTTTTGACAAGTCATGTTATACTCCTAGTAACAGTTCTATTCTTTTGTCATAATAGGTCTCTTAGCACCATCACACAATTACAAAATCATTAAGACACAGTCCCTCTTATTTAAAGAGTAAGAAAAATGACAAAAAAACTTCCCTAGTAGAGGACTACATGCCATTGACTAAACTCTGAATAAAATCACATATGAAACTCACGTCTTACAGTTGGAAAAGGTCCTTCTACTGGCCATTGCTATAATTTACAGCAGAGAATGAGAGTTAGCATATACTATGACCGTGTACTCTTTTCTTTACCCTGAATCAGAAGATTCATTTTATTTTTTTCTCTTCACTGAAAATCTGAAAGCCAGTGCTAATCAATTGCAACTATGATAGCTATTAGAATGCAAGAAATTTCTTCTCACCTTAAAGGCTCTCTAGATATTTTTGAAGATATTTTTGATTTTTTTTTGAAGAGTTTTAAATTTTAACCCTAGAAGCAGCATTAAAATCAGAGTATACCAATTAAAAAATCTCCCGAACCAAGAAGAAGCATTTTACTGACTTCATTGGATTATGAATCTGAGCCTTGAAGACTGGTACAAGACAACAAGACCAATGTAAGCGGCATTATACATAAAGCCCTATTACATACAATACATATTGTATGTCATTCAGAGCTTTTCTGTGAAGCACAGAACAGGTACACACCTCACTAAGATCAAGCAGATAAATCCTTATAAATTTACTTCATGTTTGTAAGAGGAAAAACTGTGGAAATACACTGCCTTGCTTTACAGGATCTTCAAGCAAACATTTAACAACATCCCCAAACATAATGAACCTGTATTTAGCGTTATTAACCCAAATACCTGTGAAAGCTCATTCACACAGTCCCATTCAAAAAATTTCCCTAAGTGGACTAAAACTACAATTTACAACTGATTTTTCTAATTATGAGCAAATATTATCATTCAAAAAAACCCAGAAACCTAAAAATAAATAAATATGAGAGAGAAAAAAGAAAGAAGCAAGCTTTCTATGTGTTTCTTAGTGGCATCAGTTGCCCCAGTCTTTCCCTTCAACTACACGTCTTCCCCCTGGAAGAAAAGGTGAAGTGATGGATTTTTCATTCAGAAGCACAGATACACTACGCTCTTTTACCTTACTCATAAATGCCTACAATGATGCAGAGAAAGAATGACAAGGGAAGCCTTATCATTAATTGCGGGCATTGTGCCAGTTGCCTCCCTCAATACAATGACTTCTCAGAATCTGAGGAAAATGAAATATGTAAAAGAGAAGATCAGAAAGCCTGAAGAATCTTCATGCACATATTGAAATGAGAGGCAAATCAGACGAGCGTGTGTGTGTTCCTGAGAAATTCTACCCCATACAAAGACTAGGAAATTAATTAATTGCACAAGAAATACTGTGTGCATACATTATGCTTTTCTTCCACTGACAAAAGAAATACAGACACAAACATTTTTACATCACAAATGTACTTCCTAGGTCAAGTTAAGTCTTTATACATATTAAAAAGAAATCCTCAGTGTTGCTAATTAAAAAACATTTCTGAGTGATGTTGAGACATTGAAGTTGGAAATCAGGTTTTTGCCTGTTGTGCATGTCAAAGTACCTATATTTCAATACTGATTTAACATTTAATGTTAAAACATTAGCTACTATTCTTAGTTTTCAATACTGCTCAGAATATTAGTAAAAACTGAATGGTCATTTCTATAAAAATAAAAACAACAAAAAAACCTACAAAGTCACACTGGATTGATTTGCTTTAAATATTTGGGATATGATTATTTAGCACAACAACAGTTTTTATCAAGTAAAGTCTCCCTGCGTATTTTAAATAAGCAGCTCAGTGTGACAGAGGTAACAACATTCATAACAAGTCATTCATATGTGACAACATAAATGATTCCTTCCAATGTGTTGATGAAAAACATATTTCTATTCATTTGAGGTAGCACACATCATAGTAGAGAATCCTTTAGTCCATTCATCAAACCCGAGTGACTGTGTTAGCAGACAAGTTACTGGAGCACGATGCGGTTCTTTTTTCAAGAGCAAAATTGACTATTTTCAGAGGTTAAAATGTAGCAGCAATTGAATTGTGACATGAATAGTATAATTGCAGTATGATAGAAAAAAGGCAATAAATGAATAATCATGTAGCCTTTCTCCTACTTGGGCTTTTATTGAAAGTTACCAATGAAACTTCATAGTAGCCCAAAACTTATCTCACATCTGTTCATATTCACTAGCTTCCCAGATGTATCTGATAAATCATAAGAGAAAGTCAGAATTCATGATTATAGACAAAATCTGGTTTTGTTTTGTTTTATTTTTTAAAAGAAAACAACAACTCTCAGTTAATATTAAGCTAAATTTAATCCTTAAGACTTTCACAATCCCTTTAAAATAAAAATGTGATTTAAAAGGAAAAAAAAAAAAAAAACAACAACACCCAAGCCCCAAACCAACAGCTGTATGCATTTTTAATCTTCAGGAAAGCATGTGTCTGAGAATCATGCTTGGGTTTAAAACATCTGTAGGCCTTTTAAGGAAAATTACGTTCTGTAAAACCCAACATATTGCAATCACACATCACGCACATTCATATTCTCATTTATGCGCACCACACCGGTACTTCATCTAATACCGACATAATGAGAGTGTGCACCACCAACAAGTTATTAATACTTTTTTTTTTACTTGACAAAACTTTTATTTGTAAGAAGGAATAGCATTATTTTAACAAAATTTTTATTTTATACCACAAATTGTATAGTTGTGTTTTTTTTTTTAATTGCAACTGGGAACAGAACGTAGAAAGACACATCATTCCCATTTGAACAGAAGGTGAGGATGATGTGTATTTACAAGAAAGTACCTGTTAAAGAGATTGCTTCTTTCTCTTTCTATCTTAACTTCACTGTAACAGTTCTTAATGCACTCAGCACACACACCTATCAATTGATCGATGCCTATTGAGTTATGCAGCCAAGTCTGGGAAAACCATGTGATAATCAAATATCTCTATCTAAGGGTATATTTGAAGCTTTCTACTATCGTCTGAACTCTCATGCTCTTCGGCATTCAGATTAATTACACAGATGTTTTCACAGATGAATACTGACTCTCGCAGCTACTCTTGCATGGAGCAGCAGGCTGCTGACAGGTGGCTGTACCACACTCTCCCTTCTTACGGAGTAAAGCACAATGCACTTCACAGGCTGGAAAGCCAGTGATACGAATCTCTTTTGCACTCTGGCGTGACTTTTTGCTAACTACAATAACACTGCTTGCAAACCAGACGTTTTCACACTTATATGACCCCTCCTTCCCCCACTCCACAATACAGAAGTAATGCTTTGTATTTCACGCACTGCTTCCAACAGAGGAGCAGCAGGCTTCCACTGACTCACCTTGCGAGCGGATGCTCACGTGCCAGTGGGAAATGAAAATTAATTCCTGCAGATACACTGCACCAGGTGGCTCAACTACTTTTGCCTGGACCTTGTTCTCACCAACAGCGAAGGACTAGTGACCAATGTGAGGCTCAGGGAAAACCTTGGCTGCAGTGACCACGAAGAGATAGAATTTAAGATCCTCAGGGCAACTAGGAGGATGTATTCCAATCTTATGACCCTGGACTTTAGGCATGCAGACTTTGATCGCTTCAGGGATCTGTTGCCCAAAGGGCCGTGGGACAAAGCCCTAGAGGGAAGGGGGGCCCAGGCCAGGTGGTCAGTATTCAAGGATCACCTTCTCCGTATCCAGGAGCAAAGTACACCGACAAAGAGGAAGGCAGGAAAGAATGCTAGGAGGCCTGCCTGGATGAACAAGGAGCTCCTGGACACACTGTCACACAAAAAGAATCTTTATAAGGAGTGGAAGAAAGGACAGCTAGAATGGGGGGCATATAAGGAAGCTGTCTGAGCAGCGAGAGACCTGGTTAGAAAAGATAAAGCACAGTTAGAATTAAATCTAGGCAGGGAGATCAAGGGAAACAGCAAAAATTTCTATAGGTATATTAATGGTAAGAAGAAGACTAGGGAAGGTGTGGGCCCCCTCAGAAAAGAAACAGGGGAACTGGTGACAAGTGATATGGAGAAGGCCGAGGTTCTCAATGACTTCTTTTCCTACGTTTTCCTACGTGTGGCTCCAGCCACACTCACGGAGTCACAGACGATAAAGGCAGGGGCTGAAAAGAACTGCCCATTGTAAGTGAAGATCAGGTTTGTGACCATCTGATGAACCTGGAAGTGTACTCCCAGTCTGGGACTTACCCTGTGTCTGCTGGTGGTGCGATCGTCATCCTAGGAGCTGGATACGGATTTGTAGATATTGCATACTTTTCTTTTATTATTATTTCTTATTTCCTTATTTATTATTATCTTCATTAAAGTAGTCTAGTTCTTTTTCTAAACTCATAAATCTCCTTATCTCTTCCTCTCCTCTCTTTGGAGAGGGGCAGGGTGGGACATCTGTTGTTCTGATTGGCCAATCCAGCCAAAACCACAACAGGGGCAGCTGACATGCTGGAGGGCAGGGAGGCCATCCAGAGGGACCTTGACAGGCTGGAGAGGTGGACTCCTGACAACCTCATGAAGTTCACAAGACCAAGTGCAAGGTCCTCCATCTGGGTCAGGGCAATCCCAAGCACCGATGTAGGCTGGGCAGTGACTGGCTTGAGAGCAGCACTGAAGAAAAGGACTTGGGAGTGCTGGTGGATAAGATGCTAAACATGTTCCCTCAGTGTGCACTTGCAGCCCAGAAAGCCAATCGTATCTGGGGCTGTACAAAAAGAAGCATGGCCAGCAGGTCGAGGGAGGTGATTCTTCCCCCTCTACTCTGCTCTCATGAGACCCCACCTGGAGTACTGCATCCAGTTCTAGAGCCCCTACTACAAGAAAGATATGGACGTGCTGGAACGTGTCCAGAGAAGGGCCACGAGGATGATCAGAGGGCTGGAGCACCTCTCCTGTGAAGACAGACTGAGAGAGTTGGAGTTGTTCAGTCTGGAGAAAAGAAGGCTCCGAGGAGACCTTATTGCGGCCTACAGGTATCTTAAGGGTGACTTCAAGAAATATGGTGAGGGACTTTTTAGGGTGTTGGGTGATGGTAGGACTAGAGGGAATGGATTAAAACTAAAGATGAGTCGTTTCAGAATGGATGTTAGGAAGAAGTTCTTCACCATGAGGGTGGTGAGACACTGGAACAGGTTGCCCAAAGAGGTGGTGGAATCCCCATCCCTAAAAGTTTTTAAGGCCAGGCTGGATGGGACTCTGAGCAACCTGATCTGGAGGGAGGTGTCCATGTCCATGGCAGGGGGGTTGGAACTAGATGATCTTTAAGGTCCCTTCCAACCCTGACAATTCTTTGATTCTATGATACGATGGAAGTGAGAAGGAAAACAGCAATAGGGGTCTGCTACTGAGAGTGGTCTGCACTGGAGAGGCAGAAATAGCACTGCTTAAGAAAAGGTGTTTATTTTTGCTGTTGCAGTTCCCAAGTGAATCAGATCCAAGGGAGATCACAGGTTATTTCTGGGCACACAGATCTTGTCTAGTAACGAGTAATCTATACTTTCTGTGCCTCCCTCAAAGAATCTCTCCCTTAACTATACTTCAAAACAACCCAGAGTTGTTACTGCTACAGACCTGTAAACTGAGGGACAAAAAGATCAAGGCACAGATTAGAAGAGTGTTTTGGGCATTCAGAAATCCAAACAACGTTCATGCCCTGTGCCTCTACAGACCTGAGATAAAGACCCGTATTTCTTAGGCTTTCTTATGTGCAGAATAACGTATTTCCAAATTGGACATCTTTTAAATTGGGACAGGAGACACTGAAAAAAGTCTGCAATGCCCAAGTCCATTTCATCTCTACATATATTATTAATCATTATTACTCCCTTAAAGAGAAAAGAACTGGGCTCCTAATCCAAACATGTCTAGCAAATGTTCAAAAGTTTCTGTCAAGATGAGTTAGTCTTAGAATTTTGTCTCTCTGCTGGCTATTAAACCTGATTATAAAAATGTTAAGATGTTTTTCCTGCATCAGAAATTAAAGACAACACATTCAAGTGACAAGGTCAAGTTTTGTGAGATGAAGAGAATAAACATACGCGAGGTCCATATTCCAAGTTGAGAGTGAACAGTCAGAATTCGTTCGGAGAAAGACCTAAAAGAAGCCTCTCTTCTATTATTGATGAAAACCAGATTTCTACCCTCACTTCAGTAAGGAAGAATAAATACCTGGATGGTATATGACTATTATGCAAACTCAGTCCTGTCTGTTGACTAATCAGCATGATAATGTATGCCATTCCTCAAGCAGTCATGCTGTAAATATGTGACTCAATGACTACAAGTGCAAGTTATGAAATCAAATCAGAAATTGAATGTAAAGAATGGCTACTTTCTCTTTTTTTATATACTTTCCACCATCATTTAGCATGTACAGGATAACAATGTTGGTGAAAATACAAAAGCTGAATGTGAAATCATGTGAATAAGAAGATGAATTACTCCTTCTTACCCAAAATGTGAACAACTTATTTCAAGCCTCACTAAAAGTTATTAAAAAAAATATAATTCCAACAGTATAGATTCACTGCCCGAAGTCACTACATCTGTTGTGTAACTGCCTTGAGCTTTGCTCTGCAGTTGCATAGCCAGATTGAGCATGCCCAGCAATATGTTCAGCAAGCGATGGATTTCGGCTGTTTCTTGTCCTTACGTATATACCTGTTTTGACAATGCTCTAATATGAAGAACATTGCTGTCAGAAGCAATCTTTTTGCAACTATTATGCATAGCCTTCCAGAAAACCATGCAGAAGAGCTAAGGAAGTTACTGGCTTTAGGAAACATTGTCTTAAGCTGTTTAATAAAATCCTTATCTGTGTTTACCATGTGAACTGCTGAGCAATAAATCCTTCCAAGATAACACTTCCCATTCACCGCCTAATGTGCAAAGGGAAAGTATGGGTTTATATACAGAGTCATTTGCTTTATTAGAAACCAATACTGACAGCCCTTCGGGAACATTAATACCTGGTGGTTATTTTCTGCTTTTTAATACTAAAATTAAGACCTCAGTTTTAATACTTGCAAAAATGTTGTTGTTATTGTAAAAGCAGATTTGTGTTATTCAGACTTTATGCTGTTTTCAGAGTAGGTCTGTTTACATGAATTCTAATTATCTTCAGCAGAAAAAAAACCCTGGAAAATTATTGGAGTCATGAATTTCTATCGTGTAACAGCTTCTTCTTTGCAACTAACACAGAAAGATGATACAGAAGATATTGTTTTCCCCTTCCAGAAAGAAAATAATTATTTCCATAGAAATCACTGCAGTAAGAAATTGTTTATTTGTGTAAGAGACCTTACTGGTTAACACCAAAGGAGGCCTCACCAGCTTTGAGTCTGATAAAAAAGCAGATTAATTTATTGGAAAGCAGCTAAAAGCTAAAGAGGGAAAAAGATATTTTAGATAAAAAGATGTAAGAACATAGAGTTCATCTCCAGAAGCAGTTGAAGCTAAGACTCTACCCCAGCAATAGCTCAGTCACACATTTAACTTTGTGCTCTGCAAGGAATCAAGGTGACTGTTTGCAGCTCCTGAACTAAAGCATGCTCTTTTGTTAAGGAACAGGTTAACAATCCTGATTTTTTTTTATTTTTTTTTTAATAATTAGTGACCCCATTCCACTATCTGGAAAAAACTCTTCAAGAGATAATTTCCGCCAGCTTCAATCTATGAGAACGTGATTATAAGACTACAGTTCAAGATTTAAGTATATCTGTTCCAAAGAGACTCTATCTTTATCTTGAAGCATCTCAATCTACTAACCATAAATTTGTAGAAATAAATTGTTCTGACATCCTGCCCTAAGAAGGGTGGAGAGTAACAGATGAGGCAGCACAGCAATACAAAAGCTTTCCTTACTTTTCCTTCATTGAATTTATGGCTTTTCTACACACTGTCACTTGGACGACTCCTCTTTTCCCAAGTATTCATACTAGTCTTTTCCCTGCAAAACCATTTACATGACTATTGACTATCACCTTTTATTGCTACTGGATTCAGGAACAGGATTCCAGACAAGGAAAAAAGTTGGGAGGGTTGGGTTTTTTTACTTTTGTTTGCTTGTTTTTAAATCACAGTAAATTAAATACCATCACTTTAAAAGGAACTTAGGCAGTGCAAGATGAATTCTGGGAATTTAACCACAACAGTCAATGGGTAGTTACCTGCTAAAAATGACTTAACAATCCATCTGAAAACACCAGCCCTAATTATTTAAAAAGCCCTCTTTTTACTGGATTGGGCTATTAGCTTAATATGTATTTCTGGTTTTAAACAGTTCTCTTTAAACTTCTGCTTCTAAGGTTCACATTACTCATACATGAACCTCTCACTGAAGAAATAATATTCCCACACAGACCAGTTCTGATCTTATTTAAAAGGTAGGAGGTGACAAAAAATCTGGTAGATTACAATGCACTAATTGTAGATTACTAACCTTTCATGAGAAAGACAAGAGTAAGATTTCTGGCTCCACTATGCCAGAACAACACTACATTCAATATTTAATATTCAGTACTTCCTTAGCTTCTGACTTCCATAGACAACTAAAACATCTCTATACTCAAAGCTATGTTTTGAAATGTACTTAAAGTAGTTGATTCATCAAGCCAATAAGTGAGAAAAGAAGAAGTTTAAAAGGTGATTGTGGTCTAAAGAAGGGAAAAATTGGTCAAGAAGAAATACAAGTACACATTTCAAGTGTAAGCACCTTGCACATACTGGTACGCTTGTGGTAGTTACAACAGTCGTAACTCCTATTTTCCACTTCACTGGAGTTTCTGCTACCAGCAATAGCAGAAAAGTATTCCAACCTTCATGACTTTTGTCTTTGAGAAACTGCATCTGTGTCCCATTATGAACAGGAGGAAGTTAATGAACACACGTTCCCAAGTTTTTACACATCAAGAGCTGCTTACAGGAAAGCTTGTAAAAGGATGACTGTCTATATTAAGACATTCCTATTAAATATTTAATATGTTCTAGCAGCTCTGTTTCTTGTGTCTTTTCTATCTCCTATCTCACTCAAATTTTTGCTCTTCTACCTTCTCCTTCTTTGTCAGACTAGGTTTCTAAGATTCCAAAAACTTGCTGAAAGATCAGGGCTCAAACTGAGGCAAGCATGGTTGGAGATAAAAGAGTTTTTACTACACTCCAGGAAGTCTCCAGACCACATGCTTGGGACTCATACTTACACAACTGTGGAACAGCACAACGTGTGGATTTTGCATGATGTGGTGTATTCCAGTAAAAACAAACACACACCCCTCCATTTTCTTCACGTTCAATTCCAGAGTGGAACATCTGTCTTTAAAAACTTAATAAATGAGGAAAGCTTCCCGAATGCTAAACTCTTCCAATAAAATTATCTTTAAAATTGACTACATTATAATGACAAAGGAATGAATTGTGTCAGTGGAATCTAAAATAAACACCATTTAGATTATTTAGTGGGAAGATGAGAGCCTGCTTGAAATGCATCCTCCTCTCACCTAAAGAAACTGAGACATTTAGGACTTTTGCCATACTCCTGTGTCTTCATAAATCTTATGCTAGACTCATCATCTAATGATGATATAAGTCAGTTTATAACAGTATGTTTGAATGCTGCTGGTCTAAGATTTACAGCACAGAGTCTTAGTGTCCTACATTTAAGGCAGAAGAGAGAGTTTCATTCCACTGTTCAGTGCTAAAGATCTGATTGTTCAAAAACCCAATAAATTGTAGCAACTGGTGATGTTTAACCACTTAAGTTTTGCTCTATAATAGAAAACAGAAGCTGATATGAGCTTGTAGGCAAAGCAGTCTTCTACATTTGTCAAATTAAACAAAATATGAACTTTAAAGATAGTTTAGTGCTTCAGTTTCAAAATGAATTGTTACTCTCTTTTGTAGCACTGCTAGAAAAAAAGAGAAGCAGGTTCTGCTGGATATTCATCCTGACTAGTCTTAAGAGTTGAAACTCCAGATAGGCTTATCTTCATTTAACCTATAAATATAAATCTGTTGCATTTTACGTAAAATCTAACTCTGATCCAGAAGGGAGAATAAATGTGTCAAACTGGAATTTAGTAAGGAAAGGAGTAGGAAAGGTATCTGGTTTTTAAAGAAAGTTTCTCTTTGTCAAGATAGAGGCACCACACTTAAAAGGGTTGTAAATATATATCATATGTTTTTTCTGCACTTCCACAGCAGAGAATTTAATTTACCCTTTGAGAAATAAGTTCACACATATTTAAGGAAAAAAAAAAAACAACAAACAACTGCTTAAACTATCCAGTATTTTACAGTTTATAAACTCCTTATTTTAAAAATATCCAATATTTGCCTTACAACCAGCACTTCAGGTAACCTACTTATTGAAAAAAAAAAATCAATCATAACAAAAGGGGTCATTGCAGTAGAAGGGGCAAACTATAGAGGAAGAAGACTATGGAGGATCAGAGGCAGGAGACTACTTGCAAAAAGAGCATCTGGATATGTGTTTAACCCTTAGTTACTGCAGATTGTGAGTTATACTGCTACAGACGTTTCATTTATCCAGACCGTGCAAAAATATCATAATTAGGCTATCTACTCTGATGGGATGCTGATCATCGTATATTTTCAGAATCCAGATACTTAATTTAACTCCTTGGGCAGAAATTCTGT
>VXBO01009554.1:354803-394242 GCA_013400135.1 Rhinoptilus africanus
TTACAAAAAAAAAAAAAAAGAGAAAGGAGAGAGAAGAGTGAGGTTGCTTTTACTGCAGCAATGATTTGAAAGATTGTGACACACATGAAAATTTCTCTAATGCAAGCCGAGGATTGATCTTCTATAACAAACAACAGGAATTTTGAGAAGCTGGCATTTACACAATTAAAACTCGCCAAAATTTCAAAAGGACAAATCTAGCTCTAGTTTTCAAACTCTTCTCTAACTTCAGGGAATCTTTCTATCAGCACGCGCCAAAAAGTATTTCACTGCCTTTAGCTGAGTAACTAAGTGATCTGTGCAAGGTAAACTGTTTGCTGTTGGATTTGTTCCCCTTTTCCAATTAGCTTGAAGTTGTTTGGCCTTGCCAATAGGTAGCTACTGGAGATGCCCCAAATTTTGAGTAAGTATGAAATTCACCACTTGCAAATACTATGTGTATATATATGAACGCTATACTTTTATTTATATTTACTTTTTTAATAAAGTTTTTACCTATTTTCAGTATTTATCCGGTTCTCTCATCATCAGCCTGAGTTATATCAGGGAGCTAAGTCCAACAGGCAGTTGGACTAGATTATAATTGTGGGTCCCTTCCAACTGAACTGTTCTATTCTGTAATGTTTATTTTAAAATAATGGTAGCATTAATAATCATTAATGTAGATACAGCAATAATTATGTTGATCACTAAGCATACAGAATAGGTGCTTGTCCTACAAATTTATCAAACTCCTGTTTTGCATGCACCAAGATTTAGAAATTAAAGCATGTACATACGCTGTTGCCAAATAGGATGAAAGATCTTAGAAAGTTTAGCTCTTGCACTTTTATTTGGCTCTCAGACTAATATCCAGAAATTATATAATAATCCAAATCCTACTTCGGGGTATTTCCAATAGTTACAAGTCACTGAAAGCACTTCTATTCAGACACACTGCATATCTAAAAGCAAAAGAAAAGGTATGTTGGGAAGAAAATATTTGCAGGCTAGGCTGGAAGCTGAAGTGGTTTTGTTGTTTTTTTTTTTACCTTAATAGCTAAAGAAAATACATGTTTATGGTAAAAGGTAGCTGTCTTGGTACAAAACTGCAATTTTAAAAACAGTTACATATCTGTGGCAGAACCTTCATTTTAGAGATCATTAGGTATTCCCAGATCTTATCCCAATATTTAATTATTTAGGGACTTGCTAGCTTTTGGCACAATGATGTCGTAGAACTTCCCTTTTCTCTAACTCGGTACTAAGCTGCCTGAATACTCATTTTAGTAACAATATGCACTGTGACTGGAATACAATGCACTTTACATCAAGTCCTGTGAAGACAAACTTGAGATTTAAGGATAATACAGCTGTTCTGAAAGGTACAACATCATTGTTGATTGTGCTGTTAGGTGTTTATTTTCTTCACCAAACTTTGGACATTGACTTACTCACTAGATGAAACTGTGCGTGAGTTTCATAGTAAGGAGAGCTATAAAAATAATCTAAGCTAGAATTTGAATGCAAGGCATTAAAAATGTATATGTTGTTCTATATAATGCAAATACACATTCATCTTAGCGAGCACTATCCTTTTGTGTGTAAAAAACAAACTGATCAACGGAAATGTGTTTTTCACTTTGGAAAAGGAAAAATAAATAAAAAAAGGGGAGTAAGATTTGTTCACATGCTGGTGCAATAATAAAGCTCTCCATTAAAAAAATCATAATAATGATTCCTACTTGTATTATACTTAAGAAGACTATATTTCTCCTTTCTGTTTCTCAACAGTAAAAAAGCAATAATTCTTATTTTTAATATTCTCATTTGACTAAATTAGAGGATTAACTGAAAAACCCAGATAAGATACAGCTAGTTCAATTTGTTCAATAGAAACATGCTTTAAAAAAATCTTTTTTCTCATAAATCTTAATAGCGGAATATATAAGGAAGATATAAGGAAGAGAAAAAGTAAGAATCTCTTTTACTTTGCAGATGTGAAATTAATTACAGAGATAAGTGAGTTACCACGGGTTATTCAAAATCTTTAAAGAAGTTAGAGACTGAACACCAGATCTCAGCCCAGTGTTTTATCAGCATATCATTTTTATGAGTGGCACAATGTCAGTTCTATTATACTATTAAAAATACACATTCTTACAGCCTCCTCTAAATGCACAACCTATTCTATCGGGAAACAAACAAGCAAGCAAACTAACAACTCACTAGTAAATATCAGGAGAAAGAAGAATCATTTTTCTGTATGGGCACGTAATCTTTCTTCTCCACAGAAATTTGTATGCTATCAACACAATTTTTGACCACAGAACCACGTGTGGACATTCTTATAAATGAAGCACTATTCAAGCAATCCTACTTGCTTATTCAAAATACTGGATGTAAGCTCACACAGAGCTTATGGGATGCATTTTCAACACACAGATAGAATCCAGGGGATTAAACACAAAACTTACACTGGCGTTGGGGATACAGTAAGGAAGTACTACTGGGCAAAAGGATATCAATTCATAAAGCACAAGGCTCAGAAAGGATGGTGAGGCCTCTTTGTCACTCAAATATATGGGAGCTTGAGGCATATTTAACTCCATATCACATTACCAAGACGCAGCTCTTTTACTGATCCTCGTCACGGGACACACTTCCCCTTGGTTGTCCATTTTTCCTTTTGCTTTCAGCACTACCGTGCATTTGATCTCAGTTTTGTAACGAATGACAAAAGATCATGTGAAAATAAGGAAACAAGGGCAGTGATGATCTTTATTCGAGCCTTTCTGTTTGTATACATTGCCTAAGCCCACCAAGAGATTCGCTTCCAGACGGATCAAGGCCGAGAATATCAGTTGCACTCCGGGATCCCTGTCGATTGGGATCAAATCCATAGGTTAAGGAAAAGAAATCTTGTCCATTCAGAGGCACCTGAGGGGAGTTTGCTGTTCCTTAGGGAAGTATGTCTAGCAGGCTATAGCAAGCGATGACCGCTGAAGTATTATTGCTCAGCTACAGTTAAGTCACCTTTTCAAGTGAAAATACAATAAAAACAAACCCCAAATCCATACATAAAAATGTCTCACGCAGCTAGCATTGGACCGGCATTCAGAAATAGTTTCACCCTACTCTTCTGCAGTGCTTCTATTAGCATGATCCCTTGCCACAGGACAAGAGATGCTTGGTGCAGGAACTCCCGGGTAGGTTTCAGCCTTTGAACAGAGGTTCTGCACCCATTTTCAACTACAGGAATTCAGTCTATGACAAAGGGAAAATGGTTAAGAAAGTATAGTATGTCTGCATAACAACAGCTACTCCAAAGCATGAAGAAACAGCCATAAATTTGGACTTAAATCTTTCACGTGGAAGCATGCTGCTTTATCACTGAATCACTATTTTAGTTTCCCTTTTAATGAATTCACTTCTGAGGCTCTGAGAATAAAGATACACGTATTGAATGTACTGTTCTCCCTTTATAAAGCAAAAAAGATCTTGCTGCAGTCTTAATTGTATTTTCCTCAAACAGCAGGAAGAAATAATTCAAACCAAAGCAAATCCAAATATTCTTTAACCCCAAAATTAAGAGTTCAAAACCCAGGCAAAACATTTTAATGTTGATTGGTGATCTACTGCAACCGCAACCACAAACTGCCTTCACAAAGACGTAGGAAAAAAAACCCACAACCTAAATGAATATACAGCTGCTAAAACACACCTGAAGAACATGAAACTAAATTAAAATAAAGCACTAATAAAAAAACACCCCTATTTGTTTGTCCACTTCAGGCCTTTTTAAATCAAACTTGTTTTTATCTCGAAGAGAAATCCCTTCTAACATAAACCCATGAAGTACTGTCAGTGGTACAGGTAAACCGTCAGAAATTAGTAGAAAGGAATTTTCTTCCTGAGAGGAACACAATAGGATACAGCTTTACGTCTTAAGAATGGGTACATCTTTGTTCTGAAGGAAAATGAAGTTGAAAGGAAAAGCAAACAGAACAAAGCCAAAACAAACAAACAAAAAAACCCCCACAAAACACCACTCCCACCCCCATAACTCTGCACAGCTCTCAGTGCATTTTCGGGTGCAAATCCCCAGGAGATGTATTACTGCTGTGGTGTAAATTATACCACAGTTGCTACTGCCCACATTTTTACATAATAGTTTATCCATTACACCAGTCCATTAAGGATTGCCCCATGGAGCAGATGCTCAGTAAGCACCTCAGCAAATAGCTCCCACCATGCAGCCACGCATTGCTAGCAAAAGCAAAGCTGGCTCACTTCAAGCTAATAGTGAACGTCTACTTAAGCTGCAGTATCTCCACAGAGGTGACCCGCCACCATCCGCAGTTGCTAGACGAGCACTAAGTGGACAGGCAGATCCAACCCAATTAGGAGAGCAAAGGAATGGCTCTGAGGAGGACAGGGGAACAGTCACACCAGAAGAAGCTCCGGACACCTAACACTGACATCTGATTTCCCTGCTAATCCCTGAAAGCCACAAGTTTTGTCGTCAACATTTTCCACCACTACCTGTGTGGAAGCTGCTCACAAATGAAGAACGTAGGTTGGAAAAGCCTACACTGAATTTCCACAATTACCTGAGGCACCCCTTGTCTCCTACTTTTACCTGCTCCCATGAACACAGCTGAAAAGAACATTAGTGGACTACAGTTCTCTTACCGAAAGGGTAAATGATGGATTATTCAAGTTAAGTAACACAAGTTTGCCTGCCTATGTGTTTTTATCAGTTCTTACATGACTAAACAGCTATGGGATGATTTTTATTTGCTTATTTGAAGGAATATGTGCTTTAAAGACCCCGTGAGGCTATCCAGCACTGTAAAAATGAATTAAGTGTCATTGAAGCCAATGAAAATCCCATTTACTTAGTAGAAACTTCAGTTTCTACCACCTTCCTGGAACATCTTCATCTTGAGAAGCCAAAGTGTGGAGAATCCAGTCCCACCACTGACTCAGCCGGGGATGAGAGACAGTGTTGGTACATAACCTGTAACAGATGGCTTCTGGATGCTTAAAAAAATAAGCAAGTAGGCGCTTCTATAGCTGTTTATCTTCTTTTCTCTGTCAGGCCTCATAGATGTAAAAGCAGCAGAAGAAAGTGGCAAGATGTCATCACTGTTTCAACACCACGCAGAGGGAAAGCAGAAAATACAACTTTTTGGTATACTCATCAGTTTGAATGAAAAGCTGCACATTATTTATGAGACGTGTGAGAAACAATCCATTGTACTGAACAACGATAGTCAATCCTAGATATAAATTCTCTGCTGGTCGATAACCACTATACCCATTCCCTTAGCCATGAAAATGACCTGACAGAGCCATAAATTCACACATTGTCCATTTTTCACAGACAAGCTTCCCCCCCATCCCCCCCAAACAGTCTGCAGTGCACCAGCCATGACATCGGTGTAAACATTTACTCATTTATTATTTTATGCTGACTGCTTTTCAGCTTCCTGACAAAGGACAGGCAAGTAACAATGGTGATAGAACCTGCGCCAGGTTCAAGACCTAAGGGCAGGGTGAAGATATGTTTCGGAGATGCACAGCGTGCTAGCACTTCTGAACCCAGCAGTACACTGGAACTCACTAAATATGGATTTTCTTTTAAGAAAAAAACTTCCGTTAATCCATAAGGTTTCAATTTACATGTGCATAAAACAAATCCTCTACCCGCAAGTTTCTTTCAGAGAAGCAAACAGAAAACTCAGTCTAAACTCCCTGCAAATCTTAATAATGCCTGGCAATGACCCAAAACCTTTCCAAAGAGCCTGTACTGATAATTAGTACATTTTCAATGATTTGCCCCTTTTGGGGACAGTGTTTTAGTGGGTTTTAGTGCTAGCAAATAGGCGCTAGGATTTGTTCTGTGCATTAACGTGCACAGAGTGTTAAGCTACTTATTTGTAATGATACTGTTCCTGTAGGAAAGCCTGCCTTGATTGTTAATGATACTTGAGGCTCTTAATCTTAAAACGGAGGGAGAGAAACTGCAGGGTGTGGCATAGTCTGCTACACAGCTCGTCATTTACTGAAAATAAAAACCTCACTTAATTCCATTGATAGCACTCAGAATATTATAATAGGCATTTAATTTCCTAAACAAATTGCACTTTAAGAAGCTGAAGCAATCTCTTAAATTACACTATTTTCATTGTTTATATTTGTTGCTGTTGTTTTTTTTAAGATAGGACCTATTCAAAAGTAATTTATTCAAAAAGAATAATTTGAAGAAACTTGTTCTTACCTTCCACTACTCTCACATTTTTATTTTTTTTTTTTAATTAGCAGCACAAATAAAAAAGAACAGGAGTATCTTATTCCCCTTCCAGATTAAAGCTTAAAGACTGCTGTTATTATTAGTATTACTGCACTGCTGCCTAACAGTATATACTGTTGATACATTAATTGGTTTATTGACTGCTTTAAACTTTTACAACTTTCCATTCAGCCCGATGTGCCCTTGTTGTGAACTCACCCAAAGAATTACTAGGTTCAATAAACTAAATTATGTTCATTAATACTACAATAGACATATGTAATAAAAAAGAAAAAGAACACAACTATTACCTTCACATAAGTAGTCCTGTTGACTGCAGTGAGACTGATTTTACAGAGCATAAAACTGTCCAATCAATCGAGACTTTGAATATACAAAATAAAATCCGGATATGTACAATATCAGACTTCTGAGCATCACAAACTGTAATAAAAATAAACTAGAAGACCAAGACCTGTAATGCTTATTCACATGTAGCTATGGTTATGACATCCAGAAAAAAAAAAAAGTATGAGATCTAGGCTGACTGTCAAAGTATCATAAAATAATGCCATGCCAGATTGTCCTGCTGCTGCCAACCTTTTAAAAAGTTCATTCCAATCTTCCAAAAATATTTTGAAAAAATAAAAAAAATAAAAAAAATGTTCTGTCTTACCTATCCAGTTTGGAATTTAAATAGAAAGTCGATTTGATAAATTCTCTGTAAAACATAAATTTCAAGTCTGTCACAATTCTGTTACAGATTTGAGGCTGCGCAGAGATTTCAAGAAAGGTTCTGGATTCCTTGTAATTACCAAGCAATTCAACTTAGATATACACACACCATAAGAGACATCTGTGGGACCTGAGCTTGGGCCTTCCATGGGAAGCATTGTCTTTACTTCTAGAGACAAAATGTCATCTCGCATACAAAGTATTATGTCACAAGAGAAGTCATTTGATGTTTGTGAGTAGACACATGTATTTATGGACATACATATATAAAAAGGGAGTACTGTTGACTAAACAAAACCAGAAAGTAGTAGAAAAGCCTCTAAGCATAACAAAGAGATATGAACTCAGCTGATGGTGCAAAAGATAAAAGGGACAGGGTTCAGTATTTAAATAAGACACTGAAAGGAGGTCAAGCGACTTAGTGAATCAGCTGCTGACCTCATATCAAACTCAGTCCTAATCACAGCAAATGAAATTGCTGTTCGTAGATGGCTGGAAAAGGCTTTAAGCCACAAACCCATTCTGGACTCAATATACTATGCACAAACCTGGAGAATATATTATCATCCCCTACCCAACTCCCTGAATTGTCTAGCTGCAAATTATATAAAATCATCCTGCATTTTTATTCCTATTATTTGCCAGTCTATATCTAAATGATAGACTAATTACATTTTTAATAAAATAAATAAATTCCACTCTTAATTTAGTGCTTTAGAAATTATGTGAATACCTAAAGTAAACAAATCTGTTATTTTAAACACTTTTTAAAGAGGAACCTACCCTTATGAACTGACTGGAGTGCACAGGGAGGTCGAGAGAGTTTGTTCTGGTTTTGTTCTGTTTCAGTTTTAAAAAGGTCAGTTCCAGTGAGAGAATAACTCTGAGAAAATTTCCCTAAATCCAGCATTTATGGAAAGAGAGAAAGACAGACATCCACATGCATGCTAACTCTGCAGTACTATTCTTAGAATATTCATATCCCCATACACTGCAAGATGTTAAATTTTTGTCAGCAGCATTTTTGGACCCAGTAACTCACCTGTATCTGTCATTATCCTAAATATTTCCTTACTGAGTGGCTACACAGTCATTGCACCCAAAGTGCATTACATCAGTTACTTCAAAACCATTGCATATATGCTGTCAAAATACCTGAATGCCATGTGCCAAAACCACCTTCCAACTTATTATGCATGTTATTGTGGTTGCCAGACATGGCTGGTTGCTTCTGATTAACTCATACACTGTATGTAGCACTAAAGTAGCTAAAACAGGATTTGGATTTTTGAGGATAAATGACAAGATAATACCCTGATACCATCCCAACCCACCATCAGGTGCAAATTCATCTATGAAAGAAAAACAATCCTTCAGTGGTCAGTTCCCTAAAGGGAAACATTTTTTGGGGAAAATCCCCGAAACACTGGCATTGGAAGTAAGTCTGGCCCCATTCTCCATCTCCATCTACACAAACCCATTTGATGGTAAGGAAGAAATAAAATCACCAGATGTGGTGGCTGGTGTCTTGGTAAGTACCAGAGTAAGTTATCCATACTGCTTGTAATCAAGCTAAAAGTTCCTGAGGCTTCACCATCTGGAATTTTTTGCACGGCATCTCTAACAAGTTATTTTCTATTTTTTTTTTACTATGACTAGATTTTAGCCACGAACAGTTTGGAAGTAAGCCTGATCATTCCTTTTTCTTCAGGTGAGCTCTACAAGCAGCACTTTATTTTTTTGCCCCTTTTTTTTTCTTCTCTTGAGTGAGATGTAGTAGGAAATAAGTTGGAAAACCAAATACATTAGCGTGGAAAAAACTCAGAATGTAAAAAATAAAAAGAAAATACTGTAGAAAAATCTTTCTTTTGCCTGCTGTGTCTCTTCCTCATGCTTTCCTCTCAGATCAGGTATCTTTCAATAGCTTGCCATATTGCAAAAAACTCCATAGAAGTGACTGTCTCTTAGGGAAGAAAACAAATAGAAAAACAAGCCAGAGCAACCTTTCCTCCATTCCTCCTACAACTTGGCTGCACCTCTGTTCTGTGCTCTGCCCAGTAAACTCCAGGTCTCTGTTGTGTGGCAAGTCACAGCCTTCCTTTTCTTTTTCCTCTTCCTTCCCCTCCCCTACCCAATGTCCAGCTGCTCCCAGCAAAACTGTAAACACTCTCTTTGCAGATACGCATCTGAGCCAAAGTGCAGAGGACAGATCAATGCAAAACAAGAGTCTTTTTCTCAACTGCCGTGTTGCTGTCTTTTTAAAGAAACATACTATGATGAATTGCAACAAATAAATTAAATAGAAATATTCTATTGTAAGGACGTTTTCATGGAAATTTTGTGTGTCTAAGGACTCTTCCGGATTTTTATGTTTCTTTACAGTGCTTTTTACATCACCGTTTACGATAATGACTCCATCAAATAACTTGTTCTAGATCTCCTACTAAACATAGTATTAAATTCATAGATATCCAAGATTACATTTTATTAAATTGTGGAGTCAATGATTTTTTTTATCATTTTTTTTTCATTAACCTAATCTAATTCTTTGGGGGTTTTGACCGGTTTGTCTGTTTTTCTCAGATGTCCTTAAGCACATTTGTAGCACCAGTTTCGTACTGTCTAATTAAATATCTTTTAATCAAGATAAGATAATCACAAAGCAACTGGACCAAGCATCTAAGATTTTTCTGCACACATGTGAATTGTGCTGTTCCAAATAAATTGTTAGTGCCTACAGTATTAAAAGATCTGTACCGTACACAAAGTACAGCAGACCCATTTCAGCTGCTGTCTTGCACAGTATAAAACACAGACAGACGTACATCCACAGAGAGAGACTCTGACTGCTGGCTACGAGCCAGGGAAGTTGAAGACATTTTGTACATCATCCCGCAGACCAGGACAGCTTCACATTAGCGCAACGTACTACGAAAAAGGAGTTTAATGAACATATTCACATATCTATGTAATAGTCAAGTTTACCAATTTAATCTCATTTTCCTTAGTGTAGTCAATTCAATTCAATTAACCAATTTAATGGCATAGTATAAGTCTAAAAAGTGCCCTCTATTGGATGATAGCCTAAAATAACTGTTGGGTGTTGCTGTTGCTGCTGATGCTGATTTAACTTATAGCATTTTCCATTAGTTAAATACTATAGCTAGCTAACAGATTCCAAAATTTAGATTTCATTATCCAAATTGTATTTTCATATGTTCGAGCTCTTTAAGAAAATATGCAATTCATTCCCCAACTAATTTTTTCTAGTAATGAATGCAACTGCCTGATAATGGAAGTAGCACTTTATAAAATTAGCCCATATCCGTCTGAAGCTCCTTCACACTGCCACTTTCCTAAATACTTAAATGAGTTTATATCGGCTCTGGTGCACCCTTCTCAGGAACACCAAGTCAGGGAACATGTGCACTACTACTGACACTCAAAATACCATCTGATTTTATGTTATTTCCGCACGTGACACAGTGTCCTGTCTCAACCTCTCGATCTAGCAGTTACTGCTATGAACTTCATGACCTGAATTCTGTGGCCTGTTATTAAAAAAGAAAACCAACAAAAAACGAACTAACAAAACCACCTTCCCCCTCAAAAAAAAAAAAAAAACCCAACACCAAACCTCACCAGTTAAATAATATATTTTAACCTATGTACCGTAGGGATGCTGTCTTTACTGTCAGTATGCTTTAGCTCCAAACTTCAAACAGCTGGTAGCTATTCCTCGACAGGAGCCCCAATGTTTCTCTAGGAGTAAACATAGCTTTCCAGCAAAACACCTCACAGAAATCTTTTTTTATAGTTGTTTCAAAACAATTAGTTGAACAAATAAAGCAGCTCTCATTCACAATATGCTGCATTTGATCAAGAAAATAAGAACGTGGGGTTTTGGAAAGACAACAAGCTTGATAACTTTTATTAGTCTCTCATAAAAGTCAATTTTGGTATATATTGCCTTGCAAAGATTTGATGGTATCTTAACTGAATTTGATAAACATCAGGAAAAGAGACTCCAGAGGCTCTCAAAGCTAGCCAGGAAAAAAAAAAAAAGAATTACATCTAGAAATACCATAAAACATTTCTCAGCAAAATGTTCATTTTCATTCTTCTCTGGAGATAGGGAAACTTTGATAAATTCAAATAAAGAGATTTAGCTTAGGGAATGAACATCAAATGCGCATCCACGCTATCTTCTCTATCAGTTATCAATAAGTGCATTTTGGAAGATTACAGAAGCCCTCCTTTCTCTCCTCTCACATTCCCCCCTCACCCATCCCCCCCCCAACATTGTCACATATGCACTCCTCCAGTAACTGTCTGAAGCAAGTAAAAATCTGTAGCTAAAAACGGTCACACACAATTTCAAATGTTTTTGGAGCTGAAGTAATACCTCATTACTAATCACAGATTTTCAGAGTTTGTTCAGAATTTCTGCATAAAAAGCTGATGTTCACCTAAAATGTAATCCTATTCTGTAAATTACATTCATAAACAGCATAGAACACTTCTGCATTTTCAGTATGCCACAGGATTCAGTATCAAATGTTCTGAATTTACAAGTCAATAGACAGCCTTTCAATCTATCTGGTCCTTGCAGACTCAGCGTGCTACTTGTAAGCCAAGCTGTTGTCCTTCTGGCTTGGTACATTGCTGCCAGCACTAAAGATTTGGCAGACAAAATCCCTCGCTCAGTAGACACAGCACAGCAGACTGGGGTGTGCTGGACATTCCCAGATTAACAGATACTTCAGATGGTAAATTGAGAGTAGCTCCATGCTGCAGTACAAAGCAGCATCAGGTCAATTTACTCGCGGTAG
This sequence comes from Rhinoptilus africanus, assembly GCA_013400135.1. Taxonomy (NCBI): domain Eukaryota; kingdom Metazoa; phylum Chordata; class Aves; order Charadriiformes; family Glareolidae; genus Rhinoptilus; species Rhinoptilus africanus. The sequence continues at coordinate 366,648 of VXBO01009554.1, forward strand.
TGCATTCATATCGTGTCCCTCAAGGCTACCAGTTCTAGCTACATAGGCAGTGTATATAGGTCCCACAGCGTTTACAAAAATATGCTCTGAAAACAGAGCATTCTTAACATCTTAAAAGGTGAATGAACTAGAAGACCATCCACTTTGTTCTGTCACAACACCCCTAGCTTCACAGGGTTAAAAAGAGCATTAAGGGGGAGGGAAAAAGAAAAAGGAGGAAAAAACCCAACAAAAAATGACAAAAAAACCCTCTAAAAACCATAACAGAAAAGAGAGAAAAAGCAAAACCCCACATAAACCCCCTTACTTGTAATATATAATTTTCTTTCTTCAAATGAAAGATGCAAAAGTGATCATAAAAGAAACCAGAGGGCAGCATGTGATAAAAGTTCAATGGAATCTATTTTTCTGAGTAAAGCTGTGCTTAAAATATCATTCTGCCTTGACGAACCCCTTCCTTTCTAAGAAAAAAAATTGAATGGGATGATAAGATGTCATTGCTTGCAACAGTAAAAAGGAAGAGAACACAGAAACTCCAGAAGGTCTTCTCCAGACTTAAGTTCCCCACATGCTGTAAATATGCATGTTGTCTTTTCTCTATATTCTGTTCTAAACTTGCCCCACGAACCAACTGTCATCCCTGATGCCTGCAGCTCCGTTACCAGGAGAAAATACCAACATTATCACTAAGGATTTGCTACTGGATCAATTTTGTAGGTGTTGTAAATCACCATAGCTTCAGTAACTTCAGGTAAGTGATGTTGATTTACAACGCCCTGAGGATCTGGCCCTCTGTCCTTACTACTTCATTAATCTGCATATTCCTGCAGTGTACACCCATCTTTTTTCTAAATTACTTTTACTTCAACCCACCTGTTATAAGTCTGATGTGGATTTATGCAGAGTTCATACCATACTTTCTTACTTATTTTTGAAGAAGCATTGCCCTGAGTCTGTCCATGGTCCATAAATGATCTATATGGCTGACTGAATCAAGCCTGAGCTGGTAGCTGTCAGCAGGTACGAATCCAATTTTGCAAGACCAATCCATTAGTATCTAAACACTATTAATAGAGTGGAGAGGGAGAGGCACATTTTTTCTATCCCTGGGAATAAGAGGCTGGCCATTTCTTGTAGGAAGGTATTTGATCAGGTCTGTCAGAGGCAGAAGACCATGGTGAATACCTTCTCATAATAATGAGTAGCTCATTCCCAAGAGAAGAGAAAGTTGGTGCCAGGAAGCATGTTTTATCATATTCCTTCAAGACATCACTGAAGCTAAGAGCCCAGCAGGATTCAAAGGAGGTTTAGATATTTATATGGATAACAAGACCATCAACTGCTACAGTGGACAGTATATATTCTTTTTTGTAAGACAATAAACTCTCATATTTCAGTGCATAACCCTGCTACTAGACATGCAGGATAGAAACAGGGTCAGTGGAAAAGTTGATACATTTCTATTTTGGAGCTTTCTGTAGTTCCCTTAATTTCCCTCTGACACTGTCTACTGTTAAAAATGGACCCTGGAGGAATATGACTTTTATCCTCCGTAGCATGGCCTGAAAATCAAGGAACTCAGTCAGCGAATGAAAATCTAACTAACTGCTACATTTTCTTTGCAAATTTATTTTGGAAAAATAAAGTGTTGTTTTGATCCCCGGTTTAAAATGAGGCACCAACAACCCACGTCAAATTTATTATGTGGGCATTTGAACACCTCCAGAGTCCTCTGAAAGTAGCACTAACATGGAAGAAATAATTTAGATGGAGTGAGAAGAACTACTTCTTCTGCCTAAAACCTGGTGGTTTTCTAAAAGCAAATGTCTTCAAAGCATTCTCTGAAGAAATATGCAACGGTTATCTTTAACAAGTCAGCATTTTTCAAATGTTACAATACTATAGATCTGAAATGGTATTTTTCATAAACTTAAAATAGAATGAACTGAGACCTCACATACCGTACCTTATTAACAAGCCCAAGCTTTTAAATAGCATGTCCAACCACAGGAGTTATTTAAGGAGGGATATAAGATTCCATACCCTAAATGAATGAATATTAGCATTGACTTGGAGAAGGTTATGGTTCTATTAGGCTAAGAGCACTAAAGGAAAGAAAAAATCTACTTTGAAAAGGCTAAAGAAGGACCCTCAGTAGCAGCAAAGGTTTCCTGCACAGATTTAAGTGTTGGGCAGAGTGCAAGGAATGGGATTTGTCACTCCCAGATTCTCCTTCTCCAAGAGAAGGAGAGTTAAAGGTGACCATACTGTAATTGAGATAATGTTAATTGTATGTGAGTCACACACTTAGGGAACGGGAATCAAATGAGTGTACAATTTAAATAAAACTCACATCTTGCTGATTTCTTAAGAGTTATTTCATCGCGGTCCTAACAGGTATGGAAATACAACTTAGTCATCCCCTCTTCAAAATTTTTTTTTAAATAATAAAATACCCTACAAAAGGGTATTTTACTTATCAAGTAAAATTCTCTTCCATAATAAGGAATATTGTAATAAATGTCTCCCTGCCCTCTATAGGATCAGGATAAATTTTAAAGGGCCACTAATTCATGCAAACATTTGCACATATCATTCTACATCACTGCAGTGTTAGTGCTAACCTCATAAATTGAAGTCAAAAAAGAAATACTAAACAAATTGCTATGCTCTCCCATTTGCCTACATGAAGTTATCAGTAAGATACTGCTTTTAATAACTTTTCCTACAGTTTCTGGAAGACAGAATAGTTGTTAAATGTTCAGATTTTCACCTAAATATTTCCAACTTGATAGGTTTGCCTTTGCTATTCTTTCTATGCACTTATTGTACATCAAGGAGAAATCTTGTTATCGTATCTATTCTGAATGCTTATCTCCAGTCAAGCCACCCACCATTGCTCCTCTGTCCTTTAGAAAATAGCATTTCTTGGGCTGTAGTGACTGTTCTGTAGACATATATGCACTGAGTTTGAATCTTCCGCTGTGTTTCAGGAATGACTTCGCTGAAATTGCCTGGGTCTTCTAGGAATAAATATTAAGTGGATTTCAGTCACAGCAATATCAAGGCATTTGTTAGACTAAATGAGTGTGCACGAGGCAAATGAATGGGTGAGCCACTTAAAATTTCAACCTAGGATTTCCATGCTGTAATCTGTCTTCCTACCTCCTTTCTTCTCTCCTCCTATTTCGAAATCTTAACTAGCTTGTTTGTTACGTTTTCAGTCTTACAAAAAAAACCAAACCAAAACAACACAAAACCTACCTGATTTCCATCTAGCTACAATAATCCCATTTTCTTACTACCTTTCCTATCTCCTCAGCCACAGCCTTCTTATCTGAAGTCACTACATCCTCCATTACTAAACTACCACTGCTCATCGCCTGCTGTGAATCACAAAGTCAGTGCAGAAACTAATTCGAGGCCTGTAACTGGTAGGAAGCAATAACTGCTTTTTTTTCAAGTCCTTGCCCGAAAATAAGAGCCTACACAGAATATACCCTGCTAGAGAGCTGCAATATTGTAAGTGCAATTTGCATTCACTGGTTAGTGCCGATTGCTTCTCAGTGAAGACCATTCACCGTTGGGAGGAAAAGGTCACTACCAGCCACTGACCTGCAACAGCTTTGTGCAGAAATGGGTCAGCAATGATCTCTTACTGCAGGATATGCAGCCATTGTGTGCCCACATTTGAAAATGGCAAATACTACAATAACAGCAAGCAGTACTGATGGGTTGCAGCATGGGAAATCCAGTTTGCGGCACCTGATCAGCTTACAGTAGTGAAATATCTGTTTTGCTCAGGATAGACATCACCATTTATAGTATTAATCAGCTACTGCCAAAACCAGAAACCAACTAGTACCAGCTAATGACAAGTAGTACCTGTTCTAAAGGGCCTACAGGAATGATGGAGGCAAAGTTTTTAGCAAGGCCTGTTGTGACAGCACAAGCGGTAATGGCTTTAAACTGAAAGAGGGTAGATTTAGACTAGATAAGGAAGAAATGTTCTACAGTGAGGGTGGTGAAATACTGAAACAGGCTGCCCAGAGAAGTGGTAGATGCCTCATCCCTAGAAACATACAAGATCAGGCTGGATGGGGCTCTGAGAAACCTGATCTAGTTGAAGATGTCCCTGCTCATTGCAGGGGAGGTTGGACTAGATGACCTTTAAAGGTCCCTTCTGACCTAAACCATTCTACGATTCAATTATTCTATAAATACATATTGTCACTACTAATCACGGTCAAATAATTAACTCTTTTATAGCAATGGATGTTTACCAGCCCTTCATCTCTTTTTTTCATGATACCCCCATGACCAAGTTTTTCTCTTACATTTTGCTACATTATCCTCCCACCTTATTTCTACTCGTTAGCAGTCCAACGTAATTTTCCAGCTGCATATCTTTCTATCTGCAATAACCATGATAGACACATTTCCCAAGCCCTTCTTTTCTTTTTGTCCACCTACATATGGGTACCCAGCCTATGATCTCTCTAAAAGTTGTCCAGCAGATAAACTGGAGCAGCAGCCACAGCTAACTGCTCTCCAGGCAATGATTACTTGATACCTCACTGTCTTTTCCTTCCCTGTAAGCTTCTGAGGTGGTAGCCTTCGTTTACGGCAGGAACAAAGAAGGCTAAAGAAATGCCTCGATGTGTCACATGAAGTATTGGTTGCCAGGGGTTCGCTTAGATATGTAGCCTTTCCTAAGGTTGATTTCTTTAGAATCCAGATAATAATAGACGTGGTTGTTGTGGGGTTTTTTTACCCCTTGCTTTTCAGGTCATATCACAGATTTTTGGCAAGGTCCTGCCTAAGCAGACTTACTTTAAAAAAAGAACTGTTAAAAAAAGATCTTAAGTCAAATCCTAAAGTTCTGGAAAAACGAATGCCCCAATTTCCCATTGTTTTGCATCTCACATAATGTGATTTTACCCAGTATTTTTAATCCAAATATCTTACTGAGGTCATCAGGTTGATTTGTATTTCACAGATCTAGAAAACAGATAATGAAGTGAATGGATGCTCAGTAAGATATTTTCAGAGCTAGGAATGAATAAGAGTGCTTTGAATCCCTTTCCAGTGTACTGTGTGCGCAATAATAAAGAGCTGTGGAGATGACTGTGAAACGACAGAATCACCCCAGTTGAAGTGATTATATAGAAAAGTTTGAAAAGAAGTGGAAAATCAGGCCCTGGGTGAGACATAAAGCAAGCAGATAAACCAAACGTACCTTCCTCCGTTATTAACTTTCTTAACGAGGTTATCTCTGACTATCAGGAACTCTAACGAGACCAACAACCATCTATTTTAAATGCCAAGCAAACGTCTGTTAAGCAACAGACTCCCTCTTCGTAGGGCTGATGCTCTCGAATCCTAATAGTAACTGACAAGACTTCCCCATCTGGACTCTTTCTTTTTTTTTTTTACTTTGCATTTTGAGTATGTGACATAGCACTGTGCAAGGGATTGCCTTTACAAGCAGAGCTGTGTGTTTTTCAAAACGGGTGAACAGCATTGTAATAACATATGTGGAAAGATCAAAATGCAATTTCTTTTTATTATTCCTATTATTGCATTCCCCTACACAATGGCAACCTCTTCAGAGACATCGTCTGCAACATAATATTGATTTAATGCGCCACTTCATATGCCTGCCACGTCCCCAGATTAAAGATTTAAATTAATATGACAAGTGAAACACTAAGAAATTCAACAAATCAGCAGATAGGTTTATCCACCCAGGGTACACTTTATAGTAAAAAAACCCAAAACAAACAAAAAACCCCCACCACAGCAGCCACAGCTTACCCGTAGCCCAGATTTAATTTGCTTGATTGATCTTGCGATCTTTGAGTGCAAATTCATTATTCTCTTATTAACTATTATCATTATTGGAATTTATAAGGAACCTATAAACCTATTAAACTGGTCTTAAATGTTGCAATCCATTTATTGAACATACCAGCAATGAAAAATTAATTATTAAACAACAACCACAGGAAAACATCAGTGGCCTTGTCACCTCAGAGCTAGATTGATAGCATGTTACCTTCTGCAGAGTGGGGCCCTGCAACACTCCAATATAAACCTTGGAAGGGTAATGCTGAGTATGTCACAGCATAAGTCACATTTTTAATTTAATGTTTTATTAAATGTTAGATAGAATAAATTTATCCAGGCCTCACAGACTCTGTCTTAATAAATGAATTGGCACTCTTTCAGATGTTAAAAATGGCCACAGCTTCTCAAGGGCATCAGAAACCCTGAAGCGTAAGACACCAGTAAATACAAAGAGCAAAGGCAGCATGGACAGTGATATATTTGCAAGCGCTGCGGGTGAGCCAACACTTTCCAAATGCTGAGGCTAACAAAACAAGGGCAGTGAACTCCCAAAATGGGAGAAGCACCTGCAGTAAGAAGCTGTGCTTGAGTGCTGTTGCACGAATGTGTCCACTACTGAAAAAAAGTGGAAAAGGTGTGGGTTTATCACCCTCCTGCTACTATATTTCAGGATATGTTTGTAGGTTTAAAATTGCATGAGCAGTATTAATAATTTATTTTTCTCCTGTCCTTTAATTTTCTAAGGCTAGACTTTGAAAACAAAAGGCAGGAGATGATATATATTCTCTCCCTCCTCTGCAGTTATCTACAGCACCTTCACTTGTGTTTCCCTGAAGAACTGCTGTCATTAGTAATATATAATTTGGCTAGGGAAAATGGTTACAAGTTCCTTAGTCAAAACCAATATGCCCCAGCCCTGGCACATCCCTCCAGAGACATCCTAAGATTTCCGCAAGCGGCTCCATTTCGAAAACATTTGGCTTAGATAAGGCAGGACAGCTCAACGCTACCACTCAAGCAATGAAAGGCTTTCACAGCACAATTGAGCTGTGCTATATATTTCCACAGACACTAAACTAAATGATTGTAAATGACTGTTAAAGCTGCCAGAAAAGTCCCCTTCCCCCCACTGTCGAATAAAACAAAAAAAAATACTTAGCACGCTCTTTTTTTTTTTTTCCAGAACTCTAAAATGTTGGTGTTCAATAGCTATCCATCTCACATTGCCACATGTTACACTGTGAGCCAGTATAAGAACAACGGGTTCCAATAAAGCAACATGCAAAACGACAGGGAGCAGGGGGTTAGGCTGAAAACATCTTCTCCTGCAGACTGTGCTTCTTGAAGTCATGCAGCTGGCATCCTCCTCTCGACTGCACGAGACCATTTGATGGAGAAGGCGAAAAAGGAAGAGGAACCTGAAACTTCCTTCGAGCCTGGCATTTTTCCAGAAACTCAGGAAGCACATTCCCAGAATGTAAACAATGTAAGGGAAAGTGAACAACAAGACAAAGCACAAAATTGTGCTCATAAGTTCTAAATACACAATATTCTTGAGCTAACCAGATGACACTTGCCACTTTATTTACGAGTGCTACAGCTGATGTGAGAGGAAATTAGAGGGACTTTATTCATTAAAAAATGAAACGTGGCTTCACATACACATAGGGTCACATGGAATGTGAGCTGAACTTGCTACCAGTAAAAATGACAAAAAAACCAAAGTTGGGCTACACTATATTAAATCCTATGTGTCTTTAGCTGACCCAAGGAAATATATTGTAAGCTTAGATGAGGAGTCACAGTTTATAACAGAAACTTCATATTTATGTGGAAATTTTACTTTTGTATTCAAAATGTGAAGGAAAAGATACGAAACAAAAATGTTCTTTATTCTCTTTCATTCTGTGAGGATAACAAATTAGACATTAGTCTGAAGCTTACAACACTGGATCCAAGAGGAGAAGCCAGTTTTGAAACTATTATGTAGTATATATTTATATGAAGAATACACAGGGTTCAACAAATAAACAAGATTAAGAATATCTCTAAGTTTAATTTTGTACTGGTTTTGACTGGGATAGAATTAATTCTCTTTATAGCAACCTGTATGCTGCTATGTTGTGGATTTGTGACCAAAATAGCATTGATAACACATGGATGTTTAAACTGTTTGTGAGGGGTGCTTGCACAGCATCAGGGACTTTTCTGTTTCTCACACCGCTGTGCCAGAGAGAAGGCTTGGGGTGCACAAGAAGCTGGGAGGGGACACAGCTGGGACAGCTGACCATAACTGTCTAAAGGAATACTCCTTGCCATACGATGTCACGTTCTGTATATCAAGCTGGGGGAAGAAGAAGGAAGGCGGGTCCTTTGGAGCGATGGCATTTCTCTTCCTAAGTCACCATTACGTGTGACAGAGCCCTCCTTTCCTGGAGATGGCCGAACTCCTGCCTGCCAAAGGGAAGTAGTGAACAAATTCCTTCTTTTGCTTTGCTTGCCTGTGTGGCTTTTTCTTTACCTATTAAACTGCCGTTATCTCAAGCCACAAGTTTTTGCACTTTAACTGTCCTGATTCATTTCTCCATCCCACTGGGAGAAAAGAGCAAGTGGCTGTGTGGTACTTAGCTGCCTGCCAGGGTTAAACCACTACCAGTTTTTAACTACTCTGGTAACAGGTAAAACCTGGTTGGTTTTTTTTTTTTTTTGGTTGGTTGGTTGGTTGTTTTTTACAATGGCAACTTTCATTTCATGAGTGGATTTCTTCCTTATACTTTATTACCAATTTACCTTTTTTTGATGGTGGGAAGGAAGATAAATTCAGTTTTAAAGGAAGTTCTTTCAACAGAAGTTCTTTTAGACACAGTTTCAGCTACTAAGGGAAACTGTTTGCTTTACTACTTTGTAAGAAACTACTGCATTGACTGCATTTTTGAGGTACGCTGCCTTGTAACTCAGGCATATAAAAATGTTAACACTTTTAAGTGAGAGTGTTTACATAAGCAAGCAAATAAATATGTTTAGTGCGCACGTTATAAGAGAGCAGGAAATCAAGCACAGCATGGATTGATCTAAAATGTTCCAGCTGCATCTAAACTTACCCTCTTGGAATATGACTCCACCTTCTGCCCAGTCCGTGTGCCCCGACTTCCTTTCCAGGATTATCAGGGCAGTGAGAAGAAGGATATGGCAGATGTCCTTCTGTTGCCAAAATACAAAATACATCCTGTCGGGAACATGCTCCCTGACTTGGACCTTTGCAGGGCTGATAATGTCCAGTGCTACAGATACATTCATAGTGTCTGGCTCCTCCTCCAGACTGAAGAGAAATTCGATAGTGGTGGAATGAAAGGGTTTATCTCTTTACTCCAGAACAAAGGAAATAGTGACTGATTGCAGCAGTTGTTACCCAAGGATACTCTCGCAACCCAATATATCTGAATTCTCTCTATTAAAATGACAAAAATGTATGGGAAGTTAGGCAATGGAAGGAATATAAAGTGATTGTTACAATAATAAGTAAATCTTAAACTTTTTCTAGTCCTTTAACGTTTAGCACTTTTTCTAAAACTGTAAAAATCATAATATTCAGTATTTAGAAAGCTCACATTGCTAAATATGTGACACTGCAACACGTTAGTTCACTTTCTCTCTATTAAGGGGCAAAATTTATGAGCCTGTCTAAAGAAAACTATAGCCATCAGATATCAAATACAGCCTGTGCCTTTTCTGTAGCCAACCAAAAGATCAGATATTCTTGTTGAATAGGATAAATGGCCATATAAATTTATTTCAGTATTTTCAAGCAGAAGATAACTTGCCAAATTATTTTTCTTGCCTGATACCAAATACAAGAATGCAAGCTGAAATGCACACTTCTCTGCTAGTAAATAGGTATCCAGCTGAAGCCTTCTGTCCAGTAAGATCAAACAGACTTATAATAACTGGAATAGGATGCTCCATTTCACCCACAATATAATATATACTGTACCATTATATCTACAACAGCTGGCTCAGACCAAATCTAAACCCAAATCGAAAATGTGATGCTATTTGGGCAATCCGCATACTGTCAAGAATGTAGTGCTCTACTCCAATATAGTGTACTCCTGTAAAAGTAGCTGCTAGATACAGATTGATATCAGACTATCTGTACTATCAGTACTTACAAATGGGAAACCCTGAATCTACAACCTATGACTTGCACATAAGCCTTACCAAAACTAACAATACAAACTTTCAAAACTTTATCCACTGAGCCAATTTACAGTGAGTCAGCAAAGTGAAAGTCTATCAAAGAGAACAGCAAGCGAAATAATAGCTCCTCCAATTTTAATAGAAGGATTTGCTTCCCATTTCTCCCCAAACCATAATACTTTTTTAGTAAGGTGCATAATGTGAGTATCTAAAAAAAATATTCTCAAAGATATATGGATCTCAATAGATGATTACATTTCAAATGTTTTTATCCTTCACAACATGACAGATGGATAGGCAAGTAGGTAAATGGATAGATACGAAGCATTAGTATATGTGTGCATATATGTCAGTGCATGACTAGAGAGCTCCTTGGCAATCCCATTAAATAGCAAAAAGACTTCTAAATGGATGTTAAATACAAATTAAGAAATCGAAAGTCTGTGACATGTAGGCTGTCTGTCCTTTAGTAACCTTTGGTTTCGAGGATGAAAAATTGAGATTTGCCATCCACTTATACAGTGACTAATGAGCTAATAAATTTACAGAAAGTTGAATGCAGAATTCTTGATTTTTCTTTAAAAAAGTGCCTACAACCCCAATGAATTATTTTAATCAAAAACATAAGAGCCATAAGTACTGTGAAAGGACTACGTTTTCATGAGCTCGCCAAACCCTTATGAACAAAAATGAGACTGTTTACTGTGGCACCATTACCTGTGAGTATAAATACTTGCTCTTTTACCAAAGACAAATGTTTTTTAAACAAATGAATTCCCAAAAGTCATCTGTATTAGAAATGCTTTCACATATGGAAATCATGGGGATTATAGATTACAGCCCATGTTATAATAAAAAAGAATTATTATCCTTGGTGACTTTGGGCAGGTAATTTCATTCTTCTTTCTCCCCTTTGCCTTCCTATTCTTCACCTATGAATCCTATTTTTCTTATAAGTTCTTTGAAGCAGAAATTATTTATATATGTACTTTAGTACTCCAGTGTTGACTGGGGACTCCTGGAACAATTGTAATACAGATATAATAAATGTATGAATGGATATTCACAGTTGAAGGTGTGATACCTACGCTATTGTTACCATCACCTGTGAGGATGCTACTTGGTTTGAAGCATGTGCTATACCAAGCAAACTGATCTCCCTTTTGTCAAAAAAACCTTACACTCATTTCTAACAGTTTCTGAAGTTTACTATAGACTTACTGCATTTATAGTCTTTATCACTGCATTCCTCCCTTTTTCCCTTCACTTGTCTCCTTTCTGTCCCTCTGCAACATATTGCTACTGTGGGAGGTATTCACACTGTCTAACTTTAGTCAACTAATTTAGGGCTCTGAATCACCCTCTAGGAGTGCCTACCTCATAGAATATGACTATATATGGAATAGACATTTTTAAACTTAGGTGTTCTAATATGTACTTTCTTCCAATACCCAAAGTAGCTTGGCCTAGGTGGTGTTAATACTTCCACTGTATAAAACACTGCCTGTCAACAGTAAGCAAATTTATAAAGTGTTCACGGTTTGCAGATATTTTTTCACTAACTTAGCACCTCACTTTCATTTTATCTCACCTAGATTTAACACCGTAAGCACGCTATCTGTAGCAAAGCATAAAAGAAGAGGGAAAAAAAACAACAAACAAATAAAAAGATTAAATGTATACGGCATTTACCCATGGAATCATGGAATTTGCTAAAACATTAGCAGAATTTAAAAAGCACATGGCTGTTCAATAAGTTACAGCATTCAGCCAAGGAGGCTGCAGCTGTGAGTAAGAGAGTACATCAGTCCCATGCCTAACCACGTCCTGACCTTTCTTCTGAGACTGTCAACAAAGGTGCCAATTAGAGCAATGATTAGAGCAACACATTTTGTGTTGTGCTAAACACAACTGTTACCAGGGGGACAAAGATCATAAATTTTGCTTGACACTGTATTCCTGATTGGCTCAATACAGGTCTTCCACTGACAACTACTTTGGTAAGTCTCAACATGAGAAGCAGGTAAGTGCGTGCACCACTCACATACTCCTCTTTTGATCTCTTGGGACACAGAAGAGCTTATCCTCTAAATGTCTGAATGATTTCCTGGTACATCATTGATTTTGTTTAGGTTATCATCTCTCACACACAAATTTAATGATCTAAGTATATCCTAAGTTCTTTTTATATTAGGATTTAATCTTAAAAATATTTGTTCCCACATATCATAATTAATTACGTGAGCCATAAATTATGCATCTTAATTCAACATACTGAGAACTGCAAGCCAGGTATTCAAGATCAGCTTCTGAAAGCCTCCCCTTCAACCAAGCCATAAGAAAAGGCTTGATCAACATATGCATTAACTATTAATTTATTTAGTTAAAGAATGTTAAATGAGATAAGGCGATGTGAGACAGAAAAAGAAGAAAGTATTTTTTTTTCTGTCTCAGTTGCAAAATGAATGCATTTAATTTAGACAAAACTTAAAGCAGCAAAATGAAAGAAAAAGCATCATTGAAGATGAACTGTACACAGCATAAAAACCATTGTGCGGTGTACTAATGGTAGGGAAAAGACTATGGGTTTATATTATAACATTAAGCTTTATCTTGGAGTTCCATTAATTGGAGACATGTTGGTGATCTCATAGACGATATAATGTAAAGACCACAAATGTATTGTAAGTGTAAAGGAAAATGTTTATCTGACATAAGCATATAAAGAATGATTTTTAAAGAAATAAGGCATTTCCATGGTTCTTTAAATTTATAAAAAATCTACATCTGGCAATTAGTATAAGTTCCTATTTATCGAAAGTTTAATTAAAATGAATGGAATTAATTTTACTCAACACAACATTGTTTTCCCTTCCTAATCAGTTCTGCTTTCCACCACACTAATTACTAGGAATTGATCATCCAGGGAGAACCACAAGGATATGGAAAGATGCAAGATTTGTCCAAGCAAGCTTTAAGTACAAGAAGGATTTTAAATTGAATCCGTATAAAGGCATACAGACTAACAGTCACGATAGAGCTACTTACTTGGATTTAGCAATTCCTGCGAGGTGGGAAGGATTTATATAACATACCCTATTTTAAACCTCACATTTCTCGGTTAATGTTATGGACAAACTTCAAATATTTGGCTAAAATTTACAAGGCAGCTCAGAGACGTTCGCATGCAAACTAACTACTGCTTCATTAAAACTCTTCTTCTACAGTTAGGCACAGGATTAAAATGTTTCTTTACCAGCTGTCTCCTTTGTATATTAAGTACTATGGCATATTTTTTTTTTCTTTTGATAAGAAAAACTATATTGTGCCATAGCAAGCAAAATGTAACATTTACACTATTATCAACACTTCTGGCTGTACTCTAAATCCAGGCTAGAACATCTTGAATTTTAATGATGCTCTTGTTGGGTATGTTTTTACAATGGTCAGTAAGAGCTCGGGAACATATGACAAGAATTTGCAACACTATACTTAATTTTGATAGGAAAAGATTAAATATTTCCACTGATTCAACCCTGAGTTCTATATCAATTAGTAAAATTCAAAGGAAGCACTCTGATAGTCATGTTTTCAGTACTCTAGGGAGGGAGAACATTCACACCTACTGGTGTTCACATGTTGTTAATGATACACGCATATACTTACAGTAATAATTAGTATGGATGAATAGGATATGCACGTCTTGTGGATAGGCAAAACCTAAGTATCTTGTGAAATCTGTGTTTGATGGTATGAAGACATAGAAGTTTCTTTTAGTAAGATTCAGCTAGGAGAGTATTTTCTTCTCTAACAGATAAATGGCATGGTATTTTGTACATTACCTGTCAAATACTTGATTTGATAGATTCTCCATTTCTCAAAGTAGAATCAGTATGGAAAAAAAAATATTTTAAGTTAATGTAATAATTAATGTTTCTGTCCATCTAGCTTTACTGTTTTCAGCTGTTTCCTTCTGGGAGCTATATAGAATTCTGCTCTGAGAGTTTTGACTGGATGACTTGAGGATCACAGTTTGTCTTACATAGACAAGTATAATTAAAAGTGTCAGGAAAAAATCAATGTATTTGAAAAATAGAGTGTCATCATTAAAAAAAAAAAGTGAAATCACAAGTGATTTGAGAGTGAAAAAACAGCTTTTCAACTTTATCTTTGTCACATTTGGATTAAATCTGAGTTCCACTGAGGTAAAAAACAAAATTCCTATTGATTTTTACTGATACAATTTTTACCTTTAAATGAATTTGTAAGAACTGAATAGAACAGTGGCATATCTTTATGTCTCTATGGTTGTATATATGTAGAAAATCCCCAGGGCAGCAACAGTACATTGTCCCAGTTCTTGATTAAGTGTAGGATAGCTGAGTAAGTATCTTACACAGAAATTTTTTTATAGCTGTGGGGAAAAAAAAAAAACAAGGCAAAAAAGAAAGCTGCTAAAATTCAGAAAGATTACCTTTTGTGACTCATAATTTCATTAATTTGCTTAACCTAAAGAAAAAAATAATAAGGATTTTAGGGTTTATATGAACTTGAAATGCAGAGGTACTAAAAACGTCCCCACACCTGCTCCCAGCAGTTACAGAAACTCCCATGACCTGAAGCTGATGGGTATGTTTTCACAGATTTAAGGATACAGAACAGGACCTTCCAAACAAAGTTATGTTAGCCAATATAATCCTTCACAGCTTATTCCCATTGGGTTGCTTCACTTATTATCTTGTATATTAAAATTATAACCATTGATACCACTCCCCAGGAAGAAGTCATTACCAGGGACTAATAGGATGGAGAGAGGGAAGGTATTAAAACATTTCATTTAGAAAAATGCAGCGTCTCTCATTGATTCCCATAACTTACTAAAGTCTGGGGAACACACGTGGATGCACAGCCTTTTAAGGAAAGAAGAGAGCCAAGAAGCTTGCCTGAAAAGCTCTGATAAATCTTTTCTATGTTCACATTAATTTTGTTACAGGTTCTAGAGAAAAAGAAAAGAAAAAAAAAAGCAAAACAAAAAGTGCCAATTCTGCACTGGAATATTATCAGGATATGGATTTATTTCAAACAGCACTTTAATGCTTATTTATTGATACATTTTATCATGGTGGGTTTACACAAAAAATAGTGGGCTACAGGTTTCATTTAATGAGTGACAGCCTCCTAGAAATGTTGAAAAGTATTCTGTGATATTCTCCCAAATGGCAATGCACCATTAAAAAGAGGCGTATATTTATCTCTTAATACTATCTGAACATACACACGTTTCAAGAGATATATTAACCCACAGCAAATGCAAAGCATGGTTATTTTCAGTATGAAGCCAGAAGCAGGCACAGTATTCTCACTGTTTTCCATATGCATTGTTTTTGAAAAACTCAGCCTTCAATCACTTAACGTTAAGTCATCTTCTGAGGTTTGGCTGGCAAACTGCAAAGACTTACATAACTTTTTATTAGGTTGCTGCTTATTTTGCAAATATATTGTGAAAAGCATTCGGCTTTGAATTGTTCACTGCAGTGAGCTCATATTTTTGGTATACATATTTTTTCCCCTAAATTGACTAAATGGCACATAGTACAGTTTCTGTTCTTATATTTGGTGCAAAAGTGTCATTAATATAACAGTATGCTCATTAATAGGTGTGACTGTGCAATTTATGTTCTATCCCTGCCACTTTCTTATGCTGCACAAGCACTGTGGTATTTTAGAACTTTCCAAAATTAAGTAAAGAGCACCAAGTTTTCTTCCTATTCTTCCTTCAAATAAGAAACTCTATAGTTTTGATTGTGCTATATTATATTGATATTTTTTGTGTTGCTATGCATAAAAGAAAAGGTCACGGTGGCAAGTTTTACTGTTAATCTCTTATAATTCAGCATCCTATATTTGCCTATAAAAATAGCTTGCTCAACACAGATATATTTGTGTGTATATATATATATATATATGTATGTATAAATGATCCACAGATAGCCATAGATTATACTCCGTGTTCTGCCCTTAAATCTTACTAGGCTTCAGTACTAGTTGTAGAGAGGTTACTAGGATTTAATAGGTTAATTCAGAAAAGAAACACTTGATACCTGTTGTGAACCTCCATTCCACCCAAAATAGTTTGGTGTGGGGTTGGGTGGACTACGGTATGGAAAATATTGTTTTTCCTTCAGATAAAACTTTGGCAATATCGCAAGAAGTCCTAGATGTCCTTATAGGTCCTTTACCAAACAGGTAGGGTCTGAGTTGCAGGTGACTGATCACATTTCCACCAATATGTTCAGGAACTCTTTTAGTGTCCGTTCTGAATTCAAGGCAGCAGCATGCATCTGTGCAAGGTGTCCCAAGCAGTCTGAGGAGCCTTCCTCTGTGCAAGCAATCTTCTTTGTGAAGAAGGGTGGTGGAGTCTGTTGCATACTGTAGGCGGTCAGGGTTGATGAAGCAGACATAGACTCTCTCAGGGAGAGGATGGGGAACACTTGAGAGAAAGAGAGAGAGATACCAGGAAATAAGCAGGCCTAGGGGATGTCAGGACATAAAAAGCCTCAAAATAAGTTTGCCTCTCCCCTTTTCCACAATAACTTTGGGGATTCCAAATCTTAAAATATCTTGGTTCATATCAGATTTTGAAAGACAGTCTGGAAAATTGACAGCTGCCTAGACCTTACCACTAGTTTCCTTTTTATTTTCACATGAAGTGTTAGTTGTAAGAAGTAGACTCGTATTCCTGTCTATTTAGACTGATTATATTCCCGCTTTTTTAGGATTATCACCAAGATAGTGTTAAGAACTGCTACATCAAAAGGTTGCTCCCATCTTGATTTTGAATGTGTCTGCCGAACATAGAGAATGAATTAACTACTGTCCTTAACTTCCACAGTAGTGGTCACAAAAAGCATAGTTGCCTTGCAAGGATTTATCTTTAATTGTGATGGTATCCATTCGACCCTTAACCTTGTTAGAATAACTGAATAAAAGTGGCAAGAACAAGGTTTCTTTCAAGAGACTAACTCAGTCTCCATCTCAGTCAGAGACTATGTCATTTTGGGATAAGATGCAAAATGAAGCAAAACTTTTCTCAAAGATAAAAAAAAAATGCATATATGTTGTCAATTTTCATTATAGCAAAAAGTTAACAGCAGGGTGCTTCAAGGCACCATACAAGGACCAGGTGTTCGAAACATATTAATTAATGTGAAAAATAGAGTGAACAGCAATATGGCAAAAATTGCAGATAACATAAAAAAATTCTGTTAGCCAAGTCTGAAGAAGACAGGAAACTTCAGATGTAACTGACCAAGCTAGAAGGATAGGCCATCTTAAAAGAAGGGAAAACCATTTATTTAAATGCAAAGTAATGCATATTAATGAAATAAAAAAAAACCCAGCACCTGTAACAAATCATTCACTTTACCAGAATCTCAATTAAGGGTGCCAACTTAGGAAAAACACCTGGGCCTCACTGCACAGAACTCAATGAAGAGCCCTGCTCAATGTGCAGGTGCAGTCAAAAAAGCAAGTAAAACGTTAAGATGCATTAGAAATGAGTTGAGGAATAAGAAAGAAAATATAATGTCATTATATGAATCAATAATTTTCCCTCCTCTGGAACAGTGTGAAGTACTGGTCACCCCATCATAAAAAAGATACCACTGAATTAGAAGGTATTCAGAGAAGAGTGATTGCGATAATTAGGCATATAGAGAAGCCTTCATATGAAAAGACTGAAAAAAATTGGAATTGTTAACCTTAGAAAAAAAGATGAATAAGAAGGGATATGATGAAAGTATAAAAATGGTAAGTGGCAAAGAGAAAATAGATCAGGAGCTTCTGTAGTCCTGCATCTCATAATTCAAGAACAAAAGGACACTAAGTGAAAGTGAAAAGCAGCAGCTCTAAATCTGATAAAAGGACATACTTTTTAATGCAGCACATAATTAGATTATGGAACTCAATGTCACAGCATGTCATTTATGTGAAGACCTTACCAAGATTCAAAGAAGGACTTGGCACTTACAACTCTTGATATTCTTGGGAATCTTACGCAGACTAACCCTTTAAAAGTTTTGAAAGAGAGGTTACGTGCCATGTTTCATGATTTAAAGACAATACTTCTAAAAAGAATTCGGACAATAGATCCTGGAGGTGGGTTTTCCCATCTCTGCCTATTTGATTATTTTGTTCTTTGCTTTGCCTGTTTTGTTTGCATTTCCTCTTGAGACATTGGGGCAGTCTTGGAGGGAAACTGTGTATTAATGAATCACTATTCTGATCCATTTGCTATTATCCTAGTACTACCCTAGTATCTTAGTATCTCCTGTGAACTTCTAGTATTAGGACTTTGGTCTTCCCTTTTGCAGAATGATTGTCCTATGCTCTATTATATTCCACTCCACTCCATTAGCTGACTGGATTTGTCACCCATCAACAGTATAACCATTGCTGTAAACTATATAGCACTGGGCATGTGTTTGGAGCAACTGTGAAATTTCTAGGTGCAAAACCAAATACATTTTTGCTCTGGCAGCTATACAATTGATTCCATGTGTCCCAACAATCTTCAAGCCCCACCTTAACCTCCAGCTATCCTATTGACATCTTGCTTCACATCCTGCCGCTGGAAGACATATCCACTGTCTCCAAAAAAGAGACTTTGCTTCTTATGCTTCCTATTCTCCACAGCTTCCATACCACTTTTTTTTTTTTTTTTTCCCTTTCTGCCTTTCTTGCTGTTCAGAGAGATAAAATACTCTTCTTCTCCCTTTTGTTTTTAAACTATTTCTTTTCTAATTCATTAGCTTTTCTTTCCCTAGTTCTTTTCTGTATGAAGACTTTCAGTGCAAGTAAATAATGATAGGCACAGGCATAAAAGAGCTTTTCCTCATATCAGATCTGTTAACTGACAACTCAATGAAGAAGAGAGTGTGAAAGATACTTGGTAGAAGCAGGATTGCTGATTTTGAACAGCATTCTCAGATAATTCTTCCTTCCACCGTTATTAATTTCATTACATTCTCAAAGCTGGGGGGAGGAGGCAGGGGTGAGAAAAACTTAAGTATTGTAAGTATCTGTTAGAGATTTTGGAGGAAAATGCTAGTAGTCTATTTATTATTATTGGTCTCATAATAAAAGCCAAATTAATTATATAGCATTAAAACCACCTACAATTTTCAAAGATTAAGATTCAACCAACTTGTCAGAAGCCTCATTCAACAGAAGATATTAAACTAGATAGCAGGGAGATAAACCGTACTGGTACCTTTATAGAGGTTCAGTTGACTGCTACCATTGCTTTCATCTGACATCTACCCAGCACAAAACCTGGTAAGTTCTGTGGGGGTTTGAGGGCAACTAGAAATTAAGTGAAGATACTGGGTGTGGGGACACGTAGAGCAGCTGTGTTTGTAGGGCTAGCTGGGTGAACAAAATGCTGGAGGGATCTAACTGCCTTGAAGAGGAGCTGAATTCAGACAATGCTCATGAAATGAACAGGCTGTGAAGATACCTTCTTCACAGGGAAGAATACTTGACAGAAGATGGGCAGCCTCGACTGAGCTACAATGTGACCAGCTGCTACAAAGAAAGATGTAGTGTGTTTTGTCTCTTCTCCCTCCCCAACAACTTTCACCACCGGAGGTTTTCAAGATGCAGTTGGGCAGGGTGCTACATAATCTCACCAAGGCTCTCTTTCCCACCAAAGGTTGGATCAGATGATCTTTCGCGGTCCGTTCCAATCTGGGCTATTCTGCTTTCGTACTGTATATTTTTCTCAACTTTCAGATACATGCTTCACTAATCAGACATAGTCCTATGATTATTTTCTCCTTTTTTTTTTCCCCCCCAGGAAAATATATTAAAGTAACATGAAAAGTTTATGTTCTACCTTTCCCATCTTGAGCTGGTATATCCTGCACAATGCTACAAAGCAGCATATGGATTACATATTTGTGTTAGTGCTGTCTTTTGAGACATCCACATTGCACTCAACATATGGTTTAGATAAATCTGAGGATTTACAGTTAGTCTGCAAGACTGGTTTTAGGCTGAATCCAGTCCACAGGACACACACTGAACACACTCTGTCATAAATATACTTTTGTAGTACAACATTCAATAGCAAAAGAGGAGGATCTGGTTATCAATAACATGGGATTTAATTTTAAAAGCCTAGAAGTGGATCCTGTATTACGTGGGATAATAAATGAATACTGCTGGCCTCACAGAAAGATGAGAGGTGTTTCTAGTCTATGAGTATTTACAAACATGAGCTCAAGATAATTGGTGTGTCCATTGTTCTTCACCTTTTAAATTTTTATTAACTTAATTCTCATTGATAACAATTCCACAATTATGAAACAATGAAATAATTTTAATATGAAAGCCACCTACTGGGAAAAGAATGTATTTTTTTCTTATTAGGTACTACACAAATGCAAAAAATATACTCCAATGCTGCATAAATACTGTATTTCCAGCCATATTTTGGCCACTTTATTTTTACTAACAACCACTTTGTTTCTCAGCATTTCATATTGTGAAAGAATTAGCAGAACATCTTATCAGGAAAAGCAGATTTAGCTAAATGATCACTATTTTTCAACAAACAGTTTTCACCTAGATGCCCATGCCACCTTGTCAAGTCTTCCGGCCTACCTCATGACAAATCCTCTGTTTTGAATTTTGTCATCAGTTAAAGAGAATGGCCTGAAGTCAAATATTATTTTCATATGAAAAATCTATACAATTACTGAAAACTATTCCAACTTTCCCTTTCTTAGCAAAAAGTGTAAATGCCAGTCAACTAATAAAAAAAAAAAGATAAAATATTTCATTACAATTATGCAAAATTTAGTTTCCCACAATAACATTACCTCATTCATGTTACAAAATGCACGCTATCTTCTTGTTTTGCATATTAAATCTAAACAACATATTGTGCTTTTTTTCCTGTAACTCATATTGGGCATGTGTTGTTTTGTTATACATTGTGCCTGGTAAGGACAAGTAAATACACTTTTGTAACCACTAAAACAATCTTCTCATGTTAGAAGTTCAGATTAGATTAGGTAGCAATGTACCTGGAATGAAATATGGATGGGATAGATCTTAGCATCTCAGATGAAGAAAGGGCACACTGTTTTGTTTAGTGTCACTGTACACTTGAAAATGAGTTTTGGAAGAATTACCGATGAGAAGTGTATCGCATCTACTTCTATTATGGCAAATTTCTTTTCAAAACAGAAAAGAGAATTGGTGCCTATTTTAAACGACAAAAAAGTGGATGTGTAGAAGGTTACAGGACCCCACTCAGTGCTTCTAAAAAGTGAACCTTCCAAACCTGGAAATGTCACTTACACAATTACAAGTTAGGCTTCAGTACCGAAGGTGCAACTTAGGGATGCTCTTGAGTGTACTGAAAGAAAGGTCTACTGAGTTTTATGCTCTCCAGTCTATTACAACTTTATCGATATAATATATAGAATCTTATTCAATTCTGTGCAGAACTCTTTCATTTGCTCATAGCTTTTTCTACAAATTATTTGTGATTTGGCATACGCTACGCTTTATCTTCAATCCAAAAGTGATTTTTTTTTTTCCCCTTGGTACAAGAGATTGAGCTATGCTTAATGGTTCTGAATTGTTTTTCCTAAGGCTGAAAAGATCCTTTTTCTCAGACATTTCAATCAGGAATGGTGTGACTGGAAGACACTAATGGTAAAAGAAAGCTTCTTTGTTTTGTAGTTTTTATCAGGACATAACCCACATTTCCATGAAAATGGTTAAGCAATTGGAAAAGCTAAACATAACTAATAGTTAAGTATACTTATAAATGTGACTTATACTTAACATAAATATATGGTTTATGCATATATACATTTTTTTAATCCCCAAACAAACCATAGAGTCCTAGCACTGACAAAGATAATAACAAAGTCTCTGCTTCTACTGTCCCAGCATGAACTTAAATGGGTATTGCTGCATAGAACATGATCTGTTACTATTTTCTCTGTCCACATCTCCTGTATGATATGGAATTAACATTATTAAAATATTCCAATATTAAAATATAGGAAATATCAGATTTATAATGGCTTCCACAAAACTACTCATGTCTCAAAAGCAGCGTCAACTCAGGACTCCAAAGTTTCCAGGGGCCCAGATGTGCAACCCTTATCCATATAATTAATCCCATGATATTCACTACTTACATGTGTAAGATGTTTGTAAGATGAGGCCTGAAAACATCATTTTGCTTTTAGCCAGTAGATATTTAACCAGGAAGGTCAGTTTTCCAAGTTCTAAGTTTATAATGAGCATTAGAGAGTGGACATCTTACGCTATGCAATGGAAAATTGGTACATAGGATTTTTCTTTGTTTATTTTTTCCCTGATATTATCACTGCTAGTTAGAGGATTTACGAAAAAGCAGTCTCTGGGGCAATAAGAATTTGCTGAGATACACATTCTGGATCATTCTTTTACGTAGTTTATGAAATTCATTTGATTTTCAGCTCATGAACTATTCTTGTTCATTTCCCTTCTTCTAATCTCCATCACTGTCAGTGTTCAGACATAAGAAAAGGTTTTTTAGCTCACTCATTTCTTCAAAAAGAATTCTAAGTAGAAAGCACCCAGTCTCAACAGAAGAGGACGCAATTGGACATAGCTATCACAACACTTCTGTGACTTCCCAGTGTAACTCCTACGACAAGGTGATGCACTTAGTGGATGACAGAAATGCTGTGGATGTTGTCTACCTAGACTTAGTAAAGCCTTTGACACTGTTTCCCACAGCATTGTTGTGGAGAAACTCCACTCATGGATGGCTTGAACAGGCATATGCTTCACTGGACATAAAATGAACGGATGGCCAGGCCCAAAGAGGTGTGGTGAATGCAGTTACATCTATTTCATGGCCAGTCACAAGTGGTGTTCCCCAGGACTCAGTATTTGGGCCAGTTCTCTTTAATATCTTTATCAACTATCTGGGGGATCAAGTACAAGTAAGTTTGCAGACAACATTGAGTTGGGTGGGACTGTTGATCTACTTGTGGGTAGGATGGCTCTACAGAAGGCCAGGCTGGATCAAGGGGCTGAGGCCAACTGTATGAAGTTCAACAATGCTAAGTGCTGTGTCTTGCACTTGGATCATAACAATCCCATGCAACATTACAGGCTTGGGGAAAATTGTCTAGAAAGCTGCCCAGCAGAAAAGGACCTGTGGGTGTTGGTTGACTCTCGGCTGAATATGAGCCAGAAGTGTGCCCAGGTGGCCAAGAAGGCCAATAGCCACCTGGCTTGTGTCATAAATACTGTGGTCAACAGGACTTGGGAAGTGATTGTCCTGCTGTACCCAGGACTGGTGAGGCCACATCTCAAATACTGTGTTCAGTTTTGGGCCCCTCACTACAAGAAAGACATTGAAGTTAGATATTAGGAAGAAATTATTTACTCTGAGGGTGGGGAAACACTAGAACAGGTTTCCCAGAGAAGTTGTGGATGCCCCTCCCTGGAAGTGTTCAAGGACAGGTTGGATGGGGCTTTGAGCAACCTGGTCTAGTGGAAGGTGTCCCTGCCCATGGCAAGGGGGTTGGAACTAGATGATCTTCAAGGTCTCATCCAACCCAAACCATTCCATGAATTCTGTGAGGTTCTGGAGTGTGTCCAAAGAAGAGCAATGAAGTTGGTGAAGGTTATAGAGAACAAGTCTTACAAGGTGCACCTGAAAGAACTGGGATTGTTTAGCCTGGGGAAAAGGAGGCTGAGGGGAGACCTTATCACCCTCGACAGCTACCTGAAGGGCAGTTGTAGAGAGGTGGGTGTAGGTCTCTTCTCTCCAAGTGATAGGACAAGAGGAAACGGCCTCAAGCTGTGCCAGATGAGGTTTAGATGGATATTAGGTAAAATTTCTTCACAGAAAGGGTTGTCAGGCATTAGAACAGGCTGCCCAGGGAAGTAGTTGGGTCACCATCTCTGGAGGTATTTAAAATACATGTAGATGTGGTGCTTAGGGACACGGTTTAGCAGTGAACTTTGCAGTGTTAGGTTAATAGTTGGACTTGATGAACTTAAAGGTCCTTTCCAACTTAAATGATTCTATGATATCCTGTCATGGGATGAAGGAGTAGAGACGGGGAAAGTCTTAATCATGTTACAGTCTGAATTTTTCAATATATGGATGATGAGGTAAGGTAAATTTTGGCTATGTGTATTCTGTCCTCTACCCAAGCTCATAAAGAACTGAGACTCACAATCATAGAGTCATGAATTCTCCAAGGGAATGAGTCTGCTACAATTTTAGTTATTTGTATGAAATTATTTAATTCTCACTACTTATTAAGATTTGCAATGCCCAAGTGGCAAGATTTAGTGCTAACACAGGCTGCAATTGCAACGTAGTATGTCAAAAGCCAAAGGATAAGCTCTCTGCTGTAAATGAGACAATGATGCTGAAGAACTGAGAGCTGGCACTTGGCCAAATAGAAGATTCATATAGGAAAATGGGATGAAGAAATAATCTTAATCAGCACCGGATAATTTTTGAAAGAGATAACAAAAAGACGTTATTGTTTTTGTCAATCATAACATTATCTCTCATTGTCCTTAATTCCTCTGGACAAATTAGATGTAATATCTGTTCCTAAACTGTCCATGCCAGCTAAATTCCAGCACAGTTAACTCCAAAAAATGAATAACCTATAAAGCAAACATTATTTATGACGTTAGATGTTTTAGCAAACTTTTTCTAAAGCAGTCTGTATGATTGTGACTCAGCCTTAACAGAAATTAGTAGCAGGTGTATATTGCCTGAAAGAAAGCTAGTATTTAGCTGATTTGTTACTTTGCTATGTGCTACTTCTCTGCCTAATGTCTTGGGCAATTTACAGATTTAATCTTCACAAAAGTGAGATATTTGAAATAACAGGTTGGTCCCAACATTCTGCAAAAAATTACATGTGAGCATCCTCCTATAGCTCTTCCAAGCTACTTCTCACATGCCCTAATGGGCAGTACTTTGGGCTTTGCAACAGCAATTGGCCTGTTTAGACTATAATTAGCAATTGCCTGAAAAAGATACGGCTCTACTGAGATGCCTATAACTGAGATGTCCAGTGAGATGTCGATAACTACTCCTTATTCAATAGGACTAAATACGACATTATAGCACTTCTACAAGAAAACTTTATCATGGTTCACTCTAGGTTTTTGCACATATTCACCAAATTCTAATTTGGAAAATTCTGTCTTTTCTTTATACTGGGAATTTAATTTAGCATATTGGCAAAGATAAATTAACCAGAGCAATTTCCCAATGATCTGATGTTTTCAGAACACGTCTGAGTGAAAGGATAGAAAGGCTAATGAAATACATATATCACAGAAGGCAGTGTGCAAGAGGCAAACCCTCTTAGAAATTCACTCTGTAGGTTGAAAAAGATTTATATTCTTCTCTACTAACCTGTAAGCAAGTAATAATTGATACAGAAACCCATTGATAGTTACAACCTTAAAAAAAATAATAATACAAGAACACTTAATTATAAAGAGGGATTTTCTGGAACAGAATTACGATTGGATATTGTTTGGGAAGGTCATTATTTGCCAATTTTAAGAGCAGTTCAACTATACCCAAATATCTATGACATTATATTAAACATCCCCCAAGTGACACTGTATGCACTCCATCTGTCATTCTCAAGGTAGTCTGCTGCCCTCAAAGGAAGTAATAGATAACATTTTAATAAATGAACGAGCTACAAAATCACATTTCACTTTGAGAAGACTTTCCTTCTACTTTACTCGCAACATAGAAGTGGCAGGTACCTTCACCTAGGGGCCATTTTCTGTGTGCTTGCAGACCAAAGGGCTCTATTTGAAATCACAGCAAGAGTTCTCCCTCTGCCCCTTCTCATTTAACAGAAAGTTTGTACTTTGTAGCCTTCCACAGAGTAGAGAAGAGGATTCATGAGAGTGAATCCTCTCAGCTTGAGCATGTAAAACTCTTTATTATTACCGTGGCAGAAATCTCATTTTCCAAGCATACTCTGTCTCTTGCAGAATATACATGGTTTAAATGCAGATGCAGTCAAAATCTCATTAATGACTCAGATCAACAGCTGCCATTGATCGTTAAAAAGTAAATGCAGTGACTTCTAAATCTTAAAATGACACAGCAGCTGTGCATTTTGGGAAATGAGAGAAACTGTGACTATAATATAACAATCCATGAATATTTTCCTCCTGCTACCTAGGTATTGCTATTGAGAATTTTCTAGTTAAAATGAAAAGAACAACATAGCCTTTATTTGACATTTTCAAACTATCTGATGAAAAAAAAAAAAAAAAGAAAAATGTTCCAGGTTTTTTTTGTTGTCTATCATACGGTGCTTTCTTGATGTGTATATAGTTTGCTTTCACTCTGCAAAGAATTGCTTGAAAAGAAACTTGGAAAGCTTCTCCCTTTATTTTTAAATCATAAGATTTTTAAATCCCTATGTTCTCTAAAGTAGCGTATCTTACTGGACTACACATTTTGAAATGCAGTGATATTTTTATATAAATGAACCTCAAACATCACTTGCTAGTAATGGATTAGAATGCAAACTGGGCATAAGTTGCAGTTAATGGCCACAAGTGGGACTCACTGCCTTCATCACTTATCATTGCAAATAATGTTATCTGGCAATTAAAGACACAGAGTAAAATAAAATTAAAATTAAAACTAATGTAGCATAAAAAAAATCAGGTGGCCATTACCTGAGATCCCTAATATTCATAAAAAAGTAGCTCACCTTTATTTTTCAATTTACATTTAAATCCTATGTGTTTAATGGGAATTGAGAAAGATTCCAACAAAGCAAATAAAAAAAAAAAAAAAAAAAAAAAAAAAAAAAAAAAAAAAAAAAAAAAAAAAAAGAGAGAAAAAGGAGACTCCCATTAAGAAACAACAAGAAAACCAACCACAGATAATCTAAAATCATGGTTAAAAATATTTAAATCATAAACCCACAATTTGGAACAGGTGTTTATGAAATCTTTTCAATTTGCTGTGACATGCAATACATGATCTAACTGAAACAAAATAATAACCAATCAAATCATTGTCAAGTACCTAAAATGACTGTGCATTGCAAATGAGTTCTTGGGAAGTCAATGAGAATTACCAGGTGATTCCATCTCAAAATGCCTATGACAAAGAAAATGCAACTGGAGTTTTGCATGGCAGTAATACCAGCTGTCTGGGGGGGCAGAATTTAGGGGAAGGCTAGCAGCTGCAACCATTCCCAAATCCAAATAAATGGGATTAAACAAATACATCCCTCTCACAGGTGTCAGCCCTCCACCTCAGAAAGCTCACCAATTCACCTGCCAGGTGTGTTGAAATGGTATTCCTTGGGTAAACTCCCTCCAGCACCACATGCCCCACTCTCTGCATGAACTGATGCCTCTGTTATCATTCATGAGGGTTAATGCGAAAACTCTTAATAAATTACTGGTTTGCACCTTTTTTTTTTTTTTTACACTTTGGCAATGT
>VXBO01009554.1:394247-421525 GCA_013400135.1 Rhinoptilus africanus
TTTTTACACTTTGGCAATGTAAATACTACCATTTTGATTACTCTAGTAATTAACACCAAATTACTTTGGTGTTAAAGAAAGCCAGTGGCAAATCAGGCCTCAAGAGTTATTCCTCAAGCTCCCTGTGAAGTAAATAGCTTTCTGGCTTAAAGTAAAAAGCAGCACAAGTAGGGTAACACTTTGGAAAAAACCACATCTTTGCAAAGAGCTAGTAAATGCAAGCTCATGAACAGTACTTATCTAGTCATGACAACTTAGAAGTCCCTCCTTTTCCCATTCACCTCAGCCTGAATCACAATCATTATTTCAATACACTTCCAAGAATAAGTAGTACGGGTATGCTCCAGGGCTCTGTAGTGGAAGGCTAAGGAAAGCACTAGCAACAAACTAGAGTCTTACGATGCACAAATGAAGAAAATGTTCGCCACACGTCAGAAAATGCTGCTCACCTCTTACTGCTAGGGTTTTTTGCTGCTATTCATTATTTAACCTTTCTCTCACAATCAAGAAAAACAGAAAGATTCTTGAATATCCTCTCAATTTCTTCTTGACTTTTAGGTCTTTACCTACCTATCAAGAAGCCACAGCCTCAGGAAGCTGTCTGTCTCTGTATGCTGAGAAATATTTGCATGACTAGCATAGCAATTCTGTTTCAGGCGTTTGGCTTTTACAGTTTAACTGTTATCATTGCAAACAAATGGCTTAATGGCTTTGGGTAGCAAACACATACAGAGCTGTGCCAACTGATCAAGATACAGCTGAGTAGGTATGACCTGTGATCATATTTATTGGCATTTCATTTAAAACCCCTTCTGAATCATCATTTGTATCATCATCTAGTCTGATCTCTTTTGCCCAGTAAATCCATGCTTCTTGTCTGCTTGTTCTAAAAACAAGAAAAAATCAAAATGCAGGACTCTATTCCTCCACTCAGAAGCTTGAGAGTCAATAAAGATGTGTACGAAGAGATTCCTCACCTTCATTAAAAACAAAGTTGAAAGGAACAAAGCTCCCTAAACGTAGAGGAAGACAGAGAACAGCTCATCCACCAAGGGCATAGGTATAGTAAACCGAGAAAGTCTGGCAGCATAGACTGCCAACAGGAAACTGAACCCCTTTTGGCTAAAGTGCCCTAAAGATTTCTATAAATGAATTGAAATTTGACAGCAACTCAAGCAAAACTCTCTGTGTCCTGCAACTGCTGCATTTCCACGGCATTTCTAACAAAATGGTATATTAAAAATGATGCAAGAAAAGATCATGCTTTTGAAGCATGACACAAGTACAACAATCTGTCTAGATTTTAGTATCCTGCAACAATTAATGCTGTCGTGCATATTTTATCTTGAATGTTTTGCCATTATTGGATAACTTGCTTGCTGTTTCTGTTAGGAGAAACAAAGGAGTCATCAAAAATTTCCTTCACACAATCCTGCTTACTTAGAGTAAATGTCAGGATGCCTGACTTTGCCTAAAAACTGGAAACAAAATAAATATTATCAGGAAAAAAAAAATCCCTAGAACACAGAAAGAGCTTGTGCTTTTTTTCTTTTTCTTTTTTTTTTCTTTTTTGTTTTTTTTTTTGGCATCTTCATCGCCGAATGACCATCCCTACTGCTCCTGCTTTTAGCCACTCACCTTCACAGCTGCAGCCAATAAATCTACTGGCCTCTGAACTTCTATTTCAGAAATACCTTTTATTCCTTCAGGTGAGTAGGTACAAGTTCTACCATGCAGCCAAACACTTTATGGCACAGCTTCTACTGTTTCCAGCAGCGACTACATAAAAGAGTGTTTAATTGTTCCTTCTGTGTAGCCTGAAGGAAGTAAGGTGAGCCAGCCTACCCACCAATTTAACTAGGTCTGGGAACAAAGTTAGAGATTGAGGTTAAAGAACTTAATTTAACCCACTTTAACGGACTGGTCAGACCCACTGTCAAAGGTATTTCCTCTAGTCCTCCCCCCCCCTTTTTTTTTGGACTGCCTGCTGGCCTTCATCCACCACTGAAAACCATGCTCCTCCTCCATCCTCCCGCCTTTTTCTATTTGTTTTTCTGTTTCTTTCTTTCTTTTTGTTCCCCCACAAATGTGGAAGATCCATTAAATCCAAGTATTTACATATGGCCTTTAAAATATATTGTTTTGCATGGAAATACAAATTTCTAAGACTAATTTTCTGTAATGTTTTGGGGATTTTTGAGACTATGAACCAACAATGTGAAGGTCTCACATAAGATGCAGGGCAAAACTTTATCCCAGAATACTCAGTGATATATATTCCAAATTGATAATATACCTCTGACCATAGACCGTCACTCCTATCTATATTAGGAAGGAGACCTTCTTTCTATCAGTCATCAAAAATTGAGCATCATTTTCATCCTGACTCCAAACTTCCCAACAGTGTAAAGGAATTATCTACTGAAGAAGGCTACAGTAGCTCAAAGTATTTTAAGTTCACATGGTGAAAACACCTGTCACCAAGAATAAATAGACTCATATTTCCTTTAGATGTGTAATAACTGCTGATACTTCAGTCTTGGAATTTGCCTCAACCATTAACAATAATTAAACAAGATGCTTGTGTTCACTCTGTTTTAATATTGTTTTAAGTGTCCAGAGGAAAATGGCAATGTTTAATATTTAAATATCAAACACTTTGATTAAACATTAGCATGTTAAACTAATATTAAGGAAGGCTGAAAATGAGTTTATAGAACTGTTCATAGGTTTTTTGGGTTGCAACTGCCAACAATGCTTTTTGAAATTTGCCATGCAGGCATTTTTTTCAAAAAGTAGCCTGAACCCCAAGCTCACAATTGTCAACTGTAATTAATAAACAACGTTTCAAAGTTTGTACTTAGTGCTGGTCTGCGCAAAAAGATGCATGTTTACCATAAGAAAAAGAATCTTCAGGACTCCAACTAAAATCAGGTATGAATGTACCAGCTTGACGAGTCAGGACAAAAGGTACTCAGCATCAACTCACCCTACTTACTCTCTCGAGCAAGTAATTAATTTACACTCTTTCTATTCTCCTAGAAATGAATGGAATTCCCTAATAAAAAATATTAAGCTGATAGCTCTCAGTCAGGTCTGCAAATTTCTAAATACCTGAGGAATTCCCCTAAAATCTACTAGGGTTGGTCCAAATAAGCTTCTACACCTTAGAGCCATTATACTTCCTCTCAAGATTCATCCTTCTCCTTTCTCCAGAAATATTATTTTACATCAATCATTTATAAGAGTTCAGTCTTGTGTCTCCTGAAAACTCCCATCACAGCAGTTTGAACTCAAATTTCCAAAGAAACCTGCAGGGATTTTTCCAAACTCAAAAAAAAAAAAAAAACCAAACAAACAACAGAAAAAGCCCCACAAAAAAACCAAACCCAAACCAAAAACCCAAACCAAATAATGGAGAGTTCAGATTTTGAATGAATTGGTCATCGCAAAACATATCCAAAGAGATTTGAGACACAAAGAAGTGAAACAAAACAAAATCCAATAAAAGCACTCCCTAGAAACCAGCTATTCTCAATCCTGAGAAGCTATGGGGACTGCAGACAGGGATAAACAACAATTGCCTGGGTGCAAATGTAAAAGCCTTCACAGTTACCCATTTTACATCATAGCTGCAAATTATCAAAGTGCAATTTCCACCGTATTAAAGAGACAGCATATTATGCTCCTGGCTTTTAGTCACGTTTAATAAAGAGAAATTCTTCTACTGAATGAATGGTACCCCTTGGCTACTTTTAAAATAATCCATTGAGAATACTACAATATTCCATATATTTATAAAAAGTATTGTGTTTCTTTAAGGAAATACCCCAAATAAACATTACTCTCTTTTTTTTTTCATGTATATGGAATAAACCCACAAATACTTTAAGTTAGTGGTTGCTTTTTGGTGGGGTGGTTTGGGTTTTTTTGGCTTTAATTACTGACAACAGTAAAAAGATTGTTTAAGACTAGCTGTGTCAAAGTTTTGGATACCAAATGTGACAGGCTCTGCAGGTGTACAGTGCTTTGCCTATTGATACAAATTGAATCTGAACATAGCAATTTATTCAGCAAATCAAACCAATCACTGCACTGCAGTTTTCTCTTTCAGCTCTCATTTCCTGACCAACTACTCTTAAACATTTTGCTACTTCTGCTTTACAGCAAGGTTTCAACTGCTATTAGGGGTTGGTTTATGGTGAGGGTATAGGGGTTTAAAAAATTTTAAAGACTGTTTTATTCTTCCACTGCCGCCATTAAGTGCTGCATTATTCACATCTGTTCCATATTAGTTGCCTGTCTCCAAACACGCTGCCATTAAATGTATTTCTCTCCCCTTTGCCCAACCAACCATTGTTACGATATGCAATCATTTAAACAGCTTGCAAGTGAAATTTGGTCTAATAAACTGTGAACATTTGTCCAAAGAACAAGATTACCTGGCATCCTCCTTTCTCATTTAGAACCATACTGACAAGAGGTTCTTAAGGCCATCATGTTATATGTTATTTGTCAAAAGATATCTAAGCTAACTAGTCCTCCAAAATAACCAACAGAAAAAGATCAAAGAATGAAAATTAACAACAGATTGTCCAATAGATATGTGAGGAAAGAGAAGTAACCAACCCAGGAAAAGCAGACTGGCAGCCAGCTAAAGGAGGAAAAAATAGAGCAATCTTACAGTGTTGAGCCAATATATAACCCTGGATTAATAGCTAGCCTTGGCAAGGCTCAAATGTGAAGATGCTCACATCGGGCATCCCAGACTTGCTGCTACCAGAGGTTGTTGCTATGGTAACCAGTGACAGTCAGCCAACAGTAAAATGAATTTAGAAAAGATAGTTAGGAAATACTCAAAGGAAGAAAGAAAAAGAAAAGAAGGAAAGAAGTTTGATGTCTGTAAGTAGATGCAGAGTTCCATCGTCCGCTGCTTGCTCTACTGCGGCGGAGGAATCCCTCACTGAAATGGAGCTGAATTTCCATTTTACCTTCGTGATATTTGAAAGATATTCCTGTCTGTATGAGTTTCTAATTGAAAGAAATTATTGTCTCCTTCACGCTCCA
The DNA here is from genome assembly GCA_013400135.1 of Rhinoptilus africanus. NCBI lineage: Eukaryota > Metazoa > Chordata > Aves > Charadriiformes > Glareolidae > Rhinoptilus > Rhinoptilus africanus. The sequence continues at coordinate 399,315 of VXBO01009554.1, forward strand.
GCTTGTCAGTGACTCAGCAATCCAGCAAATTCAGCCGCCTCTGAAAACTGCATGGAACTGTTAGCACATTGTTCTCATCTAAACTGTTTACAGGAAGCCTGGAGTGGCCCATTTCTGTCTTTTGCCTTTAAATCAGCCTGGGGATGGTTCCACCCTGACATGTAAAAGGACTCAATGGAAGACGTATTTGTCACTGAAACAAAAGGATTTGGAACTTTACAAATCTGGTGGAAAAAAAGGGTTGATTTCGCCCCCACCACCCCCCAAACAAAGAACAAAGCAGAGACTGGATTTAAAAGCAAAATTTGGTTCAAAGGAGGCTAGCTGGAACTGAAGTCAGTTGACCGTAAATCACAGTGCCCATGCCCAGCTGTGCAACACTGCATGGAAGAAAAGGTTTTGGATGGCAGTGTCCCTTAGCGATAGCTGTGGATGTGTATGCCAGAGAGGTAGTTATTGTTGTTTACTTGCTGTGCTATCAACGTGGCATGCTAGAAAGCACACTTTTTAGGAATCAGTATGTATGCACTATATTATCTTATCTCTCACAAAACATCGTCCCAGCCCCCTGGAAACATCCTGCTGGAGTACTGGCAGAAAGAGATAAAAATGAAGTACTACATCTGGTAAAGCTGAAGTGCTGAACTAGACTTCCCTACAAGCACCTATTCCTGAGATTGACCGTACGCCACCATCAAGAGGATGAACAAGAAAACCTCGTATTCAGTCCTAGAAATCTTCAACGGTTGATTTGTGTGCCTGCATTTTCCAAGCCTAGAAATGGCATAAAGATGGGTAGAGATGAAAAAGCTGTGAGATAGAACAAGCACATGGTAGAAGCTGTTATTTTCAGAGAATAAATATCGAGAGAGGCATTTACACAAAAATGTGCTTTTACAGAAAGAGGAAGCGCAACCACCATTACAGAAATTGGCCAAGTTTGTCTCCCCTTACAGCCCTGGGAGCATGAGGGCCCAAGTCACTTCACTTGCCCTTCTGAGGTTGTGACTTTGGAAAGTCACTTAAACGTGCTCTGTTTCGTTCTCTCCATAGGTAAAATGGAAAAATATAGACCCACTCAGCCTTTTAAAAGTGATTTCGTGTTTAAAGAAATGAAAAGTGCTAAGCAAGTGGTAAATATTTTTTGAGTAGATTAATACTTGGGTGATCAATACACATTATGAGACTGCTCTTACTCATCATGTTTCCCACAGCTAAGGGAATGCAAGAAATAATAATAATATGATTACAGCTGGTAGAAATGCCCCAAGTGAAGGCTGCCAAGTTTCCTAGAATGTAGGGAAAGCTGCGTTCTCATTTACTTACACTTTAGTGCAACTTTTACTGTATGAAGCCAAAATTATGCCTGTCATCTGAATCAGACTGGCTCAAGCTTTTTATTAATTGATGTTTTGTGTTGACTTGATTTTACCAAGTATTTCAGTGAAATAGCTTTTTATTGGTTTTGAAAATTAAACAAATGAGAATCAAGTCATTTGCCTAATACCCATAAGAATTCTTCTAGTACTTTCTTTGAAGAGCTTTATGAAGGCTTTGAGCTACAACCTGATACTAAGCAAAAAAAGAACACCAAGTTCACAGAGTTTTCTTTTGCTAGACCCATGAAAACAAGTCCAAATAGATTTCATCAAGTTACCAGTTTGAAAAGGTTATATACATTCAAAAAATAGGGCTTTTTTTTTTCTTTTCCTTTTTAAGGACTCAGACTTCAGCTACAAGTTTATGAAACATTCCTAGAAGCACAAGCAAGAAAAATAATGTTGTAAATATTTGGAGAGTAACCTTGACAGTGCCAAAAATATTTTCGAATTTTAGATTTAAAACACTTGATCGCAACCCTGCCAACAAATACCAATCAGAGATCAGAAGTATCATTACCTAGCTGATTTTTATAGAAAGTAGGCATATGGTAGAATTTCTTCTATTTTCTTCATTTCAGAAAGAATAGCAGATTCTTTTTAACAGATAAGAGCAATCTGTTATTTTTCAGTAAGTGACTCATAATACCCATCTAGATGATTACGACCTCTATAAAAACCTAGATCATACAAAGTACAGTAAAAGATGAAAAGTAAACAGAAATCTCTCATGCCAAATCCCTTGTTTGTTTATTTCTAAAGCGTTTGAACCCACAGGAATAAGTTCAGTGGTCTGCAAGAATGATAGCAGAAGCAAGCCCTCGTTGAAGCCTATTGGTTCCTCCAAACCCCATGGTCTGCTTGTCATCCTCCTTTCTCAGAGGGCCTGTATTGTAGAAGGCAAGTGTGGAGAAAGATGAAGCTACGGAGTTTTTCACCCTGTAAGAAGCAGGTCCTCCTTTTGCAGATTGTGGCTCCACAGCCCTGTTGCCATTTGCATCCTCTTTCAAGAGCTTCAAGAGAATCGATAAAGTATGAGTGACTCTTGCACATGCAGAATCGCTCACTTACAAAAAATTAGGAAAGGAAAAAAAACCAAACCTGTAGTTCAGACTATAAAGTTCTTCTGAGAGGACAGGCATTTTTTTGAACATCAATGTACCTTTCTTGTCTGCAGTTTCCCAACATTTTCTCACTGTAGTGCCAGACCCTCTCTGACATAAATTGTAGCTTACGTTATTAAAAAACTTGGGGCAAGCCAACACAACAAAGTACTTCTACTTAGACAAAGCTAGCTTGACACAGAAATAAACAAAGGTTCACTCATCTATAAAAAAGAGAAGATAAGCCAAGAACTGAAAAAACCCAAGCACTTTCAACTCATAAGTGAAATAAAATCACTATGATAATATGCACACTTACAAAGGTAAGGTAAGAACTTGCTAGTCATCCATATGATCTAAAGCCAATGTTACATGAAAGAGTAAAAAGAAATGCAGGAGAAGCATTCATACAATACTCACTGTTGTTAATTCTAGGGATAAACTTTACTTCTCAATAAGAAAATACATTTTTTTTTTCTCCTTAATTTAATTAAATAATGAAAACACTTGAGCTTCTTTTAAGTACCTTTGAAGTGCCTGGCACTAGTCCTAATACTTTACAGAAAAAAGTCCCTTTTTTAGCTTCTAAAGCGAGAACGGTTAGATACCAGTTGTCTTCTAAGAAAATTGGGGCTTGCCTTTCCTGAACTCATTAATCATTTAAGTCTACCTAACACTGAAATAGTTTGTATACGCATGAAATATGAGAGTGGAAATACTTTTTACCTGCAGTAGGCCTGGTTTTGCTTTTATTAATTTAAGGAACAAGTATGTTTTATTTATTTAAATACAGGTTATGGGCCAGAAACTTTTGCTTATGGACCTTTCCTTTCTTTAGGGGCAAATCAGTGAATCTGAAGTTTGCTAACGGCCTGTGGATTTAAAGTCAGCCAATCTCTTTTCATTTGACCCTTTGCTAAAACCAAAAGAGTTTGGCCAGTAAACGGCTTAACTTTTTTTTTTTTTTTTTTACATTTAAATATCTTAATTGTCTTACCTGCGGAATACTGTGCTTAATTATCTGCCTGCCAGTTTCTATCTGCATCAGTATTAGGAATCACAAATGGCCTAGCCTCTAAACCTACTAATCTGACAGTCTGACCCCTGATAAATCAATATTATAATCTATAGCTTGCTGCCTTTTCTTTAGCTCTCTGTGGCATGCTTTGATGAATATCTGCCTTGCAGGAAGAACATATGAAAATTATATCATGTGCAACTGGTTTGAACTGTTGTGCAACCATGGGACACTGAGCCACTCTGGGGAAAAAGTTAAAATGAACTACAGTAGATAAATGTCAATTTCAAGGTTTTTGACATTATATTATATTTAAATTAAAGGGAATGTTATTCTGGTTCCTTCCTGCTCTGAACCTGATGGGTTTTCCCTTTCAGAAGATTCTGATAAAATACATGATCATTCTCTGCCAAGGCTCTCAATTCCTCTTCATTGCAAACGGCAGGGTTTATAAGGCAAAATTTTAATGACCATGGACCTGCATAGCAATGTGAGGTACCAGCACATTTTCAATAACGCTAGGTGTCTGCACGGACTGGCATTGGGTGATATTCCTACTGCTGAATTCTACGCGTCCTAAGAGGCAGGCTTTGTGGGAGATAGAGGCAGCACCAGAGAAAGCTCCATTATGATGCAGCAGGCGTACGGATGAAATGGAGATTTATGAATCCCTGCCAAAGAAACTATATTATGGACTGTAAATTAAAATGGAGGCTTAACACGTGGCGAACTACATGCTAGAGAGGCTGATTTCCAGATTGCCCTGTCTATTCAGGCCCAGGCAGCTGTAGAGACCACCCCTCGTTAAGCGGTCCTGAGCTCTCCATGGAACTCAGACATTCGAGGTTTGAAAAGGCAACCACCAAAGCTTTCATAGTCACGGCGAAAAAAAGGAATCCTCAGCTGTTTCAGCAGGCATTTCACTTGGAGCATACTATTGTAGTATGGTGACTGGGACGTAGTGGATTTGTTCTCAGATGTAGTTCCAGTGCCTTCCACAGAGAGACTTCAGTTTTACTGCTCTGCAAGTCATAGTGCATTGCAAACTCAAAGGACTAGATTTTGGTCTCTGATTTACTGCTGCTGTTCATGAGTCACAGTCTTCTCAGATCTGCCACTGCACATTGGTGATACTTCCACCGCAATCACTAAACCTAAATAATTCAAATTGTTTACTACGTTTTCATGATCATCTTTTGGAAAGCTCCTCAGGGCAAGATACAATTTTGAATGAAAAGAACAAGATGATAAGATGTGAACAAGTTTTTAAAAACTCCCAGGAACAGCAAGCCTGCCCAAAAACCTGTAAGATAAAGGGATAAATTCCACACTGCACTACCCCTCTGCATATGCCAGTGTTTCAAGTAGGACACAGTGATACAACCTGTAAGATCCAGCTTGAAATATATTCAAAATATGCAACTGATGTGTTCAATGGCTAGGGCTTTCCAAATAGACGATGAATCAAACAAAATTATTTCCATTTCACTTTCCACCCATCTAAACAAAAAGCTACACATAATAAAACACAAAATACATTTACTGATCACACATGCCAATTCAGCTTTGAGAGGTTCACTTTCCCGCATTCTTTATTATATTTCATATTCCTTTAGAAATTGGCTAACACCTCTAAGAAAAAGACAATTTGTCTTAGTCCTGCTATCCTTCCCCAAAAAAATGGTAAAAAAAAAAAAGAAGCAGAGAAAAAGGGAAAGCCTTCCCCTTGACTGCCCCGAAACAGGAAAAAGAATACAAATTAACTTCTTTTTCTGCTTATTTGTACAATTTAAAATGATAAAATTCACTTCACATGTCAAACTTCTACAAGGACACTTTGCCTCAAGTGAAAGTAGTTCCACATGGACCATTTTGTGCTTGTCTAATGTGTAAATGTGCTGTTTTATGTTGAAGTAAGTATAAGCAACTATACAGTGCGTATACAGTAACTCAGCTATCACTTGAGCCCCACAAGTGCCATGCCCTAAGGCATGCTACAGGCCATGCTTCATAAGGCAAGGCAAGTATTTTCAGTGGACTATCTGCAGTGGCATAGGATATAACAGAATAAATTCTAGACCTGGTAGAGCAATACATTCCAGAAAATACAACCTTTTTTTTTCTGGAATGCACAAAGATAACACATTGTAAACTCCATATTTGGAGTGTATCAGTTGTGTTTTAAAGCACACAAAGATCTCCTACAAAGTTCTGGGTAAGAGATCTGTTCCTTGATTTATCCTCAGTTTTCCATTAATACACTTCTGTTGGCTTTCCAAGAAAAGGAATATTAAAGACAGCCAGCACACCACCACCTTCCCACCAGTGGTGAAGTAGTGCTGGCAAAGTATGTATGGGTATGACTCTATGAATAAGGGTCTTTGTAGAAAAGACCTTCCCAGCTCCACAATGACTAGTACCAGGCAGCACATAGCACTGCTAATACACAGTGTGACAATGATAGTCTGAACTGCATCTCCTCGAGCAAGGGAAAGAGAATAGTGACTTTCCAACTTCAGGAGGTTGCAGAATGTAAAACAGACCACAGAATCAAAGAATTATAGAATAGTTTGGGTTGGAAGGGCCTTTAAAGGTCATCTACTGTGATTCTCCTGCAATAAGCACGGACATCTTCAACTAGATGAGGTTGCTCAGAGCAACCAACCAACCTGATCTTGAACGTTTTCAGGGTCATCTACCACCTTTCTGGGAAAACTGTTCCAGTGTTTCACCACCCTCACTGAAAAAAAAATTTCTTCCTTCTATCTAGTCTAAATCTAGCCTCTGGTAAAGTCATGACCCCTTGTCGTATCACACCAGGTCCTGCTAAAATCTTTGTCCTCATCTTTCTTATAAGCCCCCTTTAAAAACTGAAAGGCCGCAATAAGGTCTCCCCAGAACTTTCTCTTCTCCAGACTGAACAACCCCAACTCTCTCAGCCTGTCTTCATAGGAGAGGTGCTCCAGCCCTCTGGTCATTTTTGTGGCCCTTCTCTGGACTCGCTCCAACAGGTCTATCTCTTACCTGTGCTAAGGGCTCCTGGAACCACTCATCCCAATGCCTTTTGATTTAGTCACCTACGACTGCAACTTCAATGCAACACTGAGCATGCAGGAAAAGACATATGAGTGGATCACAACATGTGAAGACCAGGTCCTACCACTCATCATCACCATCAACGGCCCTGCCTGTGCCCAGCTGTCCTCCCACTGGTGCACACGCTGGCCTGACTCACAGCCTGACCTCAGCCCATCCCCAGGGAGATTCCCGAAGTTTAGGGCTGGGGCTGCCGCCGCTGACTCCCAGCTACTCTGCTCCTGGATGAGGGGGTGGAGCCCTGCCCTGCCACACACAGAATCACGGAATGGTTTGGGTTGGAAGGGACCTTAAAGATCATTTACTTCCAACCCCCCTGCCATGGGCAGGGACGTCTCCCACTATACCAGCCTGCTCAAAGCCTCATCCAGCCTGGCCTTGAACCCCTATGGGGACACCTGCAGCTGCCAACCCCAGCACACAGGGAGCCACTGTACTGCATAGTGCCAATTCCAGAGTACAAGAGATGCGGTGAGCACAAATATGTATTTAACAAAGCAAAGAGATGGTTATGATTTTGGCAATAAACCCAAACATTCTTCGTTTATGCCAAATTTTTCCTATATAGTTTTACAAGCCAAACTTTTCCCCTTGTAAATGCCCAGACTGATGATAGGTAAATCCAAGTGTGATTTTCTTTTTTTTCTTTTTTAATTGTTCTGGTTGATTTGTTTCGCACAGCAAAGCTCCTCACTGAGATGAAGGCTCCTTGTACACAAGCACCTACACCATGCATCTGTAATCATACCCTGTAAATGGCATCAGCAAAAGAAAGGAGTGACATTTTTTCCTCTTGATCACAACAGAATAAACAACATTTTAAAGGTTAAATTATTCAAATTCTACAGTTACCTGTAAAAAAAAAAATGACGTCTCTGCTGTACCTTCAGATTCTTTACATCCAATTATTTTGATTTTTTTTATCCTGTCCCAGGCTTCCTGACTACTGCTGTTTAAGGGGTAAAAAAAAGTGTTGTAACTAGTGGCAACTCATTTACTTCCACTGATAGCTACAGCTCCCGATACAAGGCTTTTAGTTCAACTCAGAGAAGTTAGATGAACTATACAGCAAGTTAGTAAAACAGAAACAGACAACACCTAAATGCATATCAGAATGCCTTGTGCACTATGAAAACCCCATTTTGGGTATTAACTTTTAACTTTTTTAAGGTCAGACAAATGTGACAGTCATGGGGAAGAAATATGTGCTGCTACTTAAAACAGTCTCTGTACAGATTAAGGTAAAATAAAACAAAGCAAAACTAGGGAATTCAGTCTGAAATCCAGTTTTAATTGGTGTAAATCTCTGTAATCCCACTGTTGCCAATGATACCAGTTACTTCATAAGGTTGATGGAACCATCTATCTCACACCAGCAAAAGATCTGGCCCTTCAATGACAGAAGAGACTATATGGTATTCAGAAAACATCATAGAATTTGTAAGAGTTTACTGGTTTTTCATTTTCTGAACTTGTGGTTATCTATTAAAAAAAAAAGTAAACCAAAATGAAACAAGGATTCTGCAAATACCTACATGTGATCGTGCAAGGATAATTGAACACAAAGACTCCCCTTTCCTACTGTCTTTCCTGTCAATCCCTTACAGCCCACTTCCTTTGCAAGAGCACCCCCGCTACTGATCCCCCTGCCACTACCTTTGATTTTGCATAGATTATCCAAGATGCAGGTTTATGCATGAAGATCCACTGTTCTTTAACTTAAAAAATACAGCAGTTCGAGAATTGAAAAGCAACAGAGTAGGACAATCCTGATAATTTTGTCAGTCCATGAAATCTATACCTTTCCATCCAGAGCTTTTGATCCAGACCATTATTTTACCCCATTTTCTGATGCTGTTCCATTTCTCAGGTTGTAACACCATTAATTCTTTCACCTGGTTACAAAAAATAACTAGAAGGAATCAGGGAAAACAGCCATACCACACTGTGTAAAATAACATTATGACTGAGCTCATAAAAAGAGATGCTGACTGAGGAATTTAAAGTTTTTCAAAACTTTTGATCTTGTTTATACATGTGAAGGTTTGATGTTAAAGCTTGATGTCAGCTGTAAAGAGAAACATCTCTCAAGACAAAAATAAAAAACAGACCTCCTGTTGAAACGTACCCAGTCATAACCAACAAGTTTCTGATCTTGAAGAGAACATCATGCGAGTGTCTTGCATTTAATATTATCTTATGCCAAGCAGCCCTACTTTTTCTTCTCATTATATTTTCTTCATAGATAAGTGTTTGGTTTCACACATTTGATAAAAAAGAAAGTTGCTGGAGTAGATGTTCAGTAAGTCTTATTAGAATAACTACCCTGTTATATTTGCTTTGCACACGGGTCCTGAAATAACATGCTGTTTTGCAAGGACCCATGTGCAAAGTAAATATAATAATTATTCTTTTCATTTGTGATAATCACAATTATTAGTAAGCAGATTCATAATAACCCCTTTGTATTTAACTCTGAGCTCGAGCTCAGCTGAGGAAAATCTGAGCCGGCCATTTCAAATATTTGTAGACCTAATTCATTTTCTGTATTTATTACTTTTAACTTTGGTTGAAAAATAAGAGCAGAAAGAAGTTATTCAACATTTAAGCATTATGTGCACAAATGGCTCTTAGTGCAAATTAGTAGAGTTTTCCCTTTCTTGTGATGGTATTACAAGGTATAAACCAACATCTAGCCTCTAATGGATTTGTTAAAAACTGAACGACTTTGTTTGATGATATTATTCTAGCGATAATAGAAAAATGTTATTTGAAACATTTCACCATTAAAAGGATGCTAGTAGTCTTTGGTTCTAACAAAATAATCTTTATATATACGCAAAAATCTTGCACATAAGACATGGTTTTGATTCAATTTAACAAAAGAATGACTTGTATATTTGCTTCTAGTGGCAATACAAAGGGCTTTGGAAATGGCATAATTATGGAATTGTTTTGGGTTTGGGGGGTTGGGGGTGGGAGAAGAGGTTGTTCTTATTTTTAAAGAGAAATCCAGAGACAGCCTAGATATGCCACATGTGAACAAAAATTGCTGTTCAAATGTCACTCATGACCTGACACAGACAGGGAAAAGTTGACAGACATTTTAAAGCATACAGAAAGGCTAGAGAAATATTTTACCTTCAACTAGTTTATTCATCTTTTGTGTTTTCAGAGAGGTTTAAAATACATTCCTATCCACCTGTCAGTGTTCTTCTAATAAACCCTTGGCAATATCCATAGAAGGTAATGGGAAAGGTTCATTATACTTGCATGGAGCAACATAAAATGAATGCTTAAAAATCAGAAAAGATTACAGGACAATTTATTAGTGTTTGCAATGCTAACACGTATTTTACTTCGGACCTTGGTCAGACATTCAGGTAAATTTGTATATATGTTTTTAAAATATGATTGCTTGATAAAAGTGTGACAGTACAGCAGCAGCTCAGAATTTTAAGCATAAGATCTAATGAGTTTTTGTACCAGAGATATATTAACTGCATGTGTAAATCACAAATATTATAGGGAAATACGGTCAGGAACCTTGTGTAAAAATTTTAAATAAACTAAATGGAGAAGTTTTTTAATGAAAATGAACAAAAAGCCAGTGGGGAATGCAAAAAAAAAGTGGCATATGGAAAAAACACAAGGGAAATAACAATATTCCTGAGTATGCTGGAAAACCACAGTTTTCCAGTGAAAGTGATTAGCTATATTGTATATTTGCCAAGTATATTATTTGCATTTCAGATTTCTTTAAGTCAATGGGTTCTCCCTAAGGGCTCCATAAAAGGGATGAGTTTTGAACAGTTATTTGAATGAAGACAAAAGACAGGGATTTTGAACATGAACAGAAGTCTACAAAAGTTAAGAGTGAGATCCAGAATAAAAGCCCAGAAGGAGGAAGGTATTAGGACAAAATAGAGAACAAGAGATCAGTAAGAGACACTCTGTAGTAAAGAGAATTAGAGAAAAAGCAATCTATAAAAATAAGCAACTGCAGAGCTGGGCAGAGCTTTGAGAGAGAGGGTTTTCAGTCTGCTATAAAGTCTGTTCGCATTAACAGGATTCTTTTCGTTGACCACAGGGGATTTTTGATCAGACCATCTGAATCTCGCCTTGATGATCTGAAGGCATTTTCTTTTTCTTTAAGCCATGCAGACAGGAATACAGCCTGTGTCAAAATATCATCATAACTCTAAATAATATAAGTGTGTATCTGTGGCTTCATTGCCCTACCTACAGTCCATACCTTCCATCAAAGGTTACACAAACTGATAAGTAAATGCCTTGACAACTTTAAAATTAGTATGTACTAGTGTACAGAACTACTCTGTTCTTTTCCAAACACAGATCATCAAGCAGAACTTGCTAAAAGTTACTGGGGATGTTGCTATTTCGATCTGCTGAAGTTGCCTCACTGGAATTCAGTGAATCACGATTTAACACGAAGAACAAGGACCCTCCACATAATCCAGACTGTATTTCCTGTGTATATGTATAGTCAAATCCTACACAAACTGACAGTATTTTCAATTAAGACACACAGCATCTTACAGTCAATTGAAATGTCCATATACTAAAAACTAACTGTCATTCTGTAAATGTAATTCTTTTTCCTGAAATTGAGAGTTGTGTAGGCAGTATCCCATCCAAATTTAGGTTGGGTGTACTAGAATTCTAATAGCAGGTAATCTGAAGTGCTCATTAGAGATATGAGAGTAATTCATTACTTAAGTGTGTCTAATTTAACCATATTTTCCCCTTGAATGAAGCCTGCCCTAGTGGAAATTAGTGATCCGGCCCACACACTTCCAATCCTGTCGGCACTTTCAGTTTACATTTGCAATTTTTTTTAGAATTCTAAAAATGGCTTTCTCTTCTGATCTCCACTGGGTATTTATATGCAGCAAGTATAATTATGCTTTTGGCAAGCTAGTGAAAATTAAACACTTACGAGCAAGGGGGAAAAATAAAGGAGGGTGAGGAAGCAAGGAAGAAGAAGAAAATCTGGTTTAAAGTGAACTTATCACAATCTTACTTGTGTATAAGCAGAAGGCAGCTACACATTGTAATCTTACAGTTCTATGAGACGGTGACATTTGGCTCATGCTTAATGAAAGCTGAGGATGGGTATTTTATTGATTTGAACAGGGAGCGTATCTACTGGAAGATACTAAAGTAATGACTTTGGCAAGTTGTCTTGTTTTAAATATCAAATCATCTGCTCCTAAAAATCTGGTCTCGCTGACAAGCAGAGATGTATCTTGTATTGTAGGTCTTGCAGCACTACACACACTATACACTCTGAGCTCTGATTTTCATATACATCACTTCTGCATTTTTTTTCATCAGTAACAAAATAACAGCTCCTGCTAGTATACCACCCTGCTGTCTATCTTAATTAAAAACTTTAACAAGGCTTTGCTTTTCAATAGTTGTAAAAACTTAACTCAAAATGAAGCAAGTAGTAGATGAGGTATTTGGGGGAATTCAGCAAATTCTTTCATCTTTCCTTCCTTCTTCATACAGTACAACATCTTCACAGTGCCCATGAGCCTGATTGCTGGCAAATCCCACCCTGTGTTGTACAAATGGAGTGTTTCAGAGAAGGAAGGGGCTGTGAAGAGCTTTTTTCCTCAAACCTCAGAATAGCACCAAAAAGAAGCCTACTCCGTACAATGACTAAATACAGAGTGTATCCCACCAATCGTCATGTAAGTCTCTACAGTGCCGTCAAAGGCAGTCCTGACTGTTGTACTCAGAGGATGAGCCTGGGATGTGTACAGTTAATTTTTGATGAAGACTTTGTGAAACTCTCCTGCCTTTACTGGCTGGGCAGCTACTGGCAGCAACACCAACCATCCATCCTCCACCAGTGTGTCTTTAACAGTAATCCTCACACTCTCAAACAGAACCTGAACAGTTTGCTCAGTGGCAAGTTTCAGGTGTGTCTTTCACAGCTAATTCCTCTTGAAGAAGAAACCACCATAATCTCATAAAAATTTCACTCCATAGAAAAAGCTGACAGTCTCAGTTGCCTAATTAGAGCAAAGAAAGGCCACTTTCAATGACTGAAATGTCAGCAGCATAATCACACAATAGTTTTAGCAGACAAAAGCATTCTGTATGAGTGAAACCATCTGAAACTGTTTTGTAGTGTGTATGACCTATGGGTTTGTTCGGCAGAATAAATATTGAAACATTCACACCATAGATGAGAAAAATCACAGCCACAAATAGTTAATGGATTCCTTCATATATCAATACTCTTTTGTCATTATAGTATACTTTTGCCTACAATAGCAGTAAAAGATAATTTGCAGCCTGCTGTAAGAGAAAGTATGAAGAGAATTAGCCATCATGCTACTTCTCTTCAAATCTGCTTGCCCCTGAACTGGAATAAACAGAAATTTGTATTACTGCAAAAGTGTGTGTTTTGCACAGAGAAGCCACAGCAAGCAGCATTACTGCAAGCCTGCTGGGAAAGTACAATGAAAATAAATCAGAATGAAAGAAAGCACTGTGGTTAATATATAAAGATGGAAAGCCGGAATGAAAGGTTAAGAGGTGGGAGCTTAATGGTTATTGTCCTATCATATTTTAAGAACCTGATCTTCATTTTGCCAAGGTAAACATAGTGCCAAGTAAACCTAGGTCCATATTTCTAGCCTTAATATTTACTTATGAGGATGTTGGGTGTTATTCACTTGGCAGAACAATCCTTAAAATATCAAAACATGTTCTGTAAGAACATTGTGTAAAGTGAAGGTTAAACTGAGTTACTTATTTATTTAGAGGGTTCTTGGTTGTCAGCAAATGATGCAACATATATCTAAGTGGAAGGAGAGTGGGAAACTGTTACACAGACGTGATCACATCTTGTGATAAGGATTGGATAAAGCATTTAATTGAAGGGAGAGGTATGACCTTTCAGCAGTAAATCAGTATTTGAGTTGGGAGTCGTTAATCACCATTTTGAGAAGCATGAATTGCAGCCCAAAAAGCTGTCCTGCTTAGAGGATAATAAAAGGAAGAAAGGGGTGGGAAAAAAAAATAAAAAGAAAAGAAAAGGAAGAAGAGGCAACATATCTTGGCCAGAAAAAAAATTGGGTTTACTGAATAAACTCTGGATTTGGCAGTCAAAAATGTTTCAGTGTAAATTAAAGTTTGAACAGTCTTGGACTAGATGGGAAGGTTTGTCAAGGGAAGTTAAGAAGACACTACTGTAAAACAGAAAAAACTATCAGGGAAGTCACTAAAAAGTGACATTTTCCTTATTACTGCAAGTTCTATTCAGCTTCCCTAAGGAGTTCTTCTGACTGTGTATTCACTGACCCCAAAAAATATTTGGATCCATGCTTGCTGCAATAGATGAACTGCTGATGAATCCAAAAGAGAGCTTTAATGGCTCCCATCAGGGCAGTTAGTCATGCCAGGGGTGCTCTGTGAAGGAGCCTGGAGACTGAAAGCGCTGAGAGGTCCGATTCTCACCATATTTATCTCCCATTCTGCAATGGGGACAGCCTCAAGAATCCCAGTTCCTATCAGAGTCACAGAACCTAAAACCTAAAGTAGCTGATCACTAAACTGAAGTTGCTGGTCTGTCAAGAATGCCAGCTTCACTGAGCAACTGCAGGGAGCCTATTTAAATTCAAAACATTATGTGCCAGCACTCTTGAAACTTTTTTTTAATTTTTTGATTCAGCAAATTGCAAAAGGGTTTATTTTTCATCCAGTTCAGACTGAAGTTTTTCTCAAACCATAACATTCCTAAATATGGACTGCTTACTCTAATAGCCTTCAGAGTTACAGGCTATTTAAACGATTGAGGTTTCAGCTCTACCTTTTGTAGTTCTTATGTTTTCTTCATACATTTAGTCCACCTTTGGTGTGCATTATTTGCATTATTAGCTCCTAGTTATTCCCCATTTACCATAAAAAAGCAATGGATCATGTAATTTGAAAGTGAAAGAATGCCAGTTGGTTGGTTTGCTAGTTTTTATACAGCACATGCAGTTCTGTGAGAGGCTTAACCGATGAAGCCCAGTTTAATATGGCTTTATGCCTGGCATTTCAATCATCCCATGTGAGCTCTGTTTTTCAAAGCTTAGTTCAACAGCTCTCTCTTGTGAGGACTCAGATGTCTAAAAGTATAGATTATATACTGTATAAAGTACATACATCAAATCTCTGGCAAATTTGTCATATTCCTCAGAAGACAGAGACAACATGTTAGATGTCTAGGAGATTAGTCCATTAGTAATTACAAAAGTTACAAAGAGCTTATAAATAATGTCAACTAAATTTTTTTTCTCATTAATAAATTCTTACCATAAATTCCATTCCTGCAAACTCAGTTCCTCTGCAGATTCCCAAATCTGCTCCTGTGCCCATTTCTCTGTAGAGTACCAAGTTTTACCCTAAGTCCTTGAAGCCAGACTGGTTTCTGCTTTCTGTCTCAGTGAAGCTTTCACCTTTCCTTCACAGCAAGGAACAACTACCTCTGATTCTATTAAAATGTATTTTATGTATTTTTTCAGGCAGGATTATTGGCTGTAAGATTAATATGCACCTCTAGTTTCAGAGGTCACACTGGCTCTTTAAAGAGAAGCACTTTCTCTTTTGGTCATTTGAATTCCTCAAGAATTATGCAAGGTAATACACCTAACCTGGAATAAACAGAGAAAAGAAAATCTGTAAGACTGTAGCCATCTATTACTATAGCTTTACCTTTGAAAGCAATCCTTGTGGGTTTTTTTTTTCTGAATCTGTTATTATTAATAACTTCAGTGGCCATGTAATCATGAATGTGCGAGGTATTAAAAGACATACACAAATCCTAAACAATGTTAAAAAAAAAAAAAAGAACTAACAATTGCCTTCAGTTATGTGAGTTTGTATATCCTGAGAATTTAATCATATTTCATAGGACATTTTGTATCATTTATTTGTCAAAAAGAATATGAAAATCCATTTTCCACTGTTTGGAAGTGACAATTCTAATAAATGAGTATTTACTGCAGGTAAATATTTTTGTATGACCATAAAAAAGAAAAAAATGCGTACAGACTTGGAGTTTTTCTGCAGGTTGAAAAGATGGGCAACTATTGCACAGCCCACATATATGAGATAGTGAAAATCTGCAGTGAGGGCTGGCAAGCTGATGTGTTTCTTACACACTACACACGAACGTTCCCTGTCTTACTGCAATGACCTTATGATCCCTGGTGCCAAGTGTTCAAGTCCCAGCTGTGGATTTAAACTCAATCTCATTTTGAGTTTCCATTCTGTTGGCAGCGGAATCATTCTTCACAGCACCGCTCAAGCCAGAAAAGGCTTCCTGACTCAGAGGCAGACTCAGATAAGCAATGGTTATAAGAGAAGTTGTAATTGCACAAGCTCTTTCTTTCCCCCAACAGGTATTACTACAAATGAGCATCATTGAAAATTCTTCTGAGATTTAACAGGGTAGATAACCTCATAGGCAATTGTGAATCTAACACGGGGTCCAGATTAGCAAAGTAGACAGAAAAAGGGCTTGTGTTATTTAACCCCTTCCCAGCAAGCATGTTTTTTGTTTGGTGTTTTGCTTTGGTTTTTTAAGAAAGCCTTTTGAAGTAAACAAGATGAGTAGGTAGGCCTGGGCTGAACGTTAGTGACAGCTGCATTGCTGAAATAATACAGCAGACTGTTAACACCACAAAATCAGGTAACCAGAAATTAGGGAATGCCAGAATAACAATTGCTCTATTTTTTTTTCCCCCTCTCTGTACATAAACATTGTAAATGACATCTGCTGTTTCTTCTCACTGAGTGCACAGATCAGGTACCGCTTGTTAAACAGCAGCTATTCTGTGCTTACTTTGTCCCCACTATTCAGTGAATACCCTATACAACCTTTCCAGCATGCTGTCCAAATCATGATTTGATACCAAAATATTAACTTCCTCAAGACTTCTTGAGTCTCCTACTATAGCTTTTTGGTTCTTTCTAAATATTAACAGATTTATCTACACGACACCACTGTGCCATGTGCGGTACCATTGCTGGGCATATTTCATAAAGGAAAGCTGATGTGCTTCTGCTGAAACCAAAAATAGAGAGGTGCAAAATGAATTTCAGAGTTCCAAGGTCTTGCATTTTCCAGCAGTTGGCAGTACGCTGCCTCCAGCAGGCCCTGAGCAGATTCCCCACCGGCCTCAGCTGCCAGGGCAAGCGCAAGGCATTCTGCACATCAGAGCCGGTGCATCGCAGGCTGTCACACAGGTAGTAAGAAACACGCAGCGAGCACACCTTCGCTGAAATGAAAGCTTCACTTAAGTCACATGTTGCCAGGCTAACTTCAGGCATAAAGAAGTTCTCTTTGCTGAATTTCCTCTCCAGCCAATGAAGAGGGTGGCTTAGCGTACCTGGCACAGGCAGCCGATCTGGCTTTCTCACCATCGATATCAGAGCGATCCTACAGGAGCAAGCTTCTAGCCTTCCAATTAGCCATCGTGAATATTTTCTAACCCCAAGCTTCTATTTCATAGTTCTTTTCCAGCTCTGACCTACTCATCGACCTCTCTACCTGCGTTTTTCTCAGTGACCGTTCCTGTCTGCTGCTGCTTTCCCAGATTCATAAGCCCTGTTTACCTTACCAACACCATTCATCGCCTTTGCGCTTATCTCCACTTTTCGCCGTCCTGTCTAGCTGCAGCTGCAGTCAGCACCACCCATGGGCCACCCTGTGCCTCTCAGATGGCTCCTGCCATCTCGTCCTCCTGCTGCCCAAGGTGTCCCTTCCCTACAACTCCCCCATTTCCTACTCCGTGCCTGTTCCTCACCTCACTGCAACCAAGCCAGACTACAGTTCTCAGTTCTGTTTGGACATCAAGCGGACACATACTGAAAACACAAAAAGAGAATCTCCCTGTGGAGACCAAGAGCCCTCTGCAAGGACCATATTGGAAGAAAAGAGCTGCTCACCCTGATGCACATGGATATAGCTATTTAGGGATGGTTCATGTGCAGTCAGGTCACACCAGTGATTTCTGAGAGATAAAGCAAGCTCAATTCAGACACAAATCACAGACTTGAGCTGCCAAATGCTAATGTTGTTGCTGTGCCAGGGCAAACTGAGGTGTTTTTTAGTGCTTATGAGTGGAGTAATTGTGGGGTTTTTTTCCCAAAGAAAGAGCAAAAGATACATTCTTGCTAATTCCACGTTCATTTTCCAAAGCACAGAGAGACTAAATTTCCTCTAGTAAATAGTTACAAGAGTGTTCTTTGTTTGTTTCATTTGGTTTCTGTTTTTTGCGTTTTTTTCCTGTCATTTTTGTTTAAATAATATATTTTGCCTTTACATCATAGTTCTCTAGATATTTTCAAAAACCTGAGCCTAGGCAGATCTTGGCAAAGGAAAATGTCAGATAATTTTGGCAAAGTTATAAGGAACTGAAGAGAGTCTCCTAGTGAAAAGTTCTTTATTCAAGAAATGATGTTACCACTTCACCTACAAGACTTTTCTCTTATGGGTAAATTTTCTGGATTTGCTTAACAGTAAAGAATCCCTGTGCTGATACACTCAGTTGTTCTGGAACATTTGAAACAGCCTTTACAGGCAAAATTATTGCACTTGGTGGCCCCGAACTCAGGATTCCTGATACATCCACATTTCTGTCTCACTTTAGTGGAGTTTAGCCAAGTAAAGCACAAACTCTTGTTCATTGTTCTGATAGAGGATTAGTTAGACCTCCCAAGCTAGCAGTCCATCTGCTCCGCCAGCTAATGCTATTGTCCCAGAGACACCACCTCCTTTATTGTTCCACCAAACAATCCATGCCAGCTCTTTTCTCAGCTGACACTGACAAGTACATGTCAACCCGTTTGCATTCTCCCGCACACATCTGTGACATTGAATATAGCCTTTCACGGTTTCAGGCAGTTTAAAGCCTAGTAAGAGCTAGGAAATACGCTACTATAAAAATAAGAATATACTCAAGCTTTTAATTGCACAGTATTAGTTTATCTCATCGACACAATGTCCGGATTTGTTTACTTTGCTCCCTTCTACCTTTCTCTTCCTAAACACATGCTAGTGATGTGAAATAAAATGTTTTAAAGCATTCAGCAAATTTAATATTCACTTCCATATAAAAAAAATCTCTACCATAAAATTTTCTGGTAATTTTTTAATAGATACAAGAGTAGAATCTCTTACACTGAAGACTGCTTTTTGGGTTTAATCCACAAAATGGAAGGACCAAAATAAGGAAATCAATTCCTGCCAGTAGGTCCCTGAAAAGCTCTTGCTAAATAAACTGATGCAATCTCAGTACAAGACTTATAGTCAGCAACGACAACAAAATTCTCATTACTCCTAGCATGTCAAGGAAAAAGCAAGAGATGGAGTGAAAGTATAGTTGTTGCAGGTGGTAGAAATCCAAGATTATTGATAAGAAACAGACCGAAATCTATGCTCTGTCCCTTACCATGTCTAACACTGCTTCATTCAAACCTCATGTGAACTTCATGTGATCCAAAACAATACAGCCTTATTTGCCAGTGCCAATTAATCAATGACAGAAAAGAAAACAATGTAAATGGATAAAGTGATTATACTTTAAACCAACAAGCTAAAACTGCAGTTGTTGCCTACAACACACAAGTGTTTAAAGACAGAAAGAAACAATACATCTATTCCTTGGCACAGTGTCTGTAAGACATTAAAATATAAAACATCCACTTTTGCTGATTCATGTGGCTCTCAGGGAGTGTTATTTACTGGATACTCCAAAAAGCAGCCAAGCCTCTAAACCAGAAAGGGAAACAATGTCTCTCTGTCATGACAGACCACAATCTCAATGTGTCCTTCAAATGACTCCTATGGTGGCTCTCAGCCTCTGGTGGGGAACCGCAATGACCACAGCTCTTGGACCAGGGCAATAGGTGATAGATGCTAGCTTTAAAACAGGATAACATGGGGGAAATCCCATACATCCTCCACAGATAGTGTGCACTCCTTTAAAATCTTAATTTCATTTACGTCAATGTAAACCCGTCTCCAGAGATTTCACTCGAGTGAATTCTGCCTCCAAATAGAAGGCATCTGACAATTATCCACCAGTGTCCCAGTTTAACTAAATTGGTTTTAAATTGGAACAACTTGTTATAGGGAAGGGGGAGCTGAAGGGGGATGTAGTTTTGCCTGAGACACATGATTGGATTTAAGCATTGAAAGGGAAGGTCCCATCCTCTGCACACAGGTTGTCAGACCCATAGAGCCACTTCCTCCCTCTCCACTTCCCCCCACCCCCTCCCAGCTTCTTTTTATGCCTTTTGCTGAAAAGCGTTTCAGCAAATGAGAATTCTTAATTACATTTTTTTTACAAAGAGGGCAAAAGCACTCATAATTTGTTTTAACCCAAACAAGCGCAGCGAGGTGACATATAATCAAGCATTCCCAGACTGATGTATTAAAATGCTTTTCTGCCAATTCCTGCCCTGCATCTATGATGTAAGAATTCTCCTTCATTATTCCTTTTTATTATTTTCCCATGCAGATCACCATGACCCATGCTGATCTTTGTGAATGTAGGTGGTAATAGAAAGTCCCTTCCATCACAGAGAATCTTCTTCTTAAGAATATGAAAGGTTTGTGCATTAAGCACCCAAACAGAAAACGTTCCTCAGTGGGGAAACTAGTACTTTGATTTATCTATAACAACTCAAAGAACAGTGCTAAAAAGGTGCAAGGAAGTCAGTGAATCAACAGTATTTCTTTCTTCCAACAAGAGGCCGCTCTTGTCAGAGAAGAGAGAAAGAAATATGAATATTTTCACATAAATTATCCTATAAGAAAAAGAAATATGTATATATATACACACACATCAGCTGAACTTTGTCTCCATTCTCAGCATGGATGGCTTTTCCAACTCCTGTGTTAACCAAAGAAAACAGATCCATCTGGTCCTGACTGCTAAAGTGTAGGAGACCTCTCTTCAACAGCAACCATCTTTTTCCAAATTGCAAAGCTTTCCAGTTCCCCTAGATTAGAAAACAGTAGACTGGAAAATTGCAGGAGATTGGTTTCTACAGACTCTCTGTTTACAGCTGCAGTCTGTAGCGAGACAGCTATGACTCGTTCTGCAAAGGAGCTTGCCTGCAGCAAGTGCCCCAGAGGCAAGCGAGGATCTTCTGTTTGTTCCAATAGTAGATCTCCAGCAAAAATCACTGTGATAAATCTGGAATTCTGTCTTTCTTCCTGTCCTCCTCCGATTTTTAGTATTATTATTATTTTCGCTCAGGCGATCAGCCTAAATATCATTAAGGAGACTAGAATCTTGGCTGGATTTAATAAAAATATTATGTGGAGAAAAAAATATACCACAGAAGTAATGAAATAACAAGGAATTACTATAAAAAAACCTCTCATAATCAGATACTGCTTTTATCACATCATATGCATTAAACTTCTCTGAACTGATGTCCTTTTCATCCTAATGTACTAAATTAAATATCTGTTCCTTGTAGAATTTGATTCATCTAAACTAGATTAAAATCAAATCATGAACAAAATCAATTTCACTTAAAGTACAATAATCCCAGCCCACTGAGGCCCCCTTCTAGTAATCACAATAAATGCTGTCTCTACCACCATTGCCATCCCTTATTTTTCCCCCTAGCCTTTCACTCGATGCATAATTTTCCTATCATATTATAAATTATGACCTTGTATATCTTATTCATATCTTATTAGAGGAAGTTGGCCAAGAAGCCAGAGGCAAGACAACCTCATTCAAACATTCCTCCAGGGTTTTCAGGTCAAGTCATTTTTTTAAATTGGGATTGGTATAAACCTCAAGGGATTTCTTGATTTAAGAAAGAACTACAAATATTTAAGCTGTCTTGGGGGGATTATGCTGACATTGGATCGTGGGATTACCTCCCACATAAGACTCAAGGGATTTGGACTGGTTCGGCATCTCGTCAGAAAACTGGGCAAAAATGCTTCTTACGTGATGTTAATCAGATATTCAATCATTCCTTGCTGTAAGCGTGTCAAAAAGTAGCAAACAAAGGGAGAGGGAAGCAGTTGCTTTGAGATGTGTAGGAAACAAAAGCAATCCTCTGACATACTGTAGCATTTTGGCTTTTTCATAAGGCAGCACAATTCCTGGTGACAATGGGCTAAAACCCTGAAAAAAAGCTTCAAATCACTTACATAGCAACCACCTCAGAGCCTGCCCCTTGGATTTGTGGATGATAGCTACCAGGTGGTATCCAACTAAATACTTTTACTAATAATTAATAACACTTGGCACTTCTACAACAGAGTACCATTTGTCTCGGAGCACTTTAATGTAATAACCAAGTCTGACAACAATCTTCAAAAACAGGAAACAGTGATTGTAGCTGATGTAGTTGGAACAGCGAGAAGGTTTTAGGCAAAACCCCCTCTGCCCTACTCAGATCCAGGCTCTGACTCAGATCTGAGGCCAGGCTTGAATTGCAATTGAAACCATCCTGTCAACAGCAGCACTTTAATAAATTCTCCAACCATCAAAAGTAAGTGTGAAAAATGTCATTCTCCTTCAGTAATTTCCTTCTCTCTCTTCTTTTTTTTTT
>VXBO01009554.1:421555-445251 GCA_013400135.1 Rhinoptilus africanus
TTTCTCCTAAAGCAGAAGTTAGAGGGGGAAAATGACAGGAGTTAAAGTCATTCACCACTGGAACAGTAAAAGGAACAATAGCCAGCAACATCCAGAAATAAAATGGCTACTTCAGAACTGTATCTGCTTGGTTCTGCCAAATGTCAATGCCAGACTATCATACTGAGAAAAATATTGCAAAGGAGAATGGATTTTTTTACAGAAGGAATGTCAAAACAAAATTAGTAGTCACTCTCAGAAAGGAGTAATAATGTCTTGTCAAACATGGATGCAATCCCCTCAACTACAGTGCATTTTTTTTTTTTTGTAAACTTATTTAACAAATGTAAAAAAAAGCAGCAAACCACAAACCTAAAATCACATTTATTAATTGTAAAGTATACAAATGTCCAGCATGGAAAACTGAAGGCTTTTTCGTTTCTTTGCTTGTTTGTTTGTTTTCCCTTCAGCTGCTCCACTGGAGAATGAAGAAAACCATCTTCCTCAAAAGCATGTTCTTTACTCCGTCATCCAACCAAAGTATCATCAGACACATCTCTGCTCTCTGCCTGTGTAGCAGCACATATCACCAGTACAACATATTGTGCAAAGACACAATTGAGGTTAGTTTCAAACTGCAGAGGCAGAATATAAAGGAGACCAGACTGTGATAGGAAACTCAATCATAAGTCTGTACTTTTTAAGGGCCCCTGACAGGACTCGCTGTTGGAGAAATCTATCTCTCGATGCATAGAAAACTCTTACGTGACATCTCCATTGAGCCAAAATTTAGCTGTAACAGACTCTCTATTTCAAACACAGGCTTTCTTCTCCGTATCTTTAAGGCAGCACAGGAATCACACCGTACATAACAACAAAGATTGTCTATGCTGGAGAAAAAAAAATGAAAAGAAAAAAAAAAAAACAATCCTAACTAAACTTGACAGGAAACTACTTTCCACTTACTCATGAAGAGATTCCAGCATCACTGACAACAAGCCCTGCTGATTGGGGTCAGTCACTTTTCAAGCCCAAGGGAACCGTCTTTTCCAACTTCAATCACAGCCTCATAACTCCTCTATAAATAAACATACCAAGGAAGAAAAAAAAAAAAAAACCAACAAACCAAACAGGGAGAACAGTCCACATACAGCAGTGGCATCCATTAAACTGCAGTAGTAATGTTTGTGTTCTAGGAAGGCTGGAGAGGAAGGAATCAGTCTCCTTCACACAGATGAAACAAGCTTTATTTGAACAATGTTTATAACTTCAAATGGTTTGGTAATTTTACAAGCACATCTGCCCAGACAAATGCATTATAAACAGTAAACACCATCTGAGAAGCTTCTAACTTTTTATGCTCACAAAAGAAAAACTGCAATAAAATGTGTCAGATGTTTAACTAACACAAAAACAGAAGTTCATTTTTAATGCTGATTTTGGATAAGATTTTGGTGCTTAGGATTCCAAGGACCTATTTTTTCATTGAATCTACAACAGAGTTTTTAAGCAATCTTTCTGTAAAATGGGAAATCATAAATCATGATGGTTAACCAAAAAGTGTAACCTATTTCATATTAGTTGTAGCCCATAATACCAATAATTTTACAGGGTAGGGCAACACTGTTTTAATTTCTAGCAATATGTACCCTGAGACAATTCTGTGTGAAAGCCCATGTGTGTGTGGAGGAGGGGAAGCAGGAAGAGGAGATACAAGATTAACATTAAGATATTTCAATTTATGGATCAGAAACATTTATATTGAATGCATATGAACTCAAATGTTTATATTGCTTTTTCTTGTAAAGGATCGTTCAACCATTTTATCTTTTTAAGGATTTTATGTGGATACAAAATATTCCTTTGTGCAGTCTGAAGCCATCAAAGAAAAAAGCACACATGTATTTCTAAACATCATGTTTGTTATTTAAAAATTAGTCTGCATCCACAGCTGCAGATCAGTTTCTAGATTCAGAGCAAGTCTCAGGATCAAAATACCTGAAGGAATCTCTTGTAACATCAGTATTTCTGAGACAAAAAACAAACAAACAAAAAAAACCCCACTATTTTGGAAGTCCATGACAGTGAGCACAAAAAATCTACGAACATTTTACTCAAAATTTTTTTTTCCACATATGCCATAACTGCCAGCAAAGAAGCATACTAACATCCCAGCATTACAGAAAGCTACCACTAACAGAACCTCAGGACATCAGCTTGTTGATATCCCTAATGTGAGGCAGGATTAAGCAAGCCTAGCAGATATCTGCCTAACCTATACTTAAAAGCTTGCAGGTTTTTTTAGTTAAAAGTATGGTATAATATTATATTTTGTCTACTTTCTATGTAGGCAACCATTGAATTAAGTTCTCTGTTCAGCACAAGTACTTAGATACTCCTTCAGTATGAGCCCTGTGTGGTGGTCGTATGGCATCTGCCTCTGACCCTCTCTGTAGTTGTATTGCAGAACACACGGGGTCAAGCACTGGCACACAGTTATCAATATTCACTTCTTTAGTCATGCCAAATAGCATGTCTGAGGTAGTGCCTAAATATTGCATGGGAAATAGGAGGAGCCAGTAGCAATTTCCACCAGGCAGTACAAATCAGGCCATCCTCTTTTGGAGGAGGGTTAAAGAACAGGGGAGAATTTAGCCATATGGATGCAAACTCTGTTGCATTATCTGAGAGCCAGAGAATGGGCTTGAATGTTTTTTTTTTAATAATATAGTCCTAGCCAAAGGGAGAGAACATGTTTCTGTTAAAAAATAATTCAGACTAATTAATGCTATTCTGTTTTTCTGCCAACGTATAAGCATAAAATTAGCATTCTGTAAATATTTAAGATGAGATTACATTTCCTCTGTGAAATCACATTTCTAATCTGTTCCAAACAAAAATACATGCCAACTCCTTGAAAGAAGAAAAACCTTCACGCTATTGAGCACCTGATTTATTAATAAAAAGAGCAATCTAAAATTAATATTGCTGTATACGGAAGTTGAGCTTTTTTCCTCGTGCTGTCTGCTTCTGGGAATCCTGTGTACCAAACTTGAAAGATTTAACCCTTTCCCTTATTCCTGGGTAGTTGTATAAGTCAGCTGCCCCAACAAAACCCATTCGGTGCTTTCTCAGCAGGTTCGCTATCTGATCTGCCATTGCCAGGAGAATACACAATGCTGTTCCATGAAAAGGGACACTGCGTTATTTTATCACATGCCAGTAGAAGCCATCTTTTTCACGGGAGTCTTAACGGTGAAGGATATACTTCCTCTTGTTATATTGGTCTAACTCCACCACTGGTAAGCGCAGTGTGAGTCATGGTCTGCAGCCACTCTTCTAATCATAGTGCTTGATATCAAAGAAAGAAGGACTAAATCTTTGCCGTACTCAGTGGTGACATATTTGTCTGGCACCCACTTGCAGGACTGGGTAGATCTGTGTTACACTGTCAGGTTCTCCTTGCACTTTAAGGGCTTGAGAATAGCTTTGCAAAATCCAGCAGCCTGAAGAATGAGATGCAGGAAGTAATCAGAAGGAAGGAGAACAGAAGAGGATGCGTAAATCCCACCTCTCGGTATGTCACCTAACTTCAGGTTGTAGTGCCTCTTAGCATGCTCCCTCCCCCTTCTGGAGTCAAGTGCTCCAAAAGGAGAAGGAGTCATGTCATGTGTCTATTTCTTAAGCAAAACTAAGGAACCAGGAATGCCATCTGTCCTTGCTACTTCTCCCTCTCCATGCAAGCATGTTTACTGCATCCTGGGCAGGGGCTATAGGGACAGGCTCGGTGGACAGGTGAGTAGGGGCTTAATCTCCCTTCTTATCCTGAGAAAAATGACAGGAAGGGGGGCCAGGAGGAAGAATACCTGCTTTGAAAATACCACATACAAAAGGCAGGGCTTTTATCAAGCCACAAGCTTCGGTACATGAACAGCTGTATGCATATATTGATGCAGCAGTGTTGGAGGTTTTATCAGCAGATATTTTGGCACACGAGGACTTGAACACAATGATAGCTATCAAGAGTTTTCAGGATTTCATTCCCATCTAAGAGCTGAACATCCCCACATAATCTGCGATTTAAGTGATTAAAGTCTTTTAGCCTGCAACGCTCAATGAGTTTGGGTGGTATTTAAACCATGGCTTAGAGAATTGCCAAAGCCAGAGGAACTCAGTTTGGAAAAGCTCATAAGAATATTCAGAAACTCACTTGTGTATGGCACGACTCAAACTACTCTGATGACATTTGGAAATACAGCAATCACTTACTTCCCAGCACTGGCAAAGTAACAGATTAGTCGCTACTCTGAAATTCCGCTGGGTGTTGAAAGGTGATATTTTCTATCATGTCGGAGCATCTGACATTTCATGTTTTCTTACCAACTAATCCCAATTTATTAAAGTCACCAAAGCAAGTGTTTTCATTAAAATAGTCAGAACATCTCTTTTAAAGAATTTTCAAATGAATTCTAATCACCTACAGTACAACCTTAAGTTAATTTTCCAAATATTTTGTTAACATTTTATAGTTGTGGGTTTCTTTGATGTCTCCTTTTTATGAACTTACATCATATGAAGCTGCTGGTTTCACACTTTATACTCACTTTTTAATGCATATAATCATGTTAACTGGTAGTTAATTTGTTTTTGATTGTTAGAATTTCATTTTCAAAGTCTCTTTAATCGTTTTGAGAATGTTTTCTCCAGCCTGTTTACAAGGCAAAGGGTTTGATCTCTGCAATAGGAGATTTTTAATGAAATCATTATCCCATTTAAAGGTGGCAACTTCCTCTGCCAGAAGAGGTAGCACAAGAACATAAATCATAAAGAAATTAACATGGTGGATGTGGAAAAACATAAATGTTTTTAACATAAATTTGTAAACAGAAATTCAAATAGATTCTCTTACAGGAATAATGTTGTGGAATTAAGAGAATTTAACACAATCCTTTGCTTGCAATTCCTTGTAAAACTCACTCACATGCCCAGAATTTTTTGGTTTTTTCAAGATGAGAATTCAGTTTTGAAGAACGGGCTTCAGTTTTGAAGGAATATGGGTAGGGGTGACTCAAGCTTTTTCCCACATATCTGTGCTAGGTAATGTCCGAGTCGTTAGGTCAGTCATTACCACACCATACACCCACTCTTCCTGATTGTCATTTGGGCAAGGGTTCTTTATTGCATCAAATGTATGTTTCATTCTTCTGTAACCAGCCTAGTTGGATATTACAGAAAGGCCACGATGACTGGTTTACATTTGCAATGATAAGATATGTTTTTTACTTGGCATTTTTAACCACAGCAGCAAACATCCAGCAGCATCCACTCTCACTGCTGTTACTGCCTGGGTCTTCCTCTGCCCTCACTGCCCTCCTCCAACCAGGCAGAGCTGCCATGTGGATGACAGTTACAACTTTAATAAACAGAAAAAGGGAATGTGGAAGCAAGCAGGCAAAGAAACATCAGCTTGCAGACTTGCCATGCTTGCTCCCTTGCCTTTTGCTTTTCTCAGACCGGATGAAGCTAGTAACTAATGGAGCCTGCAGGGAAAAGATGGAAGGGGGGGCACACTGGTCACTAAGGCCACCAGCTACTGCTCTGTATAAAAAAATTTCTGCAATGATGTTAAAATGCATCATAACTCATAAATTAGAGCCCAAAATTAACTGCTTTGCTGCAGTCTACTGGTACTGTGTGAGCCATCAAGATTGAAGCAATTACTTGCTCAAAGGAAATAAGATATAAGCTGTAGATTTAATGCCAAGTCAAATTTGTTCCTACTCTAGGGCTGTCACATCTGAAGTTAAGAATCTTCTCAAATTCCCTGTAAAGAATAACCCCAGCATCTGACCTAGACAATGCCTCCCCAGAAAAACTGGCTCTAAGATGCAGGGCTGTCCATAGGATGCCATTAAGCATAAGGCAGTGTCTTCACTTGCCTTCATGCATCAGCAGTTAACTCATTATTCTATACAGCTTTTGAGAGATTCCTCATATAGGAAAAAGAAAGAAAAAAAGTATAAAGTGTAAATCCACCTCACTGTGCAGCTGTGCTAGCAGTTCTCAGTGGCTTAAAAAGAAGCATCATTGACAGGCTTTTAGAGGCAGCTGCATCCTGTTCTCTCAGCTTTAACGTGTTGCTCTGGGTAGGGCTAGCTTGTGGGAGGGAGGGAGGGAAGGCTGCTGCTGCTGAAAAACCTGGGGATATGAGGTAAGCAAATTACACAAGAGGTTCAGGAAAAATCTGGGGTGAAAGGGCAAGAAAATTCAGGGACATAGAGATCTACGGAGCAAACAAAACCTTTTTAATACAAGAAAGCAACTGTATTCTGTGGGGGGAAAAAAAAGAATGGAAAAAAGTATTTTGGAGCACTGTGTTAAGTCTTGAAATTGGACTTTCCAGAGGAACTTGGTCTATTATCTAATGAACCACCTGATTGTTTCAAATGGCAAAAAAGAAGATATGCTTCATTTTAAATTACAGTTTAGTTCATCTATCTTTTCTTTGTAAATCCAGATTTTTATAGGAGTGCCTGTAAACAGAAATAAAAGGCCACCAATAAATATATTTTACCTCTACCTTTCTAAGTGTTTCTGTGTGTATAGTAACTTGTGAACACTTATGCTCGAAAAAAGATCTGTTTTAACCATCAGCTAAAAGTTGTCATTAAGCTCCTGAAATTGGTAACCTTGCTACTGATATACTCGTAGAAGGATGGTCTGTTATTTTTAGGTGAGTCTGGCATCCAATCATTGAATTATGGATAAACGTGGCTTTGATATTTCCAACCTTTTTCCAACCCTTTTAGGCTAGACTTATTTCAGTGACTATTATAACGTTACATTATTTGTTTACAGTAATTGAACTGAGCAATCAACACAAAAACAATGTGTTTGAGAGCTTCTCCACTTGTGTTACAACAGTCATTTATTAAATTACACACAGATGTCATTCAGCTCCTCAAAAGGACTGCCCTCAGGTTCAAGCCTGGATTACATGTATACATTGACATTCTATTATTAATCTTTCAGCCCTTTTTATTTCCTCTTAAAATAACAAAATGAATTTTCAGTTTTCCACAGTTCAACAGAAGGAATACAGTCTTCTTTGAGGTGGAGACTGGGGTGGTGAAACAGAATTGTGATTACAAAGTAAAGAATATTTCTGCTTCTAATTCAAAAACAGTTGGGAAATGTGACATCATAACCTCTTGTTTTTCTGATTTCTCCCTTTCATTTTGTACTGCTTCAGTCCATCTCAGCACGGCACAGTTACAACCCTAAATTCACTTTCATACAAATGCAGGCAATCTGGTGGGTATTACAAGGAATCCCTTACTCAAGAAACTCTTGAAGTGTGAAGAAATAGTTTTTAGTAAAACCACAACTAGAATTTGCAAAAGGTTCCAGAAAGATTCCTGTTGTGTTGTTCAAGGAGTTTGCCAGTGATCACACATAGAAGACTTCAAAGGTATTTCATTTCCTTCTGAGTTATTCTTCCCTTGGAAGACTCAGTCTGTGACAGGAGTAACAGTTAATATTAAAACATGACATGCCCTGATTTAGACTAGTGGTTTCCACTTAAGACAAGCTGGTACATGCCAGTAGCAGAACCACTATAAAGCAAACTGACAAGTCCAATCACTTTTATGGTGATGTTGGATGGGCAAACTGACTCTGATGATAGAATGACTCCTTTTTTTTCCCTCCTTGAGTGTGTCATGAAGTTCTGGCTAGATCCTGAATTGCAAACAGAATTTAGACCTAACCTGACCCATACTGAGAAATGGGACTCTGATAATCCTGAATAACTCTGTGTTAATTGCACACCAGAGCTTTTAAGAGAGCTTCCACATCTTCAGGTGTTCCTTCTACTAGCTGCAGGTAGTAAGAGGACAGACACAGCCTAACAACACATGTAACTGGTCAACTGGAACATCGAATGGGCCAGCAGTAGAGGAGAAACTTCTAAAAACAATAATAATAGAATCATAGAATCATAGAATGGTTCAGGTTGGAAATGACCTTAAAGATCTTCTAGTTCCAACCCCTCTGCCATGGGCAGGGACACCTCCAGACCAGGCTGCTCAAAGCCCCATCCAACCTGGTCTTGAACACTTCCAGGGATGGGGCAAGCTAATGAATAGCTTTCTGCTGCTTGTCAGACTTAGAAAAATGAAAGTCTCATGAAAGCAGAGGATCAGCTTCCTCTGTGAGAAGTGAGAGAAGGTAGGATTGGAAGCCATTTCTATGGCTCAGAAATCAGTGGCTTCCAGGCCTCTGAAATGCTAGCTGGGGGTCAGTGCTAGTCTCAGGAATTAAATCCCTGAATACTTTTAATGGCTAAAATGATCAAATAACTTGATTTTATGCAGTTTTTATAAATAAAAATAAAAATGCTTCTACTCCCCCCATGTGCTCTAGAGGAAAGAGATATTTCTTATGTGATTACTTGGTAAGCACAAAAGGAAGAAGGAGAGCACCTCATGTTTCCCTAAGTATTGAGTGATACAAGGAGCTTGTATCTCCTTGGGTGGCAGCATCGTCACAGACTTCCCCTGGGTATTAGTAAACAGCCTGCCTTACTGCAGGAGCATGCAAACACTTTCCAGAAGGAGAAGAGGAAGCGTTGCCAGGGCATAAGGACCCCCCACACTGGAATATTACGCCTATTCCAAGCTAAAGTAATCAAAATGCCTTCAGCAACCATTGCTCAAGCAGTGCATGTCCTCCACTCTCCCTCCCAGAAGGCTTTAAGAGACATTAATTGAGCCATTTGTTTGTAAACTAAAGTGTATGGATAGCATGGGATTAGGATGTATACTTAATGGTGGGTAAATGTCAAGATATATTCTCTTTAGGTAGATTAAATTTCATTCCTTTCTTTCACTGCAGTAAGTTATGCAGCTTTAGAGAAGTAAAAATTGTTATGGATGCCGCACCAAGTATTCAACCATTTACAAATAAAGCAACATTTCCAATTTGCAGTCCCAATGCACATTGGCCTAGCCCTATGATTTAAAAGCTAGGCCTTAATTGTCTTCTAGCCATTACTCTTAAAATGCAGAAACCCTTCCTTTCTCACACCCATTTACAGTCTCTCTTTTCACTTTCTTAGCAATAGTGTCCTAGTGCCTGAGGTAATTATTCATACAGTGCAGAGCTGCTAGTCTGGAAAACAAAACCAAAAGTTACTGCACATTAAAAAATAGGACTTCAAAGAGATAAAAAAACCCCAGTATTCATTACACAACTTTTAATAGTAAGAAAACTATGAGAGAGGATTCCTAAGATCAACTGTCTGTTCTGTGTCCCATAGAAGGGGGTATACACAGTACCAGTCTGACTGGCCAGAGCTTTTATGACTGTCACATACCTCAGGAGTATATGCCGTAGCAAGTGATGCCAAATGCGAATGCTCTTACCCTTTCAGCCCCCCTAGGAAATCCATACCTGCACACAGCCACCACCTTGATCTTAGAGAAATCATTATAAGAGGCATCTCTAATGTACTTGGTTTGAGTTAGGAGAAGGCAACAAGGCAGAACTGAACAGGCCACTGTGACAGACAGCCTCTTCAATGACCACTAGAAAGGCTGTGTACCTCAGCAGGCTCTATCATTCACCTTTTCGCAAGGAATCAGCCTTCACTTCACTGCCACATACACTCCAGCTCTTCCAAGCAAGGCTCCTTCTCTCAATCTGTAAGCCTAAAGGCACTATCAACACCATGTTCCTCACTGTACTTTTCAGTCCTTGTGTTTAAGACATGCATTGAATCTGTCCCAGGGCATGTGGAAAGTTAGAAAACTAGATTTCTGGTATTTCCCAACTGGCACACTAGTATAATGTTAAACCACTCTGTTCCTGAGTCTACCTATGCCGCACAGAGGGAGTATAAATCTTAATTAATTTATGTTCATAGAGTGTGAGCTTCTCAAAAGAAAGACATGGTGTAAGTAGAAATTACTCCTATTAAATCAGGTATTGGGGGAAATGATCATACGTTGTGGACTGAAGATTACTCTTCTGTTCTTTAAATAGCAAGAACGCAGGCAGCAATGTCAATGGAGACTGCACTCCTCATCATGCATTAGTTTATTCATGGAGTTCAAGCCAAAATGAATTCTCCTGGTACCTGTTCTGGCTCTTTGTGTTGCAAACCTGAGCTGGGGACAGGATCCACTCTTTGTAAGTGCAGACATTTCCTAGGTACTATGTGTGGTCTCTGTGGGGGATGAATCAGTTGTCATGGGTACTTTCTGTTTACAATCCCACCAACTGGAACTGGCGTCCGCTACAGAAAGACAGTGTCTTTTTGAAAGCAAAGTACTTAGGAGCAGATCCTGGCTAAAGGGATGAAAGAACTTTGAGGGGGAAAAAAAATCCAAACAAAACAGACCAAAGGAAATGAAGAGGAGGAACCAGAAAAAAAGAAATCTCGATATTACCAGAAAGAGAATTAAAATTTTATATGAGTGAGTGAGTTTCTTACAAAAATAATTCTAAAATTGGTTATCACAGTCTGGAAATTTGCCTCAACTGCCAAATATGCACTGTTATTTGTCATGTTTCTATGTCTATGATTCTATGCTTTTTAATGTTATAATGTTATTTCAAGTAAACTAAATACCCCCAAAAAAGTATAAGATTTCCCAATC
Organism: Rhinoptilus africanus; assembly: GCA_013400135.1. Classification (NCBI taxonomy): domain Eukaryota; kingdom Metazoa; phylum Chordata; class Aves; order Charadriiformes; family Glareolidae; genus Rhinoptilus; species Rhinoptilus africanus. Next base: position 432,196 of record VXBO01009554.1, read on the forward strand.
ATAATCACCAACTTCTTGTTTGAGCTGAAACAGGTCACTTAAACTTCCTACACAATGGGAAATAATAAGATGTGTTTGTTTAGAGTGATTTTATGAGAACTACCTAATATTTTCCCAGTGCTTTAGTAGGAGCCATCACTCTTCAAGTGCGGCACTACCACAGAAAGCACAAAGGTGAGATTTTAAGTGCAAGTCTAATTAGTGACACCATTAATGGTGTGAAAGTGCAGTGGGGATAAGTGAGAGCAATGATCACTTTGTGCTTTGTCACAGTCCTACTTCATGTATTGTCACTTCCTTTACCAGAGCATATCTTACTCATAAAAAAGGGGTCCCAGGCAAACTTGAAAGATAACAAGCAAGAACAGAAAACGAAAGAGGAGTATTACACCATTGTTTCCTTTTTCAGCTGCTAGCACCTCTCAGAATAACATTCAGCACACTTCACTGCTACATTGTCATTTTTTCCTTCCTTTTTCACTCCAGACTTCCTCTGTATCTGTGGCCTGAGCTGCAATGCCTTGGCATATTGTCAAAGCTTTAGTTCGAAGAAACCACAAAGCAGCAGCTTCACTTGTATAGCATTTTTATTTATCATTAGGCAGACTGGATCTCTCTTCTGTGGTTGCTAGGCAGAGAGAGGAAGAATATGTGTATGTGTGTGCCTGCATGTACGCATGTACATGGAATGATGATGCCCAGCCAAAAATACCTGTGACCTTACCAGCCACAGAAAACACAGAAGGCACAGATGTTATTGAGAAAGAAAGCTAATTCAGTGCAAAGGCAAGGAGGGAGGCCAAGAACCACCCCAAATCCTCATGAAACCCCATTCCTTAAGTTCATATCCCATATATGACCACAACCTAACTTTTAACTGCTGAAGCTTATGTTGCTGCTCTCTATTATAAAACAAGTACCATATATTTTCAACCAGTACATAAGGTATGAAGCCTGTCAAACTCCAATTTACCTTTCTTTACCTTCACAAAGAATTTTTTATTAGTCTATCCAGACCCTACAAATTACTTTGCAGGCTATTCCTTTAAGCACAGTCATCTGAGAAAATTTTAAGGAGATACCACAGAACTTCCCCTCAATGTAGATTTTGAAAATATTTATCAAAGTTGCACTGTCTTGAGATATAACAGAAATATTTTCTATTTAGAATAAGAGAGAGGTTTCAAGTTTGCTTGAGGCACCTACTGTTTTCCATTGTTCATTTCCCCACACCTTAAAATGACTGTACATATAGAGAGCAATTCTTGGTGATAGATCCAGGGAAATGGTCTAATTGTTGAAGGAAATTTATGGATTCCTGGAACTAAAGGAGTGTTATAAAGCCCCATGGAAATGGCTCCAACTTCCTCTCCCCCACTCATAAATCCCCTAGAAGTGTCAGGATTTTTTTTCTCTATGGCTCACCAACCTTGATGGATGTGTGCAGCATAATCAACAACTTACAGAAAAACTGGGAGGGACTTTAAATACAAATATAAATATTACCAAAATAAGCATAAGTAAAGAGTAATTTTAAACAAGGAAAGCATCCATGTAGCAGTGTGGGAAATAAAAAATTAATAAATTTTCTGATATTGTTTGATTTTTGTGCTCTGTCAGCTACAACACCATTAGCGTATTTGGAGAAGTTAAGAAAACCTAATGCTTTAGACAAAAGGATTTGCATGCTTTTATGAAAATACAGCACTGCCAAAGCATCCCTGTAAGCTAATTAAATGAATGCACTATATAAAGTTAGCAAATGAATGCACTATATAAAGTTAGGAAACAGCAGGACATGATTCTTATAGAAATGTTACAGTATCAGGTTTTTGAACTACAATTATTTATGACTTGTCCTTCCAAAGAAAAAAAAAAAAAAAAGAAGGAAAGGAAAAGAAGGGGGAAAAAAATCCAAACAGCAAACAGCTAATGCTAAACCACTTTTACTGAAGTGCCCTAAAGCAGCCAAAGCATTCAGCAGCCAGCCAGATCATTTCATTTCCACTCACAGAAATCACTCTAGGGTTTTTACAAAGCAAAGCAAACAGTGAATATATAATTGTGCAACATTGTTTAAAAATTATGGAAATTCAACAGTACAACATCTGAATGGTTAGTTGGTTATTTTCAGCTATCTCTTTTCTTGTTTGCGAGTTGGTATTCACCAGTATTTATGTGTTTTCATCTCTCTTACTAGAGGGGTCTACACTGTAATGAACAGAGTGCTTTTAGAAGGAAAGAATATAACTTCATTTTCAAGGAAAAATACTAATATGTTTCCTAAGTGTTCTAATGAAAGTGATGGAAAGGTTTGCATATAGTGGTGTAAGAAGGAATAGATCCAGTCTGTGTCAGAAGACTCTCCTTTGGAAGAAGGAATAGATCCATGCAATAGTCAATTTCTATACTCTAGATCATTAGCAATTTTCAAATATATCAACAGTTCCTGTAAAAGAAAAGGCAATGGATTTGGAAAGGAGAGGGACAGCTATGTAGACTATGGACTCAAAATAAAGGAAATGTAGGTTAGACACTAAGAAATAAAAGAACTTTCCAAGACTAAGGATAATAACGACTGAAAACAACACATAAAAACAGACTGTTATTTTCCATCACTGGAAGTATTTTTTAAAAATGTGTAAAAATATTTATCAGGAAGGGTTTATGAACAGGTAAATCTGTCTTTTGGCAGACAGCTTCCTTGACTGGGTGATCTCTGTCTTCTGTCAGAGAAAACTAAGAAGATATGAAAATACAAGAAAGGAGAGACAGGAAGAGAGAAAGCCTCTTTAGCTTAATAAACATTCACATATTGTTCTGAATCACTACCCTTAAAGATGACTTGTCCATGTTACATTACTCAGAACCTTCTTCAGAATTTATCTGTGAAAAAATTAAACCTATGTGCTGAACCATGGGTGCTGTAACAGAGAACAAAGCTTTAACGTGGGATTCAAGAGATTTACACCCTATTCCTGATGCTGCCCATGACCTAAAAGGTGATTCTCATCATGACTATCCATTTGACTCTGTCTGACGTTTACAGTCCATAAAATAATATTTAGTTTCTTATTAATGTGCTTCTAGTCTATTGGTGCAAATCCCAAGTCAGAGCTACTTATTTATTTTATTATGATTATGATTATTATTATTAATTAGTATTATTGTTGTTGTTGTATTACTATTACTAATGCTAATAATATTTTTACTTGTCTCAGCTGACACAAATTTTAAATCAAGCTAGCCAAACAACTTTTAAAACTGCACACAGAATCACAGAATCATAGAATGGTAGGGTTGGAAGGGACCTCTGGAGATCATCTAGTCCAACCCCCCTGCCAGAGCAGGGCCACCTACAGCAGGCTGCACAGGANTCCACCAGGACTCCCAGGTCTTCCATGATGAAGGTTTCTACTTTTATTGTTCGGTATTACGACAATGTGAAAACATAACCATAATGTAGCTAACAATTCAAGAATATTATGTCTGTTTTTAACTTAGCCTCAGCAAAAGTATCTAACTTCCCCTTCACATGCATTGGACCAACAACTAAAATAGATCTAAAAACTCTAAGCAATACCGAAGTCATACATATGCCATTTAATGATGGAACTAAAATCTTGAACGAAAATACATCTTTGGATAACTCCATCTTCTAGGCATTCACTCAACAACACAACCATTACCAGGAGAATAATCAGTCCTAGGAAATGTACCAAGGGGCTGAAACTTAACCACCAGTTAAATTACACAAATATTCCCTGGCATAGTTTTATTCCTGGCCAACTAGGCATTTCCCAAACTATATTTTAGACATGTGTTAGGAGTTAAGAGTATTCTCCACAGGCAATTTGCCTGCACTCACTGTCCTTTGTAGACTAGCAAATTTTAATAATATGGACACAGGTCACTCCATGACAGTTGACCTCATTGGCATCAACAGTCCCAGGCACATTTAATTTCCTAGTGCAAATCTTGCCAAGCAGCTCTTACATTAAATAAACTAATTTTTATTCTAGCTTGAGCCAAAAAGAAAGCAAATGGTTTCTATTAATAAAAGTTTGATGCAGCTAATTGGCTGCAATTTTATTTCTTAATCTATTGGCTCTGTCCTTTAACTAAATGACAGCTTGATGTGCAAAGATTTAGGAACCCCTTGTGTTACTACTAAATAGGTGTAACTTCCTCACATTTGAGCTATCCACTCACAACCTTACAATCTTCTGTTAAGGCAATCCAATCACATGATGTACTTTATAAGACCTACTGGTTTTTAAATACCCGTGTCTACAATATTTTTCATCAATGCAGCAAACTGTAGTTAGCTTCCCTTTAGTATAAAAGTTTCCTTTCCAGCGGTACAAGGAAAGTCAGAAATAAAAAGTCAGAATCACTCTTGTTGCTTCAGGAAAGTACGTCCCTTGTAACAATCATAAATTCAACCACTTTTAACGATTAAAAGTTGACTGCTCATGGCCCAGCCTAGTGGCCATTCTGCTTTATTATGCTACCACCAAATCTGAGAGTCAGGAAAAATTTTAGCTTTGCAATATAGCTGTTTTGTCTACTTGTTACTATCTTGGGACTGCTCATGTGTACCACAAGGTGACCTGTGAAGAAAGCTTGTCCTTCCACGCTAGTGAGACGTAAGTGGACGTAAAAAGCAGACGAGTTGTGGTCTTCATGAACTGAAGATGTAGTAGTTTGCATCTCATTCAGATGACAAGTATACAGATTAATAACTAATGTATTATTGATATGTATTTATTTCCTCTGCTGTACCCAGTTTTATAGCAGGATGCATAATTAATGTACTATTTTAATCATGCTATAATAACGAAAGTCTCACAAAAGCAATACACAACTGGGTTTTGTACAGTCAGCGATGTCTAGTGGGAAGCATTTTCATGTCAACTATAAATAAATAATTAGAAAGATAAACAAAATGCATGTCACTGGTATTATTAAGGCAAAAGGTCCTTCTATAGTTTTGTTAAATATCAGCAAGAGACACTGCAAGGTTTCATTTCTGTTGTTTGTTTTTAAACAAGCCACTTGAAAGAGAATGGATTGGAAAAACTCAGCCACTGAATTACTGCCCTGGCCTTCTTATAAGGTTTGATGTGCCTCAGTGGTTTATTTCTCATAAGCTGCTCACCCAGCAATGGGGAAAGCAAACTGACAAGAAAAATGGTCAGCAGTGGGAAAAAAGGGGGGGTTGGAAGGAAGCATTGATTTCTCTAAATGGAGAATGCAAGTCTGCACACTCTAACAACAAAATGCATGGGTGAACAAGAAAAAGCACTAGCCCCAGGACTGGCAGTTCACTGTAACTCGTGATAAAGCAAATGCATGGGATTTGGCATCTATCTATGAAGTCTCTTGTGCTACTCCCCTTGTACCAGGACACCTTTGTAAAGATCTGCACTGAAGTTTAGTTATGTGGCCCTAAACTGAAATGCTGCACTGCTTTCAAATGTTACTCCCTACCACCTATTGTTAATATCTAATTAAATATTAAAAATTAATAATGACCAAGTTACATAAATAAATCTACTTAGCATCAAATACATCAATACTGCATGGTAAGAAATCTTTCCAGTAACTACAGAAGATCTAAATTTTCTAATCTTCTTAATTGCATAGGTTCTTATTTTCAAAAAAATCAATGGCATTCTAATACATTAAAGTGATGTTAGCAAGGTCCTTTAAAATTTAAAACCAGCAATAACAACCAGCAGCACTTTTGTCCTTCACAGGTGTGGTAACTCTTAGAATTAGAAAATACTCTGCTCGCTTTCTATGTGAAATATTGATGCTTCTGTTTCTTACTGCATTCTTTCATCACTATGTCTGTTTTTCTATTTATTTAAGTGTTATAATCAGCATAACAAAAATATCAGTGACAAATGTAACTGGAACCAACTACTCTACCAGTGGACATGGCCACAGTTCTGTTAATTTCCATGAAATTTTATAAATAATATGATGGGGGAAAAAAGAAGGAAATCTTATATTTGGAAGCCACTTGTCAGTCTAATCTAATTATTTAAATCTAAATTATCTAAATCTAATTATTTAAATTTTAACCCAAACAGTGTTGATTCCAGTGGACAGAAGTATTGATGCTCATGTCCATGAGCTGCATTCTTTACCATGGGCTGTACACATCTGTATTTTTCACTTCAGCCATAATCATCAGGTTTGAAGTCAGCCATTCAGTCTCAGTGGGCAGGTATGTGATGCCTTTTACTATCTTGGTCTTTCTTTTGCTGTTCTCTGTGATTTTCTAATGTGCCCATCACTCATGAACTTTTGAATTCCCCTTAAGCTTTTAACCTCTACTTGTAAAGTATGAATATACTTTTAGCTTTCTTTTAGCATGGTAAAGCAGTTTCTCACTCTGATGGTCATTGTCTGCTGCCATAATCAGTTGGTGACAGAATGCATATTACTATTTTTTTAAATTATTTTTTAAACAGGAGTTTTCTTGGGTTACTTGCAAGGAGAGGGATAGAAAGATATAAAATTTTAAAGAGAAGGCTTCTAAAGATATCCTTTTCTGAAAAAGTAGTATCACTTGGGACTGCCTGCAGTTGGGAAGGTTAAAATGAATCAACTAAAACTATGAAGTTAATGCAGAGAAATTAAAACACATTAAAGTATATGTAGATGCTCTCATTCTGAATTAAAATGTCTTTATTTTTTGTAGTTTAATCCTCCCTTAAGCACTCTACTTCTCAATAAGAGTTTCCATATAGAGGTTTAATGGTCCTTAATTTAGCTGCATTAACTTCATACTTCTAGTTGTTCTCCCACATAGAATTGCCATAAGATACCCAGCTACTGCATTTGCTTGGTGATTGCACAGTTAGGAACATACAGGCATATCTAAGTGGTGTCATTTATAACAGCATTAATTTGAACCTCAAAGCTATTAATACGGAACTATTAATGCAAAACTATGGACACTTCAAAGCTTCTTTTAAAATCTGTACATCTTTTTAAACAGGTCCCTTCAACAGGAGATCTCAAAACACTCTGCAAGAAATATGCAAACACTAGTGTTCCTATTCTTCTGAAAAAGTGAAGCAACAGAATTTAAGGTGAAACCCATAAAGGAACTCAGCGTCATTCAGGTCTTCCCAAGTCTGTGCTCCAAATGAACGGCAGCACCACTTTATGTTCTAAGTGTGTTTCAAATGAAAGTGGCTGCAGTTATGACTACTTGCAGCTAAACTCACTGCTGTCTGTGTTTGTTAAACTCCCTTGCAGAGCACCTATCCAGACCAGATCCCATGGGATTTAGGCAAAAGGATGCTTACTTTGTAAATCTAAATAGGGTAAAGTGCAAGCTGGACTGCTCTTCCAAGATAGTAATGCTTTTGGGAAAATCCTGACAAAGAACTTTTGGCTCACTTGGGAATTTGAAAAATTAAAACCTACTCCGCCAAATGTCTAATTTACATGAAAATCATGAAATATGCTAACAAGTGTGAATAAAATGGATGGTGAATATTTGAGAAGTTGATAATGGCATAGAGATGCTTTCCAGGTTTACTGAAAACCTGTCCAGGCTGGAAGAACAGTGCGTTCTGGCATAATTGAATATCTCTCAGGTTGTCTTTTGGGAAAAAGAAAATAAATAAAGGAGTTCAGTTCTAGAACCCAATGGGACAATGCTCACTTTACGACAAAAAAAAAAAAACCACCAGAACTAGCAGGTAAAATTGGTAGTGTCACCTGGGATTTTAGCCCCATGAGCTGGCTGATGTGGGAATTGTGAGTCAGAGAGATAAGGCAGGATAAGATTTAGTCTGAAAAAAAAGAAGGAACAGGGCTTCTAGCAGCACAAACATTGAGAGAAATGTGGAAATTTTTTTGAGGCAAGAAAAAAAAAAGAAACAGTTTGTCTTAGATATGCAGAGGGAAGCAAAAAGAACAAAGATTACACTAAGGTTATGGTCCCAAGAGGCAGGAGGGATAGTAAAGTTGTAAATGGAGACAGAAGGGAGGCAGACGAGAGGGGCTGAGGGGAGAGATAAGAAATGGTTTATGTTACAACAAGTCTAAATGTCATGCACTTCTCTTCCCCCCTTTCAGCTTAACAAGTGTTCTGAACCACAAGAAACATGGATGGTATCAGGAAGGTAAGGTCTTCCCAAGGGACTACTGTCATAGTAGGATTATTTCTTTTTACCTCCCCAACACTGACAAGTGCACTTTTATAAACAATGTTCTGCTCTTAAATCTTCTAATTTATGCCTTAATAATTCAGAGGTTTCAGAAAATATTTAACAAAGCAATATTTAATGTAGATGCTGAACTAGAAAAAACCCAAGCCAAACACCACAAAAAACAAGGGAAGAAGCCTCTTCAACGCTGAAGTTATGAATGTGAAGGAAGTAGATAGATCACTTCAGATGTACTGCACGTGTAAGAACAATAAAAATAATTTACCTCTACAGACAGCAAATATTTTCATATTTGTACCTGAACTCAATGTTCAGGTGTACTCAAAAGCAGCTTAAACTGCCCTTTGCCCTTTCTGCCTTTACTCAGGGCACATTTTCCCACTCCTCCTCCTCTGCAGTACCAGTGTTCATCTGACCCCCCAGGAAGTATATGTAGCTGGCTCAGACAGAATAAAATTACTTACTTTTTTTCGGTATAATTTGTTTTCTGTGGACATGGCAAACAGCAACAGCTCGGAGAGGTCAGACAGAGCAGGGGATGGGGACTTGCGCCTGGGGGCGAGGGAGGATGTACCTCAGCAGGGCAGATTTTGCTGGTTCATACTAACAGGGAACCTCAGCAGAGAGGATCCTTTCCTGAGAGGGTCAAGTGCATGTTTGCAGTTCTTTGCTTGCACAGTTTAACTTTGTTTATCCCTGTTAGATTTTTTTTCAGTTACTCCAGAGTTGAACCATATATGTGGAGAAGTGCATTCATGCACCAGTAATGGCTTTCATTACAGTTCTGTGGTTTATTTCACATAAAGGTGAAATGGGAAGGATATTACCAGGCAGTTCTCAGTTCTCAAAATTGTTCTGTTGTTTCCTTCTATTACTATTCCCTATTTCTTGTTTTCCCTTCCCCTTCTTTCGAAATCCAATAGTACACTCAGTGTGTAAAGTTAGCAGTGTTGAAATGAGCACTTCTGTGACACTTCTCGTTATAGTGATTGGAAGTTTGCTCTCCACTGATGTTTCTTACTAAGCAAGCGCAGAGAAACGAACACAGCTTTTAAACTGTGCCATGTAAAAATAAATTGAAGATAACAATAATACCGCTGATGTTTTGAAAAGGAATCCACCCATATCTGGAATCATTGTGTTCTTACTGTATAGACAGAACTATCAGTCTTTCTCTTAAGTTTCAATAACTCCCCCTTCCCCCATTTTTTGTAACTAACAGTGGTTCTGGTAGCATCCTCAGTGTACTGGAAAATTTATCAAGTTGGGGTATTATAGAAGCGTCATTCTTTCTGTTGCTTTAAGTAAGGGGAGATAATCTACCACTGATCAAAATATTTTATCCTCAAATAATGCTGGTTCCTAAATCCCCTGTGAAAAAATACAATCCACTACAAACAGAGGGAAAGTACTGGAATCATGCAACATCTTGCACAACTGGCAGAGAAAAATTTAGACAGGAAGAAGTTACCTAAAATGCTCCAAAAGAGTCAATGAAATCATCTGCTCAAAAGCTACCATCATCATTTGCAATGCAAGTCTCTCCTGCCCATAAGAGACTTCTTTTTTAAACACTAAAAAACTCATTCATGGAAGAGATCTTTTCAAAATTCATTTTGACCATGCCTCTATGTTCCTCCAAGCTTCCATGTTCATTCATGCACAGCACAGCTATGGCAGAAACGGATGTTATTTTTCTTTAGGAGTCTGTCTGGCCTTATGTCTGCTTAAGTAATTTGTCACTCAGAAACCGCAGTACGCAGTGATAGTCTAAAATTTTGAAAGAAATGCCAGCCATTTAAAAACCACACAGTCAAAGAACCATATAAATACCAGAAATTCAGGATTATTACCAGGATGTATCCAAATAGGAATCTCAGAATAAAGAAGCTATCATCTTCTAAACAGATGACAGATAATTATGATAACTACCAGACAAGTTACAACTTCCTCTCACCCTAAAAAGGATGACCTTATTCAATTTATTCCTTCTCAGAGGAGGGAGTCATTTTCACCTCACCAAAAGTTAGCCTGAAAGCTGAATTCTAGACAATTCCCACAGTTCCTGGAAGCAGGTACCATCACAAGATATTCTTTCCCTCCTATCATAAATTCATACCTGTTAAATAGCTTATTTGTCTGTACCCTGTCCTTTCCTAAAAGATAATTTCTAAATTCAGAGTGATTTAATACATTTGCAAGACTGCGGACTACCTTTGAAATTCAGTTAATGTCTACACCTATGTTAACACCTGGGAAAGGGTCAGACAGACAGATTTCTCCCCGAGACCTTGTCTACACAGAGACACGCAGCAAAATTATTCTGCATTTAATTTTTAAAGTAGATTATTTAAACTACATTAAATCTCTGGTAGTCGTAATTCATTTGGAAGGGAGTTAAGTTAAACCAAATCAAGGCAATTTTTATTCTGAATGAACATCTATACAGGGACTTAATTAGGTTTAACTAATCTACTTTAAATTCGTTTTTACAGATTAATTTTCCTGAAAGCCTCCATATAAATAAGCTTCTAGTGAACTAAATTTAGTTTCAGTAAATTATTACCAAAACCTCATTCTGTTTCAAACACGGATTGTGTTTTGGTCGGTATTTTCTTGTTAAACTTTGACTACCAGAATATATCACAGAGACAACATGGCACTAATCCATTTAAATGTCACTAGTAAACTCACTGGCTTTTTTAAATTAAATGGTCTTTTTTAAAAAATGATTACTTATTTAAAATACTGTTTTAGGGGCACTGCCATATCAAAAAGAGGTGTGTATATTTTTGCAACTGATTTTAAAATATCCTCTTTTTTTTTCTTTCTGTGCTGTAAAATTTTATATGGACAATACAGAAGCAACATTCTCAGATAGTCCTGTATAGGAAATTCCAGTTCATCTGTACCCTATTAAAGTAGCAAAAAGCCAGACCCAAGTGAAAAACAAAATTTAAACACTGGTTACTCTCCAGCAGAGGTATTTTGAACTTAAAGATTTAATTTGAATTAATTTAATTTAAAGTGAATGTGTTAATATTTGGAGAAATCCATACAAATATCCTTTTTTAAAAAAATAAAAAATAACCAGCAGTTAATTTCCTTAGAAATAAGGAAGGATACTGTATCCTACTGAGGGATAAATTAAGGAATGGGATGTGGTTTAAATGGTTCCCCATACATTTAAGGAGTGCTTCTTCTTTCTTTATCTGCATGGGAATACAATAACCTCAACGTTTTGGAAGGAGAAGAGGGTAATGAGTGTTAGGAAATGTGGCCTGTATCCCCAGTTCTATCTTTGCTTTCTTAGTTTAATTTTGGGCAAGTCATTTCCCTGTATGTAAACTATGGCTAACAATATTTAACTCCTTTGTAAAGTACTCTCAGATTTAAAGTTGAAAAACATTAGGAAAAGCAGAATGCTGTGTTAATATTTTAGTATTAAGGATGAAACACTGACATAATGATATCATCAACAGATATTAGATGTGTTCAAAATACTGGCAGGGAAAAAAATAGAGTACAATGATAGAACGTGCAAACTGATACATTTATAATAGAAGCCTAAGATCATAAAACCTTATATCTGTCTGAAAAACAACGAACCTAATACTTCCCCTGGATTTCAACAAAATGCATTACAGCAGAGTTTAAAAGGGAAAGGGGCCAGGGGGGTAAGGCATTATGTTCAGGTCACATGAACTGATGATAAATATATTAATACTACAGCATTCACCTCCAACTGACTGCTTGGAAACTGATGAAACATAAACACAAAGGTCATTGCAGCCAAGAAATGAGATGATTCCCAAGATGGAGTCACTAAACACAGAGAAGCCTCGGTAGTAAAATAAAGAGCTGTAACATAGAAGTTCTCTCAAAATAATTGTCTTTGGTGCTGAGTTGGCTTTACTGAAACAAAACTACAGCCAGAATTATGTGTATGGGATAAAGGCTAGGACACTTAATGACATCAACTTCGGTGAGGACAGAGTCCAGCACTTTCCATCCTTCACCACCCCAAAACACCTGTCAGACAAGGAAAATAAAATAATGAATCTGAACACTAGAATATGAATTTGAATTAAGCAGTTAGCAGTAGTAAAATATTTATTATCCCTTTGCTTAGTCATATGAGTACCTTCAGTGCTTTTTAACATCAAAGTCATTTTACCCAAGAAATCTTGGTTTATAATAATGGACTTTTGGAGTTGCTTACTTAAAACCTTAAAGTTGCTAAAAAATTGCTTTTCATATTATTATCTTTTTTCTTTTTTAAGAGAGGCTAATATCCTCACATTAATATCTACCTGTGAAACACAAATTTCTCAGGGAAGAGAGGGAAGGTTATCAGCACTGTTACCCCTGCTCCATCAGCCTCCATCACTACTTTTCACATTTTTTGATGACTGGAGACTGTGTGTGGCAGGGGATGCAGGCAGGGAAGTGGGAGAAAATACATAGAATCATAGAATCATAGAATCATAGGGTTGGAAGGGACCTTAGTAGATCATCTAGTCCAACCCCCCTGCCAGAGCAGGACCACCTTAGAGCAGGTTACACAGGAACGCGTCCAGGCGGGTTTTGAATGTCTCCAGAGACGGAGACTCCACCACCTCCCTGGGCAGCTTGTTCCAGTGCTCTGCCACTCTCAAGGTAAAGAAGTTCCTCCTCATGTTTAGGTGGAACTTCCTGTGCTCAAGTTTGTGCCCATTACCCCTTGTCCTATCACTGGGCACCACTAAAAAGAGCCTGGCCCCATCCTCCTGACACCCACCCTTCAAGTATTTATAAGTGTTAATTAGGTCCCCCCTCAGACGCCTCTTTTCCAGGCTAAAGAGACCTAATTCCCTTA
>VXBO01009554.1:463213-525606 GCA_013400135.1 Rhinoptilus africanus
TCTTAAATCACATTATTCAATTGCAACTCCCAGGAAAAGAGAAATGTACCTAAAATGAGACCCCTGTCAGGGTTTAACAGGACTCCTGGAAATCATCATAGACTTCTCCTAAACAAAGGGTGTAAGTGGAGATGCCATATCTGAACTTAGTGCTAATGGTTTTCATCTTTTGCACTTTAGGGTTAAACTGAATATTTTATAAAGAATCAGCGTAGGAAACTGTTGAGGAAAAGCAGCCTAAGAGATTTTTATGAATCAATGTTTCCTTATGTATATTTATTTTTCCTCACAATGCTCTCAAAAATGGCAGATTTTTTTTTTTTAAGATCAAAGCTTCTCTTCTTCCCTTAAATAAAAGGACAAAGCAAGAACAGATTGCGAAGCCATTATATTCATGAAGAGAAAAAGAGAGGTTAATTCAAAATTCTATGGTCTGTTGAACCCAATATCCGCACGTTCCCCAAAGCAACAACAAACGCACCACGGAAACTCAATCAAGGCATCAAACCCACTCCAGCAAATGTGTTGTGCCAACCCATTATTAATGTTGCCTCTCAGGGAAATTCTGTATCAGCATGAACTTGCTGAAAATATTTTTCACAAACCCACATTATGCTATTTCCTTGACATTAAATGCCAAAGATGGCAAATTAGGAGAGGCCTGAGAGAGGAGAGAGATTCAAGGATGAGTTCTGTTCACAGAACCGATCTGATGAACAAACTGTGCAAGTACGTTCAGAAAGAGTTTAATACACTGACATTAGCTGTCGGTGAATTTGACAGGTTATAGATAAGTAAGTTGTCCTTGTGAAGGGAGCTTCTATGGACTTGTTTTCCCGTATTCCTCCCCACGCCAATCACAGGAACAGGAGTGAAATGTCTGTGAACGCGCATAGCTGAATCAAGCCATTCAGCACAAGAGTATGGAGCTTAATTGTGTTCCCTTGCATCTTCCTACTGCCAAATAAAAACACCATTGTCCTTGCTGAAGAATTCCCTTTCATGTCTCAAGGATCCCTGCCAACTTAGTTGTGAGAGTCACACTTCATGCCCAAGTGGAAGTGAGGGGATCTCACGTCTTCAAATTTAACCCTTCACTCTCTCTTTGGCAATAGAATTTGAATGCAGTAAGCACTGCTGAACACAATTCATTCAGAAGGTGCCTGCACAAAAAAAAAAAAAAAGTTTTACAATTTGCATGCAAGCTACATTGAAAGCTCTGCATGCGTGTCATGTAAATATGCATGCTAAATGCATGCTAACTGCATCTCAGCCTAACGATTTTGGAGTACAAATCTTATCTGAGGCGATAATGCAAACATCCACTTTCACAGATGAATGGCTGCAGTAAGTGGGAGGGGGAGGAAGAAGGGAAATACTTTCCATCATGTGACCTAATTAAAACTGTAGATTGTAAAAGAAATTGATGGCACAAAAGTTCAGATATTAAACACATATTTTTAAAGATTCAAAATCATGTTGGGATGTAAGTATTCATTAGCAGGCACTGTGAGACCAGGGAACATTAGAAAAAATTTCACAGGAATTTTCTGTAATGCCAGTGACAGAATCACTCTGAAATCCCATATGGGTTTTTTTAGAAAAAAAAGTCATTGAATAAAACAGCAGCAACAATGAAACATGCACATCTGAAGCTGTTATAAGTCATCATGACTATCATCTGGCTATCACTGATATAGTAAGTTTGTCACACACAAACATTATTTAGTAATCAAACTCAAGTTTTACGTAGGTTGTTGGTTGCTTTTTTTTCCTTAAAAGATTATTTATTAAAAGAAAACTTGACTTGTAAAAACATTTTCACTGAGGTGAAAGCAAACAGTGACTTTGCTGAAATATTAAATAGCACATTGAAGTATGAAAAACACAATAAGGATAATTCATTCAGCAGAAGAACAAATAGAATTCTGTATTCATTTCTTTAAATGTCTGCACTGAAAAATCAGCTCTTGGCATGTGTCATGCAGCTGGGACAAAACCAGTCTGTAATTTCATTCGGTGCTCCAGTTGGAATTGATTTCCTAACACCTACTGCAATAAGGACAAACTGTTGTTTTTGCAGAAGTCTGGGCAACTAACCCTACAGAAAGCATCTAAAAACACACTGGTTGGGAATGGAGGAAACTGTGAAATGCACAAGCCAACAGTTTTATTTGGTAATAAATTCAATCTTTTGGCATAATTGCCATATGGTACATGATTTTCTCCTTTTTTTATGTTTAGCAGTTTTTCATTAGAAATTAGTGGTTTTCTTTTGTTTTTAAAAAATCTCTTTATTAGGGCAAACATGCTTTTTTTTTACTTTCCTTTAAAGCTCAAGAGTCTGTCAAAGGTAAGCACATATTCACAATATCCTGCTAGGTGGATGTATATTTTGTTCAAATTCCTTTAAAGATGAAAGCAATACCCAGACAAAGATGGACCAGAATAGGGTCTGTAAATTAAATCAAACACATAAAAAAATGAGATTTATAGCACATTTGCTCCTTCAATCTACAGCTCATTTATTCAAAATACCTCTTCCTAATGAGTAATTTTCTGGATGTCACTACAATTTACTAGGGTCAGCATCCAAGTGTAGTAAAAGCAACATATTTAAATTAGTTTATTTGGTAAGGAAAGAGCAATATAACCTGGCATCTATCAAAAAACTATTAATTTGGCCGTACTCAGGGACAAAAACATTGCTGGAAGTAAAGTATCCTTTTTGATTGCATAAATGAGATTCCTAAAAAGGTGCTGAATAAATATGGATCGTTCTTCCAAGAAGGATATTAAGGTTCCAGCCACTAACTGTAAGTGTCTGGATTCAGACTGCAAGAAGCCTGAAACAAGATCCAGGCTAATCTGCATGCATCAGGTCCCCGAAAAGAAAAATCCTGCCCCTCAATTCTTATTCCCTCTTTGCACCCAAGGTGCTCAAGACCCTTTATCAAATTATTTTCATGTGGTCCAAGGAAGAAGAACAAAGACAGGAGAGTGAGACAGCTTTCAATTTCTGACTCTCCCTTTTTACAAAACCAGAAAAAGTAACTCAAGCTTAATATTGTTCTTTTTGCTACTAGGTTCCTCATCGTGCATTATGAAACTACCATTTATGTGAGGGCCTAGGTTTTCTTTGCAGTGGAGACAAAGGAGATGATTAAAAATCTTTTAATTAGAAATCTATCCTGTTAATGCTCAGAAGGACAAAATCTTAAAGCCTGATGAACTAAAGAGAAGCATTATATGATTTCATAGGTCTGCAGTATCCCATTCATGACAACGTGCAGCATATTAACAGTAAGGAAGCTATTTCTTTAAAAGAAAGCATGAAAATACTTTAGGTAAAATCATAACTATCCTAATTTCTCCATTCAGTGTGAGTTTTGGTATGTGCTAAACTTGCAGTAAAAATGAGTTATGAAAATAGCTGTCATATAGGCCATTTTCAAAACATGAATAATTCAAACATGTTCCTAATATTTTTCCTCAAAAAATATTAAAATCTGTAGCTTGTACAATTAATGCAGCTGAAATAGTGAGATTTTAAAAGCAACCACTTATTCTATATGATAACATTTCATTGGAATTTTTATTGTGTTTATTTCCATGGATCTCAATAGAAAATATATCCTGCGCAAGGAAAAAATGTAATCCATTTTACCGACAGTGCACAGTCAAAAGAGAGATAGAGTTTGCATTTTCCATGTTGTGAATGAAAACTGAGAATATATGTAATAAGCATCTCTAAACCTTAAAGAGTTATTAAGCTGTATGTCTCCTAGTGTGTCAGTGATTCTTTTAAATTTATTTTCTAGTTTCTACACAACTTTTCTGCAGGAAAAGAAAGCCTAGATGAAATTAAAGTGAAAATACACAATGAAGTAAAATTTATAAAAAGCAAATGCTATTGAAATTAAAACTGTATTTGCCCCAGGGTAAATGCATGGCAAGAATCAAGCCAGAAGTGACTACGGCATTGAAACTCCAACCAGAATCATTCCTGGTGCTTCCAGAAAAGGGTACTTCTCAACAGCTATCCTCTCCAGAGGCACGCATACATACAGAGGCAGGAACAATAGCTGCTGTCTAAAGTACTGAACATTTTTTAAACATTGAAGGCAAATAATTTTATTTCCCCTCAAGGCTAACTGAAGGAACTCAAACAAAATACATATCTCGTCCTTACAGTTTTTCCACGAACCACAATTCTAGCAAAACCATCCTAGCTCAGAATTTGGATGGAAAGCATCTAAGTAACAAATAGAAGTCAGAAAGAAGTATGTGTATATGGGGTAGAAATACGAATACTGCCAGACAGATTAAAAAAAATATCTGAAAGATTGTAAACAAAAGCTGCGGACCTAAGATTCTGTTCAAATGAAGGGTAGGGCTTGGGAAACAACTATTAGGTTCCCTCTTCTACCACAGGCTTACCATATAACTTCTGCTAAATGGCTTAGGGCAAGGAAATTCTTTTGTGGGCCTTTCAGTCCTAGAGTTGGAAGTCAACTCTACCCATAAGAAATCAATTTTTACTATATTTAATATGCTCATGCCTTCCAGATCCACAGTGACAGCAATACCACAAAACAGTTCTGCTGCTAAACCATCTTTGCCACTGAAAATCTTTTCTAAACACCTAAACTAAAAACCCCTTCCTTCTATTTCAAATCATTATTTTTTGCTTAGATAAGTAGCCTGCTCACACTCTCAAGTGACCTTAGTATGGAGACATACCACACATGAGCTGAGTTAGATCAATGGATCCTGTCTAATTACACTTCAATTAACATTGGCTAAGAGTACTGACACACTCTGCTCTTGAAGCTTAGAGGATATGTAGTGACCGTGAAGCTTCTGTAACCTCAGTCGTATGTCTGATCTGGCATGAAATCCACTCCTTTGCTTTCTCAGGACTGACTGCCTCCTTCTCTTGCCCATCCAAATCCATGAAGGAGGCTTGCTTAGATCAGTTTCAGTAGTAAGCACTCCTGGGTCACACCTAACAAATCTGGCATGGCGCACAAATAGTCATTGCTGTTTCATCTAACAGGTTAGGGCATATATACTGAACCGGAATGAAGACATTTTTCTTGGTGGGAGTCAAGACGATGAGGGTTTCCCACTCATCCAGAGAGATATTAATGCACAATTTATATGACCTATACAGTGAAGTAAAGTGGAATTAAACTAAGAAAAGATTAACATAATAGTAGCATTTCATTACTACATCACTGCTGCATTCAGAAGAGAGGGACAAATCAGAGGTGGTCAAAGCCAGTGGTCAAAAAGTGCTCCCATAGAGTCAGGTAGAATCTTTAAACCAAAAAAAAAAAAAAGTAATAAAAAATAATTTATTCACTCATTTGCAAAGTGATTAGGAAGTATTTGTTGTCATTATTCCAGAAATGCATACCACCTTGCCACTGCTTGTGTGTAGTACAGTCCTGCAGTCCTGTAGCTACAGCTCTACGCTGCAAGCCTCAATAGAGCCTTAGTGGCAAAATATCAGGGAAGACTTCCTAATGAGACCAAGTCTGCCAGACTTGAAGATGACATCCCAACACAAATGGCTTAAACACAGACGTTTAGGACGTATGTGATAGGTTCAGTCAGACTGCTAGAAAGGAGAGAGCTGCAAAGAGAAAAAAGTACTCGATACAGAGACAGATGCCTTCTAACATTTTCTATTCGCTCTAAAATAAGGTAAATCTCCTGGTGATACTGCACAATTGTAAAGTTGAAGTCCTAGAAAATTCTGACTAATAAATAAAAATGTAAATTTATGTTACCACTCAAAGATTAATATAAAAATCTAGTCCCTCCCGTCATTTTTTCTCTAATTAGTATTCACTACACATTTGACTATGCTAGTTAAATGTGATCCTTAGCACTCAGGCTAACTTAACAACTTATTTACACCTACATCATGAGTATCTGGCAAATCCAACTGCCTAAGTATGTTAAGTTGCTTTTACGAGCAACTTAGCTTAGCAATGAAGGGAAGTTATGCACCTTCACAGGCTTGCAGAGATCCTGCCTGCTTACACTCCTTAAATCTCTTCAGTAACTGCATAAAAATACAGGCACTTAGGTCAGGAGAAATAGTTCAGTACATATTGAATATTAAAGCACAAACTAGATGGTGACATTAGAAAATTGCTCCTGAACACCTCTTTCAGAAAGATAACTAAAAGACTTTCCATAACCATTTATTGTGATAATACACAGACCTCAGCAGTTAGACAAAGGCCCCCAGTGTGATATCTCAAGTCAAGTCACAGCTTGCTTTCTTTTTGCTCATGGCTGTCCACTGGGATTTTTTTTTTTTTTTTTCCTTCTTATTGCTCTGCTACATATCAAGACAGGTGAATGAAGAATGAAGTCAGCATCACATGGAGGTTCAGTAAGTTTTAGAAAGGTCTCTTCTTGAGTATATTAGCTCCTATCACTAGAGTGGCTGTAATGTTGTTGCTGAAAGAACGCTTCCATTATATTATGCATATTATACTACACACATCAAATATACACATATGCATACATACACACTTTTTGCACTGGTGTTATATGCAATATGTTATATAAAAATAAAGGAACAAAACCCAAAAGAAACTATGTGGAAGGAGAATATGCTAACATTATTTCCCAAAATGTTTAAAGAGGTATCAAAATATTAAGAAACGCATATAAATACTCATGGAAATGAAATCATCATAAAAAATAATTACCAGGAAGGGCATCTAGGTATTTGTGAATGAATCTATCTGCTTTCAATTTAAAAATCATGATTCCAAGCCAGCCGATGGACTAACATGTACCTGTTACATTTTCATAGACCAGTTTTCCTTTTCTGTGTGTGTAAGCCATAAGGAAAGCATGCTAAGGTTAATCTTGGTACCATTAAGTAACAGATTAGTAAACATTGTTAAATAAAACATAACATCTGCTTGCAATGTGTCTTAGCAAAAGGTGGAATTTCCAATCAAAGCACAGGGTTTTGGACAAATTTGAACTTACTGGTTCTGCCAAAGTTCTCAAAGCTTCTGCAAACATTAATTAAGATGCATAAACTTTTGGTGATTAGTCTTAGAGAAAATATAGAGAGAAAGGGAAGAGGAACTTTTGAGTAAAATAGTTAAATGATTGGTCTAACATCTTACAGTACGTTAAAGGCAAGTTAATCAAAATAGTGTCTCCTTATTTCTTATGCATTCAGGCTGGGATCCTCTTGTTCCCCAGACGGAACCTGGACAATTTTTCATAGTTAAGACAAAATAACTATCCTGAAAACACAGTTTCTACAATATCTGTGAACCCATCTACCTTTCTCAGGTGCTGGATCTTGGTGTGTTGGGTGGATGTGGCAAGGCTTTGACATTGGAGGGTTGCAGGGCAGCCTCCATCAGGAAGCCAGGGCTGCCCTGAGCAGGACACAGCCAGTTCCAGCTGGCTCCTGTGGAATAATTACTAAATTGGCCAAAAATATAAAAGTACAGCACTGTTTACACATTAAGGAAAAGTATAAAATCCAGAGGCTTCTGAGGTAGAAAACAGCTGCAGCTGCATGAATTCAACATCTGTGATTCCTGGTACAATATTGCTTGCAAAGCTACACGGGGGATGGAAAGGAATGCAACCTTCTGTGGCTTTGCCCGGTGAGGTATAGCAGATACGGGAACAAGATGGTATTAAGGAACAGATAAGCAGCCTACTCGCTACCCTGAGCCCACATCTTATCAGATTTTGATGAAATGCTGTCCTTTGTGTGAACTTTGCTCATCATAATGTCATTATAATACCAAAACACACCTCCATCCCAAAGGCTACCCGCCTACGTGAAGCGAGAGAATTTTACACCACTCATAGTAAAGGTATTTCTGACTAAAGTCACTCCAACTCCACCTTGCAGGTAAAAAATAGTATAAAAATAGCCCAAGGATGGGGGGATATCAGGGAAGACACCATCGGGAACAAGTCAGGGAGAACTCCATCACAGACTGCCTTTGACTTCTGGGATCAGTCTTTGGGCTGAGCCTTGCTTTCCCCCCATAGGGACGCTTGTGGGTAAGACTTAGACTATATACGGAGTGCTTTCTCGGGAAACTTGGAGATTTCTCTAGAGAATCTCTTTGCTACATTTATAGACAGGCTATATTGTTTATAATTTTGTCGTGCGTTTTGTATATGTAACAACACTTTTATTTGCACATGCTTTGCAGACAGTGTATTTATCACCGGCAATCTTAAGAATCTATGTATCTGTTGCTTAAATAAACTGCACTGTTTAAGTAGCTAGTTGTTTTGGTTTCTTACTGAATACAACCAAAGACTCGAGCGTGGCCGTGCTAGTTCATGAGCACGACTAGACTGAAGGTGCAGTCCACTATTAGTGTATCCAAATCACAACAGTTTAATACATGTTAAACGTGACTGGACTGATAGTGGTGAATTGGGCATCACTCAGAATTTAAACCCAGCCACACCTAGCCTCCCACCTTGGTGGGGGGTGTTAGAACGCAAGGGGGCTTATTTTCTGCCAAACCCACTTTGCCCCTTTCAC
The DNA here is from genome assembly GCA_013400135.1 of Rhinoptilus africanus. Lineage (NCBI taxonomy): Eukaryota > Metazoa > Chordata > Aves > Charadriiformes > Glareolidae > Rhinoptilus > Rhinoptilus africanus. The sequence goes on from VXBO01009554.1 coordinate 471,780, forward strand.
ACAACAGCTCCAATCTATCCACCACAGGGCATGGCTGAGCCGCGCAGGCAAAATGTCAGCGCCTCAGGGAAAACAGCTTTTTGAAAGGGCAAAATGCTGCACAGGCAGTAAGGTGTGAGGCAAAAAAGTGGGAAAAACAGCCCTGCAGACACCAAGGTGAGAGGAGAAGGAGGAGGAGGAGGAGGAGGTGCTCCAGGCACCAGAGCAGAGATTGCCCTGCAGCCACTGGAGACGACATCTAAGCAGATATCCACACTGCAGCCTGTGGAGGGCCCCATGCCAGAGCAAGTTTACCCTGGAAGGCTGCAGCCCATGGGATGGACCCATGCTGGAGCAGGGGAAAGTGTGACGTGGGAGGAGCTGCAGAGAAGAGCTGTTATGGACTGACTCCAACCCCCCATTCCCCATCCTCCTGCACCGCTCAGTGTGGGGGGGGAAGATGTTGTTTTAATTCGTCTTTGTTTTTCACCATCCAGTTCTGTGTTAATAGGCAATAAATCAAATGTACTTTCTCCCAGTCACGTCTGGTTTTCCCATGGTGGTAACTGGTAAGCTGTATCTCTCTCTTTACTTAGACCCATGAGCTTTTTCATCTTATTTTCCCTCTGTCCTGTCAAGGAGGGGGAGTGAGAGAGCCGCTGGATGGGCATCACGCATCTGGCATCTGGCCAAGATCAACCCACCACACTTCATACACTGAGTATTTTCACACATTTAAGGTTCTGCTTCTGAAGACACAGGGAAGAGTGCCAGTTTCGACAGAGCTCGACAGTTTTGCACCCAGAGCAGACCTAAGCCCCATCAGGATCAATAAGCTAGATGTTCCTCTGCCTCCTTTTTCTGAGGACTTGATCTTATAGGCACTCTCAAGCACCTGTAGCAGATTGAGGTTTATACAGAGTGCCACTGTAAGTACCATTTAAAAAATAAAACCTGGCTGCAGGAAGAACCATAGGTCCCAATTATCCAGTAATTCAAGCACTGATGTAACACGTGAGAGGATACAGTTCAATTGTCTTTCAAGAGTATTATTCCAGCTCCTATTGCCAAGTAAAGTTCCGTAGCCATCAGAGCTATGATGGGGTATTTTTCATTTCTGATGCTGATAATCCATAAAACACCCCCTTCTCCCTGTTATTAGCTTGTTTAAACAGCTCTCTCCTCATTGCAGTAAATCTTGTGGGTTCTACCCCAGACACAGCACTTTCCCTGTGCACTACATGGGTGGCTACAGATCTAGTCAAGGTTCAGCGTGGGAGATGGATACGCATGCAAGAGTTTGGCATAACAAGGCTCAAGATACAGCCCTTGCTTCCTTTTCCACATCTCAGCATGACTGCTTCCTCCACAACTTACATTAGAAAAATAAGCGCTGTTGTGAATTTAATGATGTCTATGCTTTTCACAGACAACAGATTATGCTTGTTAAAGAGTTTTTTTGTTTGCTATTGTTTTACATCTAGTTTCCAGCACTACCTGTTTTTATACGTTTCTTTCCATTCAGCTGAGCAAAAAAAAGCTATAGTCGTAGCTTGAAAAAAACCAAAAATGCTTCTTATTCATTTTCCTCCCCTGCCTGGGAACCAGATTTATGAAACACTATGAAACAGATATGAACTATTTTATATTACAGAATTTTCCCCTCCTCCACCGTGGACCCTCCATTTTCTGTTAGCACTGGAAGGGGGTAAGTCTGTTTATGTGAGCCAGGGCACTCCTGAAAACAAGATTATAAACCTCAAGTGGCTACAGCAGAGAAATATTTATTTTGTTTAAAATAAATGGAGCAACTCCTGGATTATAACTGGAGTCATATGTTATAAATCAGCTTATTGAATAACACAGCCTTGCAACAATCACTGCTCTGGGACACAGCCTTCTACTACATAGTGAAACTTTCACAAAACCAGCTACAGTCTGTGTTGCTAATAATAAACATTGAAAAGCTAGAAATGTTTTTCCTTCCTTCTTGCTGGCCCTTTTTAAATGGCTTTGGGCCTAACCTTTAGGAATTACACAAGCCAGACATAAACTAAAAGCTATCTGTAAGTCTAAACTGATAGGAATTTCTTTCATGCCCTTTCCTGAACCAGTACTTTCTCTGCTATCATTAACGTATTATCTTCCATTAGTGGAGCTTATGCTTTTCATGCTGTGAGAACCTAAACTCCAGACAGAAACTCTATGATGCCACATCTGCAGGATAGGACTCTTGTGTGCTTGCTAATAGTCTAAAGAAAAAGGCAGTACCAATCTCATTATCATCAGAAGGGCGAGGGAGTCTCAGGAATTAAAAATAAAAATAAAAAAGTGGTGGGTCCTCACTGTCAAAACAGGGGCAGTTAGGTACCCTGAATTTTCCACCACTCCAGACACGTCAATCAAAGATAACACAATGCAAGAATATCTGAGTGACACTTCAAGCTGCATTCATAAGCAACCTGCCTCATTCAAAGTCAATGAAGAGACAGGACTTACAAGCCCACACTGGAAAGTTATTGAAATGTGACTGACATCTCAAAGGAAAAGTGTCAACGGGATAGCATGACCCTGTGCTGAAACACTGCAAGGTTAATCAAAGTTATGGCAGTCGGGAGCTAGAAAGACCCTACCTTAGATTGAATTCTTGTAGTCACAGCAGTGATTGGACCACTATCTCCTTTTCAATTCCGCTCCCACTGACATTTGCACCCCAAGTTTGTATCATTTGTCCACTCTTCTTTTGGTTTCATTTTAGAAAGATGCTGGTGGATGTCACCTGAGAGAAGGTTTTATACATCTGAGTAATGATAGGTCTCTCTTTTCCTCCTCTGGGACTCACTGTGTTGTTAACATATGATCTAAGATAGTAAATATACCACTGAGAGATTAAAAGAAAGTGCTGTAGAGTTATTGCTCAAAAGAGAGTAAGTAAAGTCTGAGTTAAAGGATCAGTAGAACTCCTTTGAGCTTCCATGGAGCAATAAAGGAAGTAGGTAAATGCTCAGACTGTTTCTTAAAGTTTCCCACCTCCCTAAGTCCGGAGAGTTCCTAACAATTCATTATTTGCCAGTATCACGTCAGGAAATATATTACAGGGACATATCTCCTTCTCTCCCCACCCTACCCACCCCCTAATTTTGTAGGTCTATAAAGACAATTATTATTTTTTCCATTAATTTGTTTAAATATGTCACTAACCATCATTTTTATTCAGGGCTATTACACTTAAAATGTAAACCAGAACTATCCATTTAGCCTAAGCACGCTCTGCAAAGTAAAAAAGATAAATTAAAGAATACAGAATACAGCCAATGCGATAGTTATGCTCATAGTTACAAAATACAATCCATAAGTAATTTAAGCAAGCACGACTTACTCGTATATCAAAAAAAAAAAAAGGTTTTCTCTGGTTTATTTTCTTCTTGGATGGCATATTTTTCCTTTCTTGAGTTTACTTCATATGTTTCTTGTTTTCTTATTCTGTCAGCCCATAGCAATATCTCACAGATACAAATAGCACCTTCTTGACACTGCATATCATTAGCTAAAAATGCTAGTGGCCCTATTCTGTTGGTTTCATTCCCTGCTCCTCCTCCTTTTCTAGAAGGCAAGCAGTCTAGGAAGTAAATATGCTTCTTCCCTAGAGCCTAAGGACCTAGAAACCTTTTTCTTTCCACAGACTCACTGTCTCATTTCTAAATCACTGCCTGCACCGAATGTCACACAACATTTCCATTATGGAATCAGTCCTCCAGTCAATTATTTAATTAAATATTATTTACCAAATAATATCCCTTTCTCCTCCAGTAAAAAGATAAGAGCAAGATGATAACAAAATATTTATTTCTTTATTATTTATTATTTTTTAAACCAGTGACGGGGAAACTTCAGATGGGGGAAAGATCACCTTGGGAATATATAATATCAAACATGACCAGCAAGGACTTTTCTTTTAGGAAGAATAATGGTTTAATGTTTAATTAATCCTATCCATTTCTGCATTTATGGGAAGGCAGAGAAGAAGAGTCTGCTTTATAATGTGGAAAATTAAATATTAAAAACTTTGTGCCTATTTGACTTTACATTTTCTTGTTCTGAATGGGTATTTTCACTTTATTTCACTTTCTTCAAGCTACAAGAGACAGAAGCAATTACTGCAGCTCTGCCGAACAAAGGTATTCTCAATGTACCTCTGATACTGTCTTGCCAATCCCAAAACAAAACAAAAAATTAAAAGCCATTTAAAGTATTAATGGAACCTTTAAAACTCACATTCAAGGTGACGCAGGTTACTCAAGATTAGAGAAGGCCAGGGAGAACTTCAGAAAAGCTGAACAAAGTTATGCATTTAAAAAACTCAACAGATAAAATTCAGCATAGACAAGAGGCCATACACACTGGATGAAATAATGTGAATTGTCCCTATGTACAAATGGGTTCTAAATTAAGTGCACCTACTCAGAGAAAAAGATGTGGAAAGTATTTTGGACAGTTCAATAAAACCATTTGTTCCATGCACAAGAGTAGTCCAAAAGCCCAACAATATTATTATGGCCTGAAGAATTCAGAGTAGTAAAAGAGAGAACAAAAATGAGAATAAAGCCTTTAAATACAGTGACCTTAAATAGTCTATGTTCTTGTTCTTGCCTTGTCTCAGAAAACAGATTTTCTTTTTCTTTTTTTTCTTTTTTTTTTTTTTAAAGAAAAGTCCATCCAGAGGAAAGCAGCAAAATAATGAAGATGGTTAAAAATATGACAGCTCCTGATCTGGGAGAAAGGAGGGAGCAGAGGCATGAATGGCCTCACTGAGTTGCTCACCTGGCAGCCATTTCTGCTTCCTTTCTACTTCCGAATGGTACCTCTGAGAGGTGCCCCGTTATCCTATCGCGCCAGACCCCCAAGACACAGCCCACCCAGAGCCCTGCTCCAGCCGTGGCCGCATCCCCCCCCGGCTGTGCCTGCAGCCCGGGGCAGGCTGCCCCACAGCGGGAGAGACAAGGTGCTGGGTGGCATCCACCTTCAGCCCCCTACTCCCTGCAGGACACTGTGCAGCAGGGCAGGCTCAAGCCCAGAGGCTAAAAATACGTATGGTTTAGTATGCAGTACTAAAAGTAGTAGGAATAATGAAATCTTTATTGTGGGCCTTAGGTACTGCTGTGTGGAAAACTTCTAAAAGGAAACTACTTCCACGTTTCTCCCCTAGCACAAGATGGTCCCCTCTCTCCCTTGTGCCATCCTTCCTCCGCTTCATCCTTTCTCACGTCCTAGTCATTTTCTCCTGTACCCACTTCCGACTCAGTTATCCTTGCTTTCCCATCTCTCTTTGTTCACTCCTTACTTTCTGTGTCTCTTGTCTTCACAAAGGTCCTGGAGGTTAAACGGAGCCTAAATTGAATACAGTTTTAAGCCTCCCACAGTAAATCACCTCTCCCTTCCACTGCTGAGTGCTTGATCTTCCTCTCAAGAGATGCAGCCCAGCGGGCTGCCAGCAATCGGCTGCGTGCTGTGTTGCGCCCAGTACTCTGAATCTGACTTGTTCAATTCACATTCAGACCCCAGCCTGACCACAAGATTAAAATCCACTCTCTTGTTCCATCTGCCAGTGGCCACTTCCTCACCGCCTGGTTTTGGGGCGGGAATGCCCTGGTGTGCACTCTTTTGTCTCTGTCCAGAAAAATTGTCATAAATGAACTTGAATTTAACATTGATTTAGTTAAAACTTGCATGGAAAACCTTGGCCATGGGACCATGACTGCTCTGGTTCACACTAAAATTAGTCAGGAATGTCACATAGCCTTATTAGGAAAATATTAGTTGCTGCATTTAGCTTTTTGTTTCTCAGTTTGATTTAAACCAGCGTGTCCGTGTCACTCTTCCACTCTGACCCTCTTGTTACTCAAATAATGCTGCAGCGTCAAGGTACTTCTCCTCTCCCTGCAACCACTTAAACGTTGGACTTCTCCCCTCACGCTCCCAGAGGTCTACTCACACTCCTCCGGAGTTTCTGGTGATTGCTCTTTATCCTTATCGATTACTGCCAGTTTTCTGCCTTCTTCCATGCTGTTTTATCCCTCCCTCTTTCAATGGTTAACGAAGCAAGAACAAGAGCCAAAGTCTTCCACCCACCCAAGCATCTTTACAGTAAACCCCATTAATTTCTAGACACTTTGCATCTGATTTAGTGTTGCTGGTGTTACATTATGCACCTATTACGAACCGTGATGCCTGTGTGTGAATGTCGAAGGACACAAACCTCTGCAAATACACGACACTAATAATAGTCTATCCAGAATAGGCACTGAGACAACTTTCATTTTATATTATTGCCTGTAAGTGGGACCCAGCACAGACAGCCCTGACAGGCAGCCTGGAGGCCTGAATTTCTAATTGTAACTTTGCTATCGGTTTGTTCAGCAAAGTTAGGAGAGCTGCGCCCTTCTCTTCCCATCTGTAATGTCAAGATTACCTCCTCTAAAAAGCTTTTAAATCTACTCAAACAAATGCCAAAGTAAGAAATAAGTATTTATTACTTTTTAATCAAGGAGAGGCTTTAAACAAGCCATTCTTACAAAGCAAACCCCAAGGTTACATTTGAGCTCTGCTGATTAACTGCTATTTTATATGGATATTTTATGGCTAGCCAGTATTTTGTGTAAATATATTGGTTTCTGTGTCTCTCAGGTGTTCTGGCTAAGAAGCTAGCTGGTTAGTTGCAACCCAAGAGAAGATTTGTGGCAGCAAAGCCCCCTAACTTTCCCCCCCCCCAAAAAAAAAGGACATCATTGTAGAGAAGCTAACTCAGTATGAAATTTAGAAAATGGAGTTGTCTGGCAATGAATTTCTTATTACAGAAATCTTGAAAGAAAATAAAGGTTTCAGATCCAAACCAGATACTGTGGCCAATAAACTGAGGATCAGAAACAGGCAACAAGTTGGCCTCCCTTCTAATGAAAGTCCATTAGGGACGCCAATAGACTGTGACTGCTTTTTTTACTAACTTTATTAATTAGGACCCTTAGGAAATTCAATAGTGAAAAAGAGGGTGAGAGGGAATGTTTGCCAGAATTGTTGCAGCATGTGTCAAACCCCCTCACTTTACAGAGGCGTACACAAACCAGTAACATTTTATCTATTCCAGCACAACTGAGCTCAGTGGGAAAATTCCACGGAATTCAGTTCACATATCAATTTACACTTAAGGGTAAAGTGGTTAAGTGTCATGTCTAATTGAATTGGTTTTATTATGGGTTCTGGTTTGTCTAAACAGCATGGCATTCAGTACATTAAGGATGCCAGACATGAGGAACTCAAACGAGTTAATTCTGTTGGAAGTTACGAAAAAGAGAAAATAACTTAATACTTTTTTTTTTTTTTCTTCTTCTTACTGCTTATTTTTACAGTTTCCAGAAGCAGATTAGGGTCTTCAAGACACTACCTCTACCAGGCATAAATAGCAACACCTTACACTCTAACTAGGATTTGTTTTGGTTTGGTTGGTTGATTTGTTTTTTCTTTTGGAAAAAAAGTCTAAATAGTTAAAAGCAAAATGAAGGGGAAGAGAAAAAATAATTAGGGCAGAGGCTATGCCATTCTTGATTTCCATCTCCCCCACACTGATAGCTCAATGACTACCGAACCCATTTTTAGAGCAAGTCATTCAGAGAGGTTTTTTCAAAAAATAAATACGCTTTTCTGATCTGAAAAATTCAATCTGTTTTGACAAGAGACAAAGGCCACTAGACCTTCGCAATACTCCCTTATACTGAAATGGTACTCCCTTTCAAGCAGTATCCAAAAAACTCCAACAGGTTTTTAATCATTTAAGCAAATTTGTGTATGAACTAAAACTAGACCAAGTATTTTTAATGGAGAAAACTCAGAATCAGCTAAGAAAACCAACAGAAATAAAACAGGATTATAAAGAAATTTCCCTTCAGTGTATCCCAGGTCATATATTTGAAAGCAACTCCTCTTTAGGCTTGGTTTCAGACCAAATGACTCAGTCAGGGTTGCAGCACACTCTGTGCAGTACCCTCTAGGTCCCTCAGAAGTCTTCTTTCCACCACCTTTCCATCACTTCTGCTTGCTCTCCCTGCTTGCTGCAGGGGGGTTGGACTGGATGACCTTTAAAGTTCCCTTCCAACCCAACACATTCTATGATTCTGCAGCACATCAGCTCCCTGCACTTTTCACCAGCTTCCTGCCCTCTGCTTAGCTGCCACACGCTCTCTACCCTCTGCTCTGGCATCTCACTTACACAAGAAAATAAAGCTACCCCTCTCCTTCCTAGTCAATCCCTTTTTTTAGAGGAACAAAGAAACAAAAATAAACGCCATCCATCACACATATACATTCATGAACCAGAGCTGTTCTCTGTTCTCCTCACAAAACATCAATGCAGGCAAAAGAGCTTCATGATGGTAATTGGGAGAACCACACTGGGACATACATCACTGTCTGTGTCTGGTGCTATTTCGTATGCTCCACGCGAGGATCTGAAGTGGTGACATTCCAGTGGACAAACGGTGTTTCAAAATAACACTAATTTATTCCACAGCCTTGCGCAATCTGCAGTGAATGCTAGTGGCAACAGATTGAACGTTACTACAGATCTCTCCAGCACAGATTCTTCTCCTACAAATGCAGAATTAAGTATTCATGAAGAGATTTCAAAGGTCTAAAATGACTGTAGAGCTTTCAAGATGCGACAGTCTGAACTAAGACACTGTCAAATAACAAGTCATAACTGCAAAGGCAAAATTTATCTCCTGAATATAACAGATATTTATAATTATTTTTCCCTATCTTTACTTTCAAAAATTAACTGAACTAAATTTCCAAAAAAGAACAGAAGTAACTGACAAAAAAGAATAACCAAAAGAAAACATAAGAATAAATGATTGGCACTAAACAAAACAGTTCTCTCCCCTTACAGCCTTTCTTTTTCTTTTTAATCTAAGCATACAACAAAATGGCTGCTAGTTACACTCTTCTGATCAAGAGAATACAGGTTTGTCTTAAAAAAAAAAGCTTTTGAAGCTCAGATTGATCCTTCATAACAAATGTTTTATAGAAAATACAATTTTTGAGATCAATTTTTATTGCATACTTTTTTTTAGCACTGCCAATGACTTCAAAACCCTCCAGAAATTAAAAGAAAGAAAAAAAAAATAAATGTCATGTTTTACTCAACTTATATGCACCAAATTCCACCAATGGTTTCCTTAAACAGAGTAATATGGAAATGATCTAGCTGAGGTAACCTAAAGCACTCCAGCGCAGCTGGACATTTCCCATAAAGCACACCTGAAGAACCAGGCTGAGCTCACAGTTACATGTATTCATTTGGATAGCACCAATATGCGTTCTTGTACAGGAATAAAACAGATGGAAACGCAATGTGGCAATACTGAGAAAGTCACAACCGTCTTTGCTTAAATGCCTTCATGCCAGGAATAATAAAGTCCAAGAGACAGATGGCCTAGACCAAGCGAAGGGCACCGCCAGTCCAACTCTACAGTAGTCTCCACTCCAGAGGATCGTGTCGGAATAAAAAGCTGAATTTGTAGCTTTGCTGGACACTGGAGGAGTGCTCCCTGCAGTGAGTACTCCATGAATATGCCACTTGCTAGTGTGTGACTGCACCCTGTTGTATGGACTGCGCACACAGTGGAGAGGTGCAAACCCACACACGCAGGTCACACGCTGATTTCAGATTCCCTGTGCCTGATTTTTCATTACTTTGCATCTAAAATAAAAATAAACTTTACCCACGTCAAAACCACCCTTGCTCAAAACCCTTCTCCCACAAGCCTAGGTTTGCCATTACTGAATAAAGGAATGGAGGGTAGTTTTTAACTGAACCGAATCACAGGACACTGCTGCTTATTTGAGGGATTGCTGGGAGATGAAAAGTGAATGTGACTTCAGTTTTGCTTATTATCTAGAGAGGGAAGGAGGAGGGGAGCATTTATTTGTTTCTTTGGCTGGAAGGGTGTTTTATTACACATAAGGCGGCAAATGCATTGACGTATTTATTTCCCAAGGGAAGTGACAAATCAGTATATATACCAGGAGAAACTTTGTCACTTCTCCTAGAACAATCCCCTCTGTTGCTCTGGGTGACTGCATATGCTCTGCCAATATTTTTTTTTTTTTGGTACGGCTTTTATGATGTTTGCCATTGGGTTACCAACATCACAGATATAACACCCCCCACACAGAGCCAACACACACAGACACACACGGGAACTTGAGGGGGTTCTGGTTTCTTAGCTCAACCTAGACAAAAATCAAAGCTGCTTTATTTTTCTCTTCCTGGCATCTTCAGCATCTCTTTTTCAGTCACAGTAATATGATGTATGAAATGCTTTTCAACTACAGATTTACAAATAAGTGTTGGAAACAAAGGAGTCTTAGTGTATCAGTTTATCAAATCTTTTTCATATATACCTTTTTATATATCCCCTGTTACTGTGCCATATGAGATTACCACAATGGCTATGGACGCAACACTTTGCTACAACAAGTAAAAAAAGCTTTCAAAATTAGGAACTCAAAGTTGTTCTACAAAGCCAAAGCTTCCAAAGAATTTTTTTAAGCACAGGAGATGATTCTCCTTGTGTGTATTTAGGTAGTTGCACTTATTTTTCACTACTTGCGAATTTGCATTAAATTATAATTCTCTAATTTGATATCCATAAATATCCTTTTGTTTGTTTTTCAGTTCAAGTTTTTTAAAAGCACTTAATACCCTAACTATATACAATGCTTTAAACATCGCATTCATAGCCACAGGCTCTTCCCTGAGAATGTGTCCTTTCCACTCTGAAGCAAAAAAAGAAAATGTGTCATGTCAGTCCCTCTAACTGTTTTACTGTTTTCAGGTTTTTTTGTGGATTTTATGGAGGTAAAATTCTGTATTGCATGGGATTTGTGGTGTTTTTTTGTTAAGTTTTTGTTTTTTGTTTTTTGTTTTTAGTTAAGTTTCCATAATGTGCTTGTGGGCACCTCTGTGGAAATGTTTTGCCTCAGAAAGTTGGTACATGAAGTGGTTGATGAAATAGAATGGACCAAATTAGATCAATGGGTCAAAATCATATTGAAAGTAAAAGAGCACAACTCTATTGCTTTCAATGAAATTCAGTGATATTCGGGATTATAGCAAAGCACCATAATATAAAGAAATCTTATGTGATATACTATATCTGGCAACTATGGAACTGACAGAATAAACGACAAAATCTGTCTGCACAAAGGATGTCTTCTTCAGCGAGCTGCTGCACTGATTATCAAAGCTGCTGGAACTTGTAACTTGTTCCATAAAAGTAACGCACAAGCAAGCAGCTGGTGCATGAGTAATTTACTTGAATCAGGTCTCTTCATTGCTACACTTCAGCTAATAATGGAAATGCAAAAGTTGTTTGGCAGAGCAGAAAGCTCCCTTAGCTGCAGAAAAGCTGTTGGGTCCCACTATTCACGGTATTTGATCTTAAAACACTAGAGGGCTGCACACCTTGAAATGTCTGTACATTTCCATCCTGTTATGCAAGCTGGCTTTCAGCGTCTCTGCTGTCTAAAGAGATTTTGAATTTTGCTTTTCTGTAGTGTCGCCACCCCCGCTCCCCTTCTACAGTGGCAGAGGCAGCATTGCCGCAACACTCTCAGCTTCAGTTGTACCTGTGATGGGACAGTCAACAGCCTTTTTTCTAGAATTTTCTTCCATTTTAAATAAGCATATCGTGGTCCTCTATAACACTGTCCTCACTCACACTGACTTTATTTGTTTCAGGCTCAATTCTGAAGTCTCAAAAGTGAAAAAAAGAATATATTCATACAATGAGGATAAACAATATCTGCACTGGGGAACTTCACTTTCTGTTTTGTACATGAGACTGATTGAACCAAGTGAAGCTTCCTGTTGTAGCAACAAATTATTCGCTGTCCTTTGTCTCACCTTTGCTGGAGCAGAAGTGAGAATAAAATAACTGAGTAAAGGACTGTGCCCCTCTTTTTTTTTTTTTCCTCACTCCTCAATAAAGGGAAGGAATAGTCAGGCCAAGGGAAGTTGCACATTTCAAATGTGCTTTGGATCAGCTTTCCGGATTTATCATATATTTTGTAGCCTCCTCTGTGGTTTTTGGCTCTTAGTCATAAGAATGCATGAGCCTTTTGAGGCAAGAAGGCCATGTGGCTTGTAAATAAAATATACGTGCAGCTCCGTCCTTGCAGGGAAGAGTTTGAAAATACCACCCAGGTGGACTCAAAGTGTTCTAAAACCAAAAGGCAAGCAAAATAAATATGAACTTGGTTATTTTTATACACTGAATGCTCTCTGAGAAGTCTGGAGTGCTTGAGGTTGTCACTGTTTGTTTTTCTTGCCAGCAGACTACTGAATTGTGATCTCTGCTTTGCCCGAGGAAGGTAAAGACAAATTAAAGTCGTTGAGTCTGTCTGCAGTGGGTCACCTTGAAAGGGGCAGCCCTTAAAGAAACTAGTTCTCTCTGGTAGGTGATTTCTGAGAAAGAAAACAATATATATGTGGCTTAAGACTCAGAAAGACAAAACAAAAATATATTTGAGAAGATAAGCATATATAAAGCAGGTATTTTCTGGGTAAAGCAATGTGTATGATCAGATAAATGTGAAGAGAAGGCATGCAGTTACACAGCTATCGACTTGGGTGAAGAAAGGCTCCAGCAGTTTATTTTATTTGTACTGAAGTGAAGGTAGTTAGTCATGCACGCTAACCAAAACCAGTCCAAGAGCATAGTTTAGGTGGGAGAGAGGTGGGGAAAAATACAGCTTTACAGCACTGAAACATTCAGTAATCCCTGAAGGATCAGTACAAATGAATGCAACAAAACCAAACTTCCCTATAAAGGCAAGACACTGGCCAACTACTTTTAGTTCTAGTGTTATCTAAATGATATGCATTCACAATATAATTTCAAAATTTATTTTTAATATTCAAAATTATTACAAACATTTGAAGACGGTCATAATCAAAGCTATCATCTATCAAAATTTAATAACTTTGTTGATTTGAAAAGATTTTTTTTCATTTTTCTCACTAGATATTTTAAATCAGCATTCAAAAATAAAGAATATATTTTGTGCAAGTTCTAAGTATTTTAGTTCCATGACAGTTCATAAATACTTTGATAAGTAACTCTGAGAAACTTCTGTCTTTGCCTCTCTATTTTACCATCAGTCAGCACTCATCTGCCCCTGATATAAAAGAAGTGAGCTGATATTAAGGATTTAACTTCTGAAATGGGACTCAAACTATGTACGTTCACTAAGGCTCCTGAACCTTGTGGACACATACAGTTAAGTAATAAAAAAAACAACTGTCAGTCTCCTTCATTTAAACAGCATGAGATATTTGTCTGGGTACTCCGAACAACTCATAAACAATGAGTGCAATAAACCTAGTTTCTTTCCCACAGCACATACAGCTATGCTCTAGTAACTTACCTGATGTGGAGATTACGCTCTTATTAACTAAAAACCTGTCCTCAGCGGTTAAAAATATGTCACAAATTAAGAATAGTTAACCTTAAATCCATCAACTATGTTTCCGACAGACAGGACTAAGTTAATTTTATCTTCTGGGTTTAGACAAGGCAGATGAATTTTGATGACAGATATTTGTGCTTCTTTTAGGAGCTGCTAATCTGATCTCCTGTCTTTCAGCTGTGGACCACAATAACATCACCTGTTCCAAAGCTCATCTTCCAAACAAGGATATTTAAAGCAGAAATAAATATCTAGATTTGGAGAATTACATTATTTTTTCACAGCAGACCTCTAGCTTATTCTCATTCCCTTTCCTCTTTCGTCTCAGCAGAAGAATAGTGGACAACCACAAGATGAGAGTTTACAGTGAAAGAATCAGGGAATCACAGAATCACAGAATCATAGGGTTGGAAGGGACCTTAATAGATCATCTAGTCCAACCCCCCTGCCAGAGCAGGGCCACCTTAGAGCAGAACTGCAATACTTAATATTCAAAACCTAATCCTCCACCTTTTCATTCACAGGTACCCACAGAAGGAGCGAGTGGAGCAATTGTATGCCCATAAAAATACCTGGACCTTTTTTCACATTTGTCCTCATTTTTGTCATCATTTTTATAAGTGTAGGCCACATGGGGCTTCCAGACAATCCCTCTCTCCTTTGCCAGCATGCATTCATCCTCATACCATTTCTGGAAAGCACACAAAGGGGTACACACAAAGTCACATGAAGAGGGACATGTACTGCTTCAAAGAAAAGATGCAAGAGACCTTTCACTCTTCCTTCACTCTAGTCAGAGAGGCTTGGCTGATCATAGTAAAATCTTAGGACAAACCTGAAAACAGAGTCATTCAAGTATTTTTAAAGAGATAAAGTTGCTAGGATCATGGCTTCTGTGGGAATTCTGTGAATGGAAAAGGTGTAGACTCTTGTGAAAGGAGTCCAACCCTATTCAAACACAACTCTGAAAAATTTTGCCATCCATTTAGTAATTTCCACCTAAGACACTGCAAGCAATCATCCCATCAGATTCTTATCTTTGTTAAAAGAACAAAGACCGTAAATGAAATGTACTGGATAAAGAATCTATTGCACCAATAACCATTGTACTGCCTGAAAGAATGGCTTAGCAACAGTACTCAGGGTACCTCCAGAACTAGGAGTCCTAACAATTTCATTATGAATTCTGCTAATTAAACTTACATTCTGACAGAATTAAGGATTCTGGGGTTTTAGCACTAATTTTTAAAAAATGGATTTTCCAAAACTGGGTGAAAGCAATAAACAATGCAAATTGTAAATCACGGAGAGCTTCATTTTCTGAACTGTAATGTAATTGGAAAACCGACAACTAACAGCCGACCTGCTTCCTTGCTTTCTCTACTGCGATCATTGAGGTGAAACTCTCAGACATATTCCTTTAATTTTTCAAAAGCAAGAAAATGAATAAAATACCCTTTCAGTGATCCTGGTATTTAAATAAATGACATTTATAATGGGAATGCACTTTTGCCTCCACTTTAGAACCCTTTTTTCTCCTTTTTGAACAGCAGTTGCCTATGACAAGGAATGACAGACCATTTCCATTTCTATCTCTGATTCCTGTAGCCAGGTCATACTGTCACATGCAGCGGGAGAGGGAGAGGGCAGCTCATTCTGGCACCAAGGTCTTATCTGCACTAGCCAGTGAGCTGATGGACTGGCACCCGAGACGGAGCATCCAGGGCCACCTTGCCCGCATGTGAGCATCCTATAGCAAAGCAATTCCATTAATAGCTGAGTCTTTTGTTTCTGCACTCAGCTGTAATTGATGAGGACAGAGCCCATGATTCTTTGTGCTAAGATGTTCCAGCATTTGCTCCAGTCAATTACAAGCAAATTTGGCTGATCCTCAGTAGGAATGTAGGAAGGCATCAGAGGACTACTGGCATTTGGGTGGCTTTGACGATGCTCTTCACAGTGCATGGGCAAGTTCTGACCCAGAAGAAGGCAATCCTTAGCAGATTCCATTTCTCACCTTTAGTCTAAACCTACCAATCTAAAATTATCTAAAGAGAAAGGCAGATAAGGATAACTTTAAAATTAATTGTGCAATGTATGCATATTTGGGAATTTATTATGCGACTTTCTTTACCATTTCAATGGGCTATTGATACTAGCTTTGATGAAGTTTAATAAATGAATACAGTCTTTGGACTAGTTTGCAGTTTGAGGCTGCTGGCAACTCTATAAAAAAGCCTTACAACAAACCATACAATTCCTCAGCATTATGTTCCTATACATCTAGGAACAGCTATTGTGAGTGGCAGTGGCTGTCTAAGAATATCTGCATGTTTATTGTTCCCCCCTGAGGCAACAAGCATTGTCTGAAAGGAAAGCTCTGTGTCTTGACTATCCCTTGAGAACTATAATTACAGCTATAGAGGAATATACCATACTGTCTCTCAAGTAATTGAAAAAGACTGACAGGGAAATGCTTTCTATGTCCACTGCTCTGGGATCAGATCCTCTGAAAGTTAAAATGCATAGGCAACGGGCCAATTTAGCCTCAGAGTTAGAGCATTGAATATACCAACATCAATAGAATTATAGCTTTTCATATTGTTCCTGATTTTGGCCCAGCGCATTCAAACAGAACCAAAATAAGTACTGGGAAAAAAAAGAAAAAAACAAACCCAAGCACTGCATTTCCAACGTTGTTAATTCTAAATAATAACTACAGATTTTGGCATACAGCTGAGTGCTTTTTTCTAACTAAACAGACCATATCTCCTGTTCATAGCTCCAACAGAGAAACCAAAGTCCATAGACTTGACAGAGAATCCAGGCTGAGGACATGACTGACTGAAATACACAGGCAAAGATAAACAGAAGAATTTAAGAAGATATATCATGCTTTAAATTTTACAGCAAGTTCATAATAAAACTCCTTGAGATTGTTAGGGAAATATGTCAAGCCACAAAGATCCACTCCGAAGAAAAAAAAAAAAAAAAAAAGATTTAAGGGAAATATCACAGTACAAAATTTGTATGTGAAGAAAATAATATGGAGTACGAGATTACTTAAGATTAGTTTGTCACCACAATGTAAGTGAATTAGGAGCATTTACACTCATGGTTCTCATAAATTCTTTCTGTAGGCAACCAGGATAAATTACTGGTCACCTCTAAAGCCAAGGCAGCCTTACAATTTATTGCAATGGATTAAGATTTTGCCCTTGGTTCAAGTTAAATTATTTTTATGCTCTAAATGAATTCCACAAGAGACAAAAGATTTTTGACAAATCCAGTTTCATCTTCTGAGTCAACCTTCTCAAAGACAAATGCAAATAGAGTCAAATGTTATATCATCCCACTTTTCCCATTTTTGTATTTTAAAAGACAAGCCATGAATTTGTTTGTTTGTCATTTGTTGGTTCGCATAGATAAAGTTGATAAAGAATTTAACTAATTATCAGTTAAGGTAGTGATAGTTTAAGAATTTTAATTAAGATAGAACATTTTAGGTATTTTAATAGCTAGAAATGGACTGTCATCCTTAATAAGAACAGTCCCTAGCTTTTTGTAATGTAAATTAATCTTCTATATGGGTAGCATCAGGAATCTCATCGTCAAGCTCATGAATGACTTTAACATAAACCCAACGCATTTCTTCAACATGCAGGAAAATTCCCTAGCACAGTATACAAATACTAATCTTATCTAAGTGTGAACCATACCGCTGCATTTTCTAATCAGAAGTAAATGACATCACACTTGGGATGATCTCCTCTATAATTTATCAGTAACTGAACATGCAGCAACTGAAAATATGCACGGATATCGCATAACCGTATTAGTAGCTAATTTACATGCTTTTAAAAACATGAAAATTGAGGGTGAAATGTAAATCAATGTAAAATTGATATGTAAAAATGGTTTCAATGAAAAATTCTTCAAGATGTCAAAGGACTTAGTATATCGCTTTTATTAGGATTTGCAGAATAATGTAGAGATGTGAGTCCCCTTCCATCTCTATTGTTCTAGTTTTGAAGTTCTTCATAGGAGGCCTTCCATTTTGAAACAAGTAATAAAACAAGAGTAGCTAGAAGTAATGTCAGTAAAGGTAGTATCAGCCATATCGCAAAGATTTTTAGAGCTGTTTAACGCATCTTCTGATACTGCTGAAATGAAGCAAAAAAAGGCTATCTACCTTGCTTTGAGATGCTCCAGGAGTGTTTGCTCTGCTAAAAAAGTGTTAATCAATTCTTTTGAAAGAGAAGACAAATCTAAAAAATTAAAACTGTGAACACAAGAGCTAAATAATGAGCCAGATCCACATGAGGAACAGCTATTTGAGGCTAGAATAAACCCAGAACACTAATATAAAGTATCTTGAAGGAGTTCACTGAGAACAAGGATTAAGAATGTGAGGCTGGCAGAAGACATCAGCAGCTATGAGTGATAAGAATTCAGGAAGAGGATCACACAGGAAACTTCTTTGCTTGATTGGAACTCCCAAACCCTTCTAATAATTTTTTTTTTCCGAATCACAAGGTGTCCAAACTCTTTTACCTCCCATACTGTAGTGTATTTTCTCTGTTCCCTCACTTAACTCAACGTTTAGGTTACTCACAATGTCTGACTGATTATTAGGCATACTTTTCAGACAGGCACAGAGAAGAAATTATCTTTTAAAAGGCAGCCTAATATATTCTTCTTTGTTAAATCTCTGATCATTAAGGTCTGTTCATATTAACAATTGCTTAGCATTGTGTTTGTGTATGACAATAAACACAGGGTTACATTTTGTAAACAACTAGAAATTCTTCATTTGTAATTTTGTTAAAGATTTGGTATTATTTACTGTGTTTCAGTGCTTTCAACATTTATTGTACTAATCATAGCTGCATTATATTTTGATGATGATAAACCTCAAACTGTATTCTGATACATTTATAATGCTCTGTAGGCATACAATAGATTGAAGACTGGCAAAATGGAATATAATAGAACTGAAAAGACAAAATACTTGAGCATCATTTTATCATGCTAGCAAACCTTCACTACTCTCATGAAGACAGGAAAAGCACAGGGTTTATAATGAAAACTTGAATGGCTTAATGATAGCACTTCTCAACTACTCGTCCCTTCATATGATGCTTTAAAAGCAGACTGACCAACCAGGTCTTCGGAGAAAAATTCTTTTGAGGACTGGTCCTTTTGAGAAAACAAAAATGTTTCATACTGTTCCAAAATGAGTCAGACCCAATTTTAGTAAAACTGTGTCTGGTACTCTATTCGTTGGTGACCTTATTTCAGATGAACACCTGCTCTTTCCTTCCATATTCAGTCTCTTCAAGAGATACCTGAAAAAGCTGTGATGTCAGCCTCTCACATAAGTTTTTCTTTTTCTGATTGCTCTTTCTATCCTACTCTTAATACTTTGTAATTTAAAGTACTTCACAGGTATGGGGTACTTCAGAAGTGGGGGGTGGGGGGTGGGGAGTGGCAGAATAAAATCTCATACATACGACCAATATTTCCTAGGGCATAATGTTTTTGTATCTTCTTATTACCCCAGAATGGTCTCAATGGCATCAGTCTACTGGAAATAGACATCTTAATTAAAGAGGAATTATAAGGTTCAAATTCAAGCAAGGGCTAGCTTCAGTTTCATTTCTGTCTACTTCACATCCTTCCTAGAAACACTGGCTCCCCCCACTCTTGAAATGTTTTTCATTCATGTGGAGTTTCTAATTTTAGCTTTCCTTTTCACTCAGTTTGTTTCTTCTCCATAAGAGGAATTAGCACGTTAGTTAACACAGCTATATCCTTTACACTTCTATTTGCACAAGTATAATTTCCACTGCATGTAGAGTGTTATATGACTAATTATCACATTAGCATAAGGCAATCATTTATTTTCTTTGTGTTTGAAAAAGTCTTGTAGTAGATAAATGCAAATGAATACCTAATATAGCCTTCACATTTCCTACTGCTGCAGGAGTTCAGCACCATAAAGCAAGCTCTGAACATTCAAAAA
Source organism: Rhinoptilus africanus (assembly GCA_013400135.1). Classification (NCBI taxonomy): domain Eukaryota; kingdom Metazoa; phylum Chordata; class Aves; order Charadriiformes; family Glareolidae; genus Rhinoptilus; species Rhinoptilus africanus. The sequence continues at coordinate 491,308 of VXBO01009554.1, forward strand.
TTCACCAGCTTGCACCCCTGTTTCACAGAAGCATAGAGTAGTTGAGGTCGGAAGTGATCTCTGGAGGTCATCTGGTCCAGTTTCCCTGTTGAAGCATGGGAAACTATGTCCAGATGGCTTTTGAGTATCTCCAAGGATGGTGACTCCCAACCTCCTTGGGCAACCTGTGCCCAACCTGTGCTTGGTCACCCTCACAGTGAAAAAATGTTTCCCCATGTTCACAAGGAACCTCCTCTACTTCAGTTTGTGCCCATTTCCTCTGGTCCTGTCACTGGGCACCACCAAAAAGAGCCCTGCTGCCTCTTCTTTGCACCCTCCCTTCAGGTATTTATACACATTAGTATCATACCCTGAGCCTTCTTTTCTTTAGGATGAACAGTTCCGGGTCTCTCAGCCTTTCCTCATAGGTGAGATTCTCAAGCCCTTTCATCATCTTAGTGGCCCTTCACTGGATTCTATGTCAATGTCCCTCTTGTATTGGGGAGCCCGTAACTGGACAGTACTCAGATCTGGCCTTAATAGTGTTTGGATAATATCTAATGCAACAGAATCCATCCCCAAGACTAATGGTATGGCAGACCAATAAAACATTAAGTATCCAACCCCTGCAATGTCAATGCATTCCCACTTACTTAGGCTAGGAATCAGTCCTAGAACTTCAAATTTACAGTCCTTCTACTGCAAAAATTTATTTCAGTCATGCATCATGTTATACTCACAGCACCATAACACCACAGCATTGCAACCATGTTATTTTGTCATTTGGGCATTATCAATATCAACAATAAAACCACAATGGTGTCAGTGGCGTAACAGTGGTACACAAGGAAATACACATGATCATCACCTGAAGGATGATTATCATCATCTGAAAGATGATGATGATATGTACTGGACGATACATATTTTTCTTGCATTTTTTCATTTTTTCTTTGTAGTGTAATTTTTATGTCAGACAGATATAAGCAGACTCCTCAGTGAGAGGCATTGGTTTTAGCTAAGGTACGCTTTCCCCAAAGAATTCCTCACAACATATTGTTTTGGACAGCTTGGAAGCAGCTTACACAAGTTACGAGTGGAGTCCTAAGAATAATCTTCCTTCTATTTCACTGTGAACTTTCTACTAAACTACAAATTTATTATGAAACACTTAGCAGTCTTTATTTTCCCATTTAACTATATTTAACTATAAAAGCATTTCTATGCTACTTTTGAGTAGGTTTTCTCTCCATGTTCATCATAAATGCAAATATTTATCCTATTCCCTCTTCCTCTTACCCTCCATTACTATAAATATCTTAGCATATATACATACATAACATATGTGTGTGTATGTGTTTTCCAGAACATTGTATTTTGCAATGAGTAGCTTAATTAATGTCAGTGCAGCCATGATAACTCACATCATCTAAGAATCTGGTCCCCTTTCCCCAGACGTGCTTTTGTTCATTCAACACTGCTTTTGAATGTGCTAGAATTGAATTCCCTGAAAACAGACAAATTTAGAACAGACACAACATAGGAGCAATGAGTAAGCTTTCTTGTTTGTCCTTGCTTGCTCTCTCCTTCACAATATCCTTGACCCAAAATAACCACTCCTAGGCATGAGATTGTAAATACTCTCAATGCTCATTCAGCTTTCCTTTTATTGTTGCCTGTAAACTAATTAATGCACATAAATTTTTACCTATACAGCAGAAATTGAAGTGATTCAATATTAAATTGATAATATATGTACAGCAGAGACAGCTAAACAGAAATTTGTTTTAAAAATCTTTTCAAAACAGTTTTCTTTACTAATTTATTCTGATGCATTTGGTTACACACTCTATTCATACTCAGTCATACCCACATTGAAATTCTAATTTGAATTAAGATTCTATGAGTTGTCTTCTAGCCATCTGTAAGAACTCAGAGAAGACAACCACAGATAGAGTGAAGTAGCTGGTTTCCATGACACGCCTTAAGTGATTTTTGTGTATATTATCCATTAGCATAGGGAGCACAGGGAGCAACTGTTAAAGGCTTTTTTTTTTTTGGTGGTGATGGTGATGATGGGGACATCATTACAAGAAAGAGAAAAAAGCAGCCATATATAAGCAAGAGATACATAGTGCAAAGGAAATAACAAATCATCACTTTTTCAAACTACTTAAAGGTGTTTGCTAATATGGTAGCAATCTGCTGTGAAGTCAAGCTGTAAATAGATTCTTTTGTGTTAGATTTGCATGTGCAAGATGTTAATCAGTTCAGAGGCTCAGACATTCATGCTCCTTAGAGTTATAACAAAAAAGCTCTCTGACATCTCTATAAATGGAAATTGTCTGAAAGAGATTTAGAGAGCACTTTTTCTCCTTTTTATGTATAGAACATTACCTATCACATGTAAAAGATCAAAAATAAAAAGGAAAGCTTAAGTACATGGTCAACTATATACTAGTGCACAAACTATGTGGGCATTGCTTTGCTACATTCCATCTATACATAGCTAAAATTCAGCAACTCACAAGGTGTGATCTACCTCTTTGTATTTGAATTACCAAGCAGTGCGCTTTCTGTCACAATGTTCCTACTCAGCATTTGTCAGGTATATGAATACTTCAGTGGACTCGTAGGTATTGTAAAAAAGGGGAAGAGAATAAGGATTTCAAAGCTAGTTTCCTTTGACCACCCTTCATTTCTAGGAAAAGTCACTTCTTACGCCATTTATCATTGGATTATAAGCAAATCTTCCACTGAGAACAGTTTCTGTATCCCAGATGCCAAATTATAGACTCAGATACATGGCATGCATCAATGAATAGCTTAAACAATCAACTTCTATGCTTCTATTTTTAATACATGCAGATATTAAACAGGCAACTGAACTTAAGTTCAGCGCTGACCCTCTCAACGTTGAATTCATAGTCTTGCTTTGTATATGAACAAATCAAAGACTATGTGTATGGCTATTATGAGAGCTGATTCTTTCTTTGAGGTCTGTGCTTAACCATGCTTGTGCAACCAGGTTTTTTTAGCACTTCAGAAGAAGGGAACTGGAATCACTTGCTTATGAAGTCACGGCAATTGCTATGGTTTTTACTTTCATTTTTTCGAGTATTGGATGGGTGAATTCGGTAAGCTACCCAGAGAAAATCCTCCCTGTTTTAAAGAACTTAATACCTAAGGCAAATCGTAGCATAAAAAGATGCAGAAGGCATGTATACAAAAAAATGCCTTGGAATGTGCTACCTCTTCAAGAATCACAAAGAAATGAGACAAGAATGAGGAGTTATCTCTTGCTAGGTCAAAGGGATATGCAGCAAGAAGTCAAGACAAAGGATTTCTTTAACCCCAAAAATACATGCTGGGGGAAAAAAAAGATTACTCTAAACAGTGTTCACTTTCACAGTATAGCTTTTCTGAATGTTTTTTATCTCTGTAAATCCTAATGCAAATCACCTTACCAACTGACTCTTCATAGCATTTTCTCCATCTTCTGTAGGTTGCAGACTATAGGGGCTGGCCAGGTCTGCAAATCATCCCAATGACATGAGTGCAGCTGGAGGACTAATCAACTCACAGGTAAAGCCCTGATGATCTGCAATTCTTCAGCCAAATTTCCACAGGATTGCATTCGTATGGGATCCCTTTTTTGTTCCCACGTAATTCCTCAGAGGCACTTCAGATTGTGCAAATAAAAACCTATCTACCATAAACATGGGTTCTTTATTTCTCCCTGTAACTGAAATTAAGGCAGGCAGACTTTCCTTCCTCTCTGGAGCTACGCACTCAGATATTTAATAGCAGGTCACCCTGGTGCTGAAGGTCACTTCATGCTAGCCCCTCACTCAGCTGCCACAGGGAAATGACATTATTCTATGACTCAATTTATGATGGGATTCAAAAAGACCCTGACAAGATCAAAAAGTCTTAGTCACTCCTTGACAGTGGAATTATTACCTTCACTTTTCTCGTAGTAAAGGAAGTGAGGAAGGAAAAAGCTGGCATATCTCCTAAGGCACTCACTCAGGTAAATTTTCACCTGGCTGTCCCCTCAAGAGTGTTAAATCCATGTTACATCTTAAAACAGATCTGTTTTGATAAACGATGATGTAAACAATGATTAAATGAAGAAAAAGACTTCAAGGTTTCCCAGTGTAGGCATCCTTTAAGAGCAAGATTACAGCAGGACATGTAAGTGTCAGTTTGGAGGGGGTGGACATGTATGTGCCTTAAGTCCTTGCTCAGTGACCTTGCTGTGAGAACAGGGGTTCTGCCACAGCAGAAGATTAAGGATTCGAAGCAGGATAAAACTATCTTATCCTTAAACAAATGTCCCTTTCAAAAGCTTAATACAAAGCAGGTCTAGAAAGTCTGCAGCTATAATGATTTCATGTTTTGCTGATCCCAGCCTTTTCTACTGAAAGACTTTTTAGTGGTCCCCAGTGGAAAGTTGAGATCAGCATTTAAATGCAAGTCTGTCTTTTTAACATAAGTCCTCAGCAGCTCTGTAGCTCTCAGTGATACTGAGAATTTATAAATAGTTATGCATGGATGCATGTATATATATATGTAATGCATATTGCACTTCTTTATGGCTAATGACTGTACATTCAGATTATATTTTTGCAAAAGAATTTTAATTTCTGTTGGTTTTTTTTTTTTTTTTCTCATCTCTATTAATGAAGGTGCAAACCCAACACCTAAAAAGATAATTTTTCTTGTTTGAATCACTTCTTTTCACAGACAGTTAGGGACCAATTATAGATATTTCCCATCTTTTTCTAATGTCTATACCTAACGTGTATGTCTTCCTCTCCTAGGTAACAAAGATGCTACACGTGTCGTGGGGAATACGAGGCAAACACACCATGTTCTTTCTAACTCTGTGTAAGTAATCCTGACCATCTATTTTGATGTGATAGATAATTTTACTGTAAAGTAAAATAGAACTCTCATGAAAGAAAAGCAGTAATCTGAAACTTTAGCTCGTGCAACTTGTATCTCCTATAGCCGTTATTTTCTTCCCCTGTTCCCCTCTACAGAAACTCCAGGCAGCAAAACTCTTCTAGGCAATCTTCCTTGTGCTGCGCATCTTGATGGTGACATCATTTCATACTAAAGAAATTTTCTTTTTCATGGGGAGACCTTCTGGAAAAGCTGATGCAAAAGGTTTTCATGTTCTAAGGTCAAAAGGGCCACTAGCCTGCTCATTCAGCTCCTCCTCTTACTTTGTCATCTGGAGAAACCCGGCTAAATCAATTTCAGCCTCCCTAAATACAGTATACCAGACAGGCAGGCTCACTTGGTGCTTCTATATCTGCACATTGCAGTTTTATTTCCCACTGTGCCTGCAAAGCCATGCATGACCTTGTCAAACCTTATCAAATAGCAAACGTGAAGACCAGGATCCCTGGCAAAGGCTCCCACACCCTTTAAGTCCTGACTTTGAAGGGGTTCCTCCACGTCTCCATTAGAAACAACAGATACTGAAGTTTCAGCGCATGGAAAATTTTCTTTGCCTTTTTTTAGCCCGTGCTTCATTTGATCCACTAAGAATCTCTGTGCATTTCTCTGTCCTTTCAGTCAGTATATACATCTTTTCTTATTTGTTGCCTGTCATATCTGCTAAATTTTTAGAAGATTCAGTTCAGACTTGATGGTCAAGAGCACCCTGAGCCTCGTAGTTCTTCCATGTTCTTTACCTGTTGCAGAACACAAGGCATTTAAACTCTCAGCTTTTATTTTTGTCACTTGTTAAATGGGGAAAATAATCTTTAGTACCTGCCATGAATAAGTCAATATTTATAATTGATAACCAGAATGTACAATCCAAGATATCGCACTTAGGCCTTCATCTTGCTTCCGTCAAAATCAATGCAAAGTTCTCATTGACTCAAGGAGAGCAGCATGTAGCCTTTGCTCCTTTATGAACCTAGAAATTCTGTGATAACTGAGATATTAAAACTTCGGTAGTCATTAGCTTTTAAATAGACTTTCAGTAACAATCATGACTTATTGCCACTACTGTCTCAGAAAAGAACCAGGAGAATTATTCAATTTTGGTTTTATCAGAGAGATAAACATTTATGTTTTTTTAAAAAAAAGTGCTGTAGGGGTACTTTATTGCATGCGTAAAGCTGATCCCGTTCATACCGCAGTCACAGAGTGTGAACTGCCTTCAGTGCAATAAGGATAAGACTTTTATTAAATCTTGTGTTATCCCATAAATTAAATGATTGGAAGGATTTCAATCTAGCCTAAGACCAGTCTGCCCAAATCTGGAACCACAGTGGATTTTTTTTTTCCAAATCAGTGCATATTATAACTTATCATGGCTCACCATGAGCTACGTTGGGGTTTTTTGTTTTTTTTTTTTTAACAGACAGCAACAGCAACAACAAAACCAACTTTTTCAGCCCTTGATTTTCTAGTTTAGAAACACAACAGGGACAGACAAGAAGGCAATAATGTACAATAGCACTGGGGAAAATACTACTTAGTTGCAAAGGTTCCTGTTTTGACTTCATTTTAAAGGGTCCATAAGTATTTTTCTAAGGGAATTTATGCTAGTTCTGAAAAGTATCACACATCAGGAAGAGAGTTCATTCAGAAAAGAAGAAAGGCATGTAGAGGTCAATAATGGAGGTATTTCTCAGAACAACACATTAGGATTGAGTTACACAACTTACAATACATGTCATGTCTACAGAAGCAGTTAGACCCTCTGTCTTTTCAACCAGGATATGAATGTAACATGTTTGGTGGATAAAATCAAGCATGCTTATGTAAATATGATCTTAGTTCTGTGATCTTAAGATCCACACCATGTCACAGAGCTTATAAAGCTCCTGAGCCTGCCTCATTTGACTGCATCACATTCAGAAGAAAAGCGAGCACAAGAAATACACAAAAAGAATAAACACACTGTTTCCCTTGGGCTGAGAGCATCACCCCTCAGCTAGCTGAGTGTTTTCAGGGGGCTCCAAGGAGACACAGAGGCCAACCTAGCCAAATTCTCTGCTCCAGTTACAAAATGGAATAATGAATTACAGGCCTAGTTCTCTCTGAGGTGATAAAATTAACAATATACTTCTCACAGCTATGCATCCTCAGTATCTGAAGCCATGGTGTGCCATTCAAGCTTCTTTATCAATAAAAAGCAAAACTGAAAGAATGTCTTTCTCACAAACATACGTATTTTTGCTTTTATTTTACAGTGACAACATAAGGGCAGTCAAATTCATAGACTCCATGGACAGGTAAAAGAAATTTTCAAATCTCTGATTAAATCAGGCTCCTTTCAATATGAGAAGACCTGAGCATTTTCCTGAAAATATCTTCAGCTTCAAAATGATTGATGTCCCTGCTGAACGGCAAGACAGGAGAGCAATCTGCAAGCAGTTGTGTCTAAAGGGAGAAAGGAAGAAATGCAGGAAGAAGGAAGGAGGAAGATATGTGGTGTGTTTCTATATCAACATGCATGACATGCAAGACAACTTTTTTAATAAGGATTTTAATATACATTAGTATTTTAGAAGCAGCCATGAGTACCTAGGAACATTCATCAATATATGTTGCTAATACTGGTTTCTTTTATAACATAAGATAGGAAAACTGAGAAACAGGGAATACCTCTGAAAAAGAAATAGCACTTCACAAAAGAATAGAATTAGAAGAGAGAAAACATCTAAATGTCTGAACTGAATAATACTTTCCCATTTCAAAACTAAAAAAAGTATATACAGAAGATAGATTAGATAGCTATCTGATTGCTGTTCTCTATTTTTCACTCACTGAAGCCTCCTACCAATGCACCCAGGTTACATGAACATATACAGTTAAAGAAAAATAGCTCTGTTTTTTAACACTGACTATTGTAATTAGACCTGTCAATACATGCAGAATGATCAGACAGTGCATATTAAGCATACTAGCTTTAATTCTCCAGGTATGACATGGTGTCCTAGAGTCAGTCATGCTTGTTTTACCCCATAACCAAGTGTCTCTTTTGGGCCTGGTCCCCAGTTCAGTTAGAGTTCTGGATATCCATGATTAATTCCAAGCATTCATCATCCTCTTGGTTTATGATCCCAAAATATCAACCGCTATGGAAATAGGATACTGCTCAGATTCAGTGTAGCAGGCAGAAAACTATAATATATGTAGCTTATTTCTCCCTATGCAGTGTGCCTTCGCACAGTCCTTGAACCACACAAAATGAAAGGTTCATCCAGCTTCATAAACTAAACAGGAGCAGGGCACATTCAGTATGTTTTGTGGCACAGTCCATGTCAGTTTTTAAGGCAACTATTGCTGTTATAGACAGCACCATGGCATAGTTCAGTTCAGGTTACCCTTGGAATGGGGACAGTTCCCAAACTGCAGGACAGTGGTCGACTTGATTTTGGGAAAGACAGTCTAGCTACACGGATGTGAGCTGTGCCTTACTGCTTGTCCTCAGACCTAAAGAACAAGCTTTAGCTCCTTTACTTATTTTTATTTTATTTATTTGTACTTTGTTGCTCTCTACAACAGCCTGAAAGAAGGTTGTAGTGAGGTGGGGTTCAGTCTCTCTCCCAAGTGACAAGTGATAGGACAAGACAAAACAGCCTCAAGTTGTGGCAAGGGAGGTTTAGATTGGATATTAGGAAAAAATTCTTCACTGAAAGGGCTGTTAAGCATTGGAGCAGGGTGCCCAGAGAAGTGGTTAAGTTGCCATCCCTGGAGGTATTTAAAAGACATGTAGGTGTGGTACTTAGGGACATGGTTTAGTGGTGGACTTGGTAATGTTAGGTTTATGATTGGACTTGATGGTCTTAAAGGCCTTTTCCAACCTAAGTTATTCTATGATTCTATTATTCTATTTATTAGTCTTGAAACAGATATTGAGCAATTTTTTTTTTGATTCTGTGGGGCTCTTCAAAATTACAGATTCATGTAAATGTTGGCACATCTACTCAAGTCATTGATTAAATCCTCATTGTGTCAGTAAAGGTGATGCTGTCCTTTGTTCAAATATATAAAATCTGTGACGCTATATTCTTTATGAAATCTTCCAGAACAGAGCCATTCTCCAAAAAAGTACCATTTTTCATAGTGAAAACAGAGATCTGCATACTGCCAAAGAAAGAATGAGGAAATAAATGGAATTTACCTTAATTATTTTTGAGAGAAAGATAACTGACATTATTCTACCCCTAAGTGGAGGAAAGGAAGGGAAGGGAAGGGAAGGGAAGGGAAGGGAAGGGAAGGGAAGGGGCAGTCAACTAATTCAACTTTATTCTAGAAATATTCCAACATTGCCATAATTCACAGAGGAAAGAAGAAGAACACACACACACCCGCCCCCAAACCATTTCCACATATTTTAATCTGAGAATAGCAAAGAACTATCTTCTCAGTTCACTGTCTTGTCATAAAGTTCGCAATATTATTGTGTCTCAGGTTCCTGACACAAACCTTTCCAGAGTGCTGCTCTCAAAAGATAAGTGTTTCACAAAAACCTTCCTAAACTTACCGTCTCATACCTTGAACCTCTGTTTTCTGTAACAACATGAAGTCCTTAAATGAGGCCAGTGTACACATTTGTTAGGGCTCCCAGTTTTTGTTTCTACTTTATTATAAGGCAGCGGAACTTAAAGCTGTAACATTTTTCCTCTATAGCTCTACAGTTCTTATGTTGGAATCATGTCCATGAAGACACATGTCCATGTGTGCTTGTATTTATGTGAAATTAATTGAAGAGACAATATGATTGCTGATCATATTTTCTCTCTGTTCCCTTTATCCATCATGTTCAGAGGTATAGCACCATGGTAAACTGCAGAGAGCTGTCACTCAGATACACATAATTTTACCTCTTTTACACACAGCAAACACAAATAACTTTCTTTAAAACAAATGTAAAATAAAATATTTGCATAAAGGATGAAAAATACCTAATTTGATCAGGCTTATCTGGACTGTGAGTGCATACAACAGCATGTTCTGGGTATTTGTTCATAGCACGCCTGCAACTTCTCATTTAATCAGTCTTAGATATCTATTTTCCCCAGGAATAATGCAGAATAAACCTTACATTTATCCCTAAAATTTAACTTGAGCATATTTCAGGGGGAGAGGGGGGAATTAATTTCCATTATTCTTCCTTTCTTTTGCTTTACCTAACAACTTTTGAATATAAAATGCCTGAACACTGAAATGAGCAGATCTCTAAGGCTCCTGTATCCCCAGGGAGTTGTTCAGCCACTAGGATATACAACCAAGCACCTTCGTGTTTGCTGTCCTAAATCCATGAATCTTGAATCCCTGGGTGTAAAAGTGGCCCAGTTTCAAAGATTATGAACATTTTAGAAAGTGTTGGGTTTTTTTTTTTTTAGGTTAATTCTTTCCCTCTGTTTCTTGTTCGACATAAAGATTGATATACCATAGGCATTTTACCCTTCTTCACTTTTTGGACTTTGATTACTAGAGAGGTGTCAGAGAGTAGCAACTGTTTGAGTGCTAAAGCACTGACTCACAAGATTGAAATTCAAGTCCTTGCTCTGAAACAGACTTCCACATGTTACCCTGAGCAAGTCATAGAGGCAGTGCGTGCCTCAGTCCTTAACGGTAAAATGGAAAATAGAAAAATCTTTAAAACCATGCTACATAATATAGTACAGTACATGACACAGTACATTGCAGAGTATGAAAGGCAATCATATCCTATGGCAACGGCAGGAATATTCACACTGTAAATATAAATTAAGGCTAGTTAATCCCAGAGAGAGGGACATATTTTTCACAGAAGTGTCACAGATTCCAATCAGCCCTAATACCAATTGACTATAAGTCACTTGTGATCCTTCTGTTGGCATCAGTCTGCTTTAGGCTAAGCTCTTTCACAACCTTGTGATATTTGGTCTTCAAGTACCGAAGGTATTTCAATTAATTTTAAAAGATCACCGAGATTTTTTCAACAATAAATAATTCTTTCCGCTTCTGTAAAACCCTTTGTTTCCAACCCTTCAACTTTTGGCATAAAATACCTGCCAATCTCCCATCTCAGTACTGAATGAAATATAGAATGAAAAGTAAAATGGAATAGAGAAAAAAGAAAATGGTGATGCCAGTGAGAGTTGCAAAAGTGCAGCATTGATAAAAACTCCTCAGATAAAAAAACAGTGTGAAAGATGTGAAAAAAAGGCAAAAAGACTGTTGCTACCTGGAGTGGATGTTGGATAGTACTTGAGTAGCTGCTAATCAAATATTCACTGTTAAGCAAAAGAAAAAACTCACTGTAAAAAGAAAACTGAAGGCACATGGGAGAGAGAAAGGGAGCATGTTTGAAATAGGAAAAAGAGCCAAAGGAGGAGAACACTGTACACGCTAAAAGTCTCAGGGATTTGCCACATGACACATGGATGTGTGGTGAGTGAGACGTTCCTTTAGTGCTCAGCTCCACCAGTTTTCACCGACTTCAACAAAACTTCACATCATACCATGTCTCAGCCTGTCATAGGATCCTTGGTTGCATCTCCCATTATTTTTTGCCCTCTCTCAACTCAGCAAAGACATTAGAAATTTCCTAGCTACCTTGCCTCTTTGTCCACAGGTGCTTCCTCACAATCACGACAGTTAAAATTCACGGTGCAGCTTCAAGTTAGTCAGTGTATTACAGAGCACGGTTTTGAGCCCCACTAAAGCCTCTAATCTTTTCCAAACCAGCCCTGTTTCTCACAGGTAGAATAATACCTTGAGCTTTACCAGCCAAGTTGTACAGTGCAGCTGAATTAGATTTTAGGGCACAGACAGCATTACCATGTCAGGAAGCAACATTATGTTATAGAAAAATGCCACCATTCACTGGGTCACTGGGTCACAAGTGCTCCTCTTTCTGAAAAGCCCTGTGAATTTAGGCATATTACTCAAGTCCTTCCCACACTTCTCCCTCTCCACATTCATCACCAACCAGTCCTGAGAGGTCCCAGTGCTGCCCCGCAGCAGAAACACACTCCTGCTCTTTGTTCACCTGCTATAAAAGCAGCTGAAAATGTACAAGGTAGCCCCTGGAGGCATTCAAGGCTGGCGGGACGCTCAGCACCGCGGTGTCAGTCCAAGCAGGACACCCAGGTCCAGGCTCATCTCATCAGCATTCTGCTTCCGAGGATGTGCTGGCAAGAGAGCATACTCCAGATTGTCAGATAGGTAAGTGATGCTCCCTACCTAGTGGGAGCCTTCTTTGTGGAATACAAGATATATACATACATGTACAAGAACATATTTTACAATGAGTATGTTTTACATGTAATTATTTATGAATATTTTCATTTCTAGAGAAAGAAAAGATACATTCAGCCGAGCCCAAAATGAATTCTGTTCTCACATTACTCTACAACTTAATGACCGAGGCCAAGATTAAAGGTGCAAACATTCATATAGTTTGGCAGCAAAAATAGATTAAAATCACACAATATGATTTATATTTTAATTATATAGATGAATTTCTATTTGACTTTATATGTGAATAATGATATAATTACTTTTACTGAAGGTAAAAATCAGTGCTGGCAACTTTGTTCGTTTTCTGTATATTTTTAAAAGCCTCTACAATACCACCATGACAAGATTCTCCCCTCACATAGCCTGATTCCTCTTACAGCTCTGAATATTGCCATCTCAGGATCTAGAAGGTTGAGAGACATGTTTTTCTGCAGATGGCATGAGAGAAAAATTAAGACGTGACGTAGAGAAAGATGTTAAGTAGCAACAGACTAATGGAGAACATTTTGTCCTACTTTTGAGGAGCACATCAGGAACAGCTTGTTTTTACAGTGGATCCGAAGTATAATCACTGGCACTATATGATTGCTGTAAGCTCTGCACTAATCACTACCATATTATTGCGAGTTTTGCTGAGCATTTTGTAAAAAATACATTGCATTCCTTTTTTCGCACTTATTTGAAAATTAATCAGACGTATCAAAAGCTCTAGACAATAAATAACGATTAAGTTGTACCTTTTAACATTCTTGAAAAGTTTCAGAGATTTATTGCTTTTCATTTTAACTCGCTGCCAAGAATCAAAACACTGACTAAATCTATGTATGGATTTCTTCTAGGTAAATCACAATAACTAAATAGTGGAAGTAAGAGATGTCTTTGATGCAAAAGCATCAAAGCTTTGAAGCACCTATTTCTAAATCTGCAGCATTCATCCATTTTTGCCATAGTAAATGTCAACCATTTTGAAGAACATTTTTGTAAAATTATAGTCACAGATTTCTATTCAGATATTGATCCGATACCCATAGAGAGTCACTGCAAACACAAACCATGAAAAGTCTATTTTAAAATCTTCTCTTCCAAGCACACTGCTTTCCTTCAGTCCTGCCATCTCAGTTTTAAGGAGCAAAATACAAAATCGACAAACCCAAATATTTACTGTCCATCTAATTCTCCTCCTGGCAAAGACAGAAAGAGAGAGAAAAAAACTCAACAAATCTGCGAGTAACGCTTGCTAGTCGTATTACTGAGTACTTTACTGAGCAGTCCTCATTTAGTATTTATAGAGTTAAAAGCATCCAAGCTGTGTGAAATCAGTTTGCATACATCAAACAGGGATACGCTGTGTGCGTATGACTGATGGGTTGGAGGATCATGTAATCTGCTAAGCTTCTGAACCTGCTAAATATGAACTGGCTCTTCCAAAATCTGAGCAGAAACAAATATTTATGAAACAAATATTTATTAATCTAATCACTGCTTGCCACCTGAGAAAACTGGCCATTAGGAGTGAGCCCTGACTCTCAAAATCATTGAGAGTGCAACCATTTGCTTCAACTGAGCAGTATCTTACTGTGGATTAATCCTGGTATAAAACGAATTTTGTTTCCACCTAGTTGATTTTCAAAAAGGGGAAAGAAACCTGATTATTCTTTTAGTAAAGCGTTCAGGGTCCCTTGTGTTTTGCTTATAGGGGGTTTTTTTGGCTAGAAGTAAGGAAAGGGTTTCCTCCAGGATACAAGCAGTTTATTCTGTGTCAACCTCCAGTGCTGTTCTGAATTTGGCACAGGATCCCCAACCAGTTCAACGTTTGAGAGAAAGCTCGCCTCAGCCACTTGGGATCTTCTCAACGCTGTTTCTAGACAATCTGGATTTTGTCACGATGCCTTTTTCATCAATACCAGATTTCCCTTAAGCAACAACAAAAAAAAAATCAGAAAAAATATTTCTGGTTTATTTCTTCCCCTTTTCCTTAACTGAGGAAAATATTCTTCACTGTTTCAGAAGCCTAAAAGTGAAACACCTTGCAACACTTAATATGAAAGCATAAATAATGGCATGTATATATATTTGTACAGATTTCTCTCTATATTCTGTATGGATTTTCAATTCTCTCTCTATAGGTATGTATGCATATATATCTCTATTTGTTTTGAAGCATGTAAGGAACCAGATTTCATTTCACTGTTCGAATAACATGTACTAGCTGCAACAGCCATTGAGTTCCTCTGGCCTTTAGCCAACTGCCGGGGAAAGTTTATTCCTGTCAGCAACTGCAGCAGCCTAAGTAAAGGGCACCCTTGGGGTCTGGCTTGTGGAAGTGGGGCTGTCCGTGACCACAGCACAGAGGGGCCGGCTTTGGTGGACAACGATGCTTCTGGGCCCTTTCCCACCTGCTCCTGCGGCATTCCAGGGCACCGGGTCAGTATAATGAAGGCATTGCTTTCCCAGTGGTGTTACAGTAAAAGCAAATCCACTTGTGCTCCCTCACACAATATTTTTCACCACTTTGCAAACGCTATCTGTGGGAAGAGTGTTCCTCTGACAGAGGAAGCAAGCTCTCCCTCCCCAGACTGGAGTGTTAAGGAGAAATGCTGAGTGTGTGTGTGTGTCTAACATTCAGCCTCTTAAATTTTAATCGAGCTCATACATAAGTTCCTCTGCTGATGGTGTAAGTGTCGGAAATACAAAGTGTGCAAACACACCTCCCAGCAAATGAAACGTGTCAGCAAGTGCTGTAATCAATAACAATATAATATTCTTTCCTAAATAATGGTACAGCAGCAGAAGTGTGTAAGACAGTGATGAATTATTCAGCAGGTCTGCTTTGCTGCTACATTGCTCCTTCCATGCTTTAAGCTTTCCTACAGCTGGAACACCTGGCACAGCACTCTCTGACTTCATCTTCTTCTGAATAACTAAATCTCTTTCTTTCCTCGTATAAAAATTAAGTTACCTAAGTGCCTAAAGCTTTAAACAGGCTTCAGTGGCAAAATTGTGTGATGTCTCGAAGTTTTTAAGTGCCTTATTTCTACTTGATAGCTTCACATGGAGATTTGCTACGTATGTTAGCAGGCAGCTGCATATTAAATATTTTTAAAAGTGAATGCTTCTGACTGTGGAAAATTTAATTCACTGGAGGGTGTATGACATTCTGGACAACGTATTCATTACGAGACACAAGGCAGATGCATTCAACTGGTTAAAATGAAAAGCCCAGGTTATGAAATGCTTATTTATATTGAAAAGTATGCTACTCCCATGGAGCTAGAGTTGGTGTAAGATACTGTTTGGCATTAGCTAGAATACCGTACATACTAATTTAGTTTTCAAAAATAAAATGATGCAAGATATTTTCAGTCACCTAGTGCTCTAAAAATGCATATATGTTTTAAGTATATGTCTTGCAGCATGTAATTGAATACAGATTATTATATGACCTTCAGACACTGAAAAAGTGTTAGAAAAGTTAAGATATATATGCAAAACTATGGTTCACAGAAGGAAGGTAATTTCTGCAGGATGAAGAGGGGGAAAAATCAAGAAAAAAATCAAGGAGTGCATCAAGAAGAGTGTGGCNATCTCAAAAATAAATGCATTTCTGTTTCTGTTGTGTTTACTTAAGCTATTCTGGAAATAATTTAAATCTTTTTCTGGGTAGCGACACATTGTATCTAGAGATGTTCATCTAATCTGTCATTCTGCTAGAGATGGTGAGATACCTCTTAACGTATTTCATGTGCTGAGCGCAGCTCACTTTCAAATGCCACAAGCAATACAAATCCGTCATCTCTCCTTGGGAAGCTGCCTGATTCTGTAATACAGCTTACCGCTAAGTAGTTTCCCTGATACTCAAGCCATATTTCTCCTGTGTGATTCATGTTTTACTTCCCATTACTTCACGTTAACTCCCTCCGCCCCGCTATCAAATGCAGGAGCTCTGATTCCTACCTGTACAAACTGCTCTGAATGGGGCAGCAAGAAATAAATAACCCCCCCCACCACCTAAGAAGGTCACCTCTATGATCTCCCCGCTTGTCACGCCATCCCTTAGGGACTCGCTGCTGCCCACTCTCAGGAGCAGGACCTTTGCTGTGACACCAGAAAGCTATTTTTTCTTCTTCCAGGAGACACCGCTACTGAAATACCTCAGTACTTGTGGAGGAACACGATGTTTCGAAGCAGGCAGCGCATTAACTCTCGAGCTCTCTCCCAGGAAAGGTTTACAACCGCACTTTCACACGCAGCCCAATCCATTCGGTGCCACCTGCCTCCAGGCGGCTGCTCCGCCGGCTGGCGGTGCAGCCATCAAACCGCGCGGCTGCCGCCGAGGAGCAGAAGGGACACACGTGGGGAAAGGTCACAAGGTTTCGACCTAGATTTCAGTCATCAGGAGACTGCACCAAAAAATAATAAAAAAAATAAATAAATTGGACGTAATTCAGTGCCCTTTACGAAAAAAGCTACAGGCCTGAGTGAATGAGGAAAATAAGGCGCAACCTTGCCCTTGCTCCGCTCCGTGCGTAGCAGGAGGATGGAAACTGACCATGGACCCATTTGTCGTCAGCCCTCTCTGCCATAATGTGCTCGGAAAAAACATCTCTTATGTCAAAAAAACTGAGGCCAAAACAGAAAATCTTTGTTAAACAAGCCATTCAATTTTAACGGTACAGTTTGGTAAAGTTGGCTGGGAAATCTATGCAAAAATACTTACACAAAACCACTTATGCACAAACTATGCTTTCCTAACAGCATCCTTTCTTGTCTCCTTCTGATTCCAGAAGTTGAGACACATGGCCGTCTAGTCGCTGTAATCATTAGAATAGGTTGACAAAGAAGCAATTTTCTTAAAGTGGTTTTATTAACTTTGGCAAATGGAAATTAAATTAACTGCAATTTTTCACAAATGCAGTTACTCTAGCAACTCCAGAACATGAAGGAGAAACAAAATGCATTAAATATAAATAAGTGCATGAAGATCATAACTGTCCCTCCCTGTACCAAAGTGAATGAGCAAATACTATCAGTTCTTCTACCTACGAAATAACTATTTTCCGTAAACTTTACATATACTCAGAACAAAATAAAACTCCTGTTTCTGTTATATGGAGGAGCATAATTTACTAAGGGAAACAATGACAAGACCACATATGAAAATACATTGTAAACTGTTATCTGCAATTCTTCAGTGAAATGATAAATCAGGTTATATAATCTCAGGTGACAATTCAGATCTATTACAACTATCAT
Organism: Rhinoptilus africanus; assembly: GCA_013400135.1. NCBI lineage: Eukaryota > Metazoa > Chordata > Aves > Charadriiformes > Glareolidae > Rhinoptilus > Rhinoptilus africanus. The sequence continues at coordinate 508,810 of VXBO01009554.1, forward strand.
CTGTGTTTATCCAAACACTTCTAATCTTAAATCATCACAACTATTCACTCTTTCAAGTTCCAGTGGAATTTGTATATTAAATAAGCCTCATAAAACAATGTTACAACTCCTCAACTGAAAATGGTACAACAATGAAACGATCTAATCTTATTTTAAAGGGCTTTTGACAATAGCTGCAATAGCTCATTGTAACAATCCTATTTGCACGCAGCATCTTCACAGAAAAGATCTGATTTCCTTTAATTTCTTATATTATTGAATTTATTAGAGGCACTGAATTGAAAGCTTCCCTATCTCAAATTTACCAGTGATAGTTTTTCCTGTGGAACTTCCACAGGAATTTTCATTAGTACGGATGTAACTAAAGCAACAGAGGTTAACGTCCAAAATATTTCCTGAATCCTAATGGATGGCCAGTACTGCTGACGAACAAAAGCCTAACCTCAAATTACTTGCATCCGATGGACATCCAGACTCAAATCTAGTTCTCATTCCATCCTTGACATAACCACACCAGCAAGAATTTGCTTAAAAAACAAAAAGCTTTTGCAGGAAAAAAACCCCTTGTGTACACGGACAGATGAGGGAACAGATCATTTGCAATACGCCCTACCACATGAAGGAGACCTTGTAATGGGTGCCAGAGAGAGGGTACGTTGAGAGGGAAATGCGTTGGGTGGGAAGCTTTGTTAGGAACAGAGAAGCCAACCAGGATTTGAGATCATGATTTTAAACCTGACATATAAAACTAGCTGAGAACTTCAAATAGCAAAAGAAAAAAAAAAAAGATTATCCATAATGTTTTACAGTGTGGAGGCCCTGTATGTCATGCTCCTCTTTCCAGGTCTTTGGTAGTTAGGCAAGAATTCCTTTGCATAGATACCACACCAAATAGAAACATTCCTCCTAAATTAACCAATCTCAAAAATTATAGCTTTGCTACTGGGTTCTAGGAATTATGTGACATATAACTCCAACTTCAGCAGAGTTCAAAGCTCTTCTCTATGCACACCACTGAGATATCTGTCCTAATAAAAAATAAAATGGGGAGTGGGTGCTGTTTGGGTTTTTTAATGATCTTATTTGATAAGTAACTGAATATGCTTAAGGAGGCATGTGTTCATTTTCTACTACAGCTACGGATTTCTTATGTCTTCTTGGCCAAATCACTTAATCCCTGAGCATGTTTGACAGCTCAGAGGAAAGGACAACAACTTCCTGTTTCATAGAAGGTAGTGGTGATAGCTAAATTCAAACTGTTGTGCTGAGATAGTACAGTGATAAGGGCAACAACAGCTCCTAACCACATTTCTAACGCCACCAAGTTGGCACATCCATTCCTCACCACCATGTAATAGCTCAGCCTCTGGACAGTCCTTTCTTGAGAGACAGATCTAGGTGATAGAGTCTCTTTCTTACACAGTAGAGGGTGAACCCAGTGAAGTCCAGTGCTGCACAGGAAACTGCTTTGTCCTCAGGTTACTTTTAAAAAACAATAAAATAATTTGATATGAAAACTTTAATTTCCCTAAGCAAATCTTTTTGTCTTGAGGCAGGCAGAAAAGAATAAAATCTGAAAATCTGTGTAAAAATAGGGGTTTGTCCCTGTATATACTTTGAAAGGTGTTCTTTTCACATGCATCAAATTCTTCTAGTGCTCTCATAGACAATCTCAGACTGTTTAGAACACTTTGTAAAAAAAAGACAGCTGTAGATACTAAGTCTGTGTACACCAGTTCTAAACTGGCAGTAAAGAATCAGTTAAATTAGTTTTAGAAAAAAAAATATTTTTTGAGTATCATTTTTTCATGGTAAATATGTAATTTTAATTGGGTATTTCATCCGATACGGTATACAAATGTATTCAATACAATTTGTTTTGCAGCAGTTCACATTACCTATATTCCCAAAACAGAAAACCAGTTCCTGAAATTTATACCTTTAAATGGAGAAGAAACAAGGTCTATGAACATCTTTGGACACAATTCAATCCACTTAGAAACATTTCAAAAGCTCTTTGTGGTTCACCTCATAAAGCTTCTGCCTCTGGTCCACAAGAGTCCTGCTTCAGAAGTCTCCAAGTAAGATGCATGATGAATGCACAGAAAGAGACATGACTCTTTATACAAAGGGCTGTATTTTACAGCACCTGCACAACAAGATTTTAACATAGTGTGGAGCCTTTTGTCAGTGCTGCAGTAAAAATCTACATTCATCATCCAACTATGGATGATGTATGTAAGATTCATCTTACATAATGTTATGACAAGAGGTTCCAAGTTGGAGTAGCCACTAAACTTCCTTGTATAGCAAAAAAATACCCCATAAATCCCTGAAAAATGATTAACCTCATTTACTTTGTCTTCCTGGTTTATGATGTATGGTGCTTTGGAGGTGCCTCTGTCTATTGACTGCATAGTGAATCGGTGACCACTATGTTATTAACGTAGGCAATTCCATGAATTAGTCCCAGGCCAGCATCTGTACATCGTATTTCCCAAAGCAGACAGGAAAAATTATTGTGCAGTTTCTCCCTATCTCACATCTTCTTTATTGAGACACCATCCCCCCCTTGCCTCAGCAACTGCAGTCTTGACACACAAGCAGTCATACAAAACACGTATGCAAAAGATACTTGTCTTGCTCTGATGCTTTCATCATATTCCTTGCTTTATGCTCCTTTTCAAGGTTGCCTCATCTGTATTCTTTACTTTGCCATACAATTTTTTTTTTTAATGTTCAAGAACTTTCAGAGCTGACCTTCCACTTTTCCATAATTTTTTCTTCCATGCTGAGAGTTTGACCTCTGCTTCTGATGAGCCCATGAGCCCAACTTCTGTCTTCTGTTCATTTTCAAACAAATCTCTCTCTGTATGTGAATCAAGCTTGGTGAAATGCCTCCTGGCTACCCACTTAAAAAGCTGATCCATTCTTCTTCTTCTAAAATTTTCACTTATAATTGCCTTTTACCACAAAATAACTACTCATTTTTCTGTATTCCACTGTCTCTTTCATTTTATCCAGATTTAATTCTCTGGTATATGTAAGTGTTGGGGGTAGGACACATCTTTTTGAACTCCAAGCAGAACCCACTCAATGGATTCTTGTCTCCAGGTGTTAATAGTGAAAAAAACAGACAACAGGAACACCAACTTGAAAAATTAGCATTCTTTCTAAGTCTCATGTCTTCCTTTGCAAATAGAAAGCATGCTGCTCTTTTTCTAAATTTGCCTAGCCTTCCCTTTTTACTACAATTTAACACTAGAGAGCTCTATGAATTGTTTTTGGTAGGTACATAAATTTACCACACTACAGATTGAAAAAGGTGTCCAGCTTTGTCAAATATAATTGAATAAAAGCATCCTAATTTTGGTACTTGCACTGGTGTCTCAGCAGAATGTTCTTCTTGTTCTCTGTTAGAACAATAAATATAGAACAAGAAGTTTAATGGTATTCTTTTTTAGACTAAACTGATGGGGTGAAGTAATTGCTTTTGGTGCTCACAATATCTGTAGCTAGATGAATTTACAAGGAAAGCACTTTAGCCCTACAGCGAAATTATGAATATGTAGCAGGCTTCTGCATTACATTTATTGTCTCCAATACACAAAAATCAACTTTGGCATAACATGAAGAGAGAATAACTAACAAAATATATCTCCTGAAATAGAAAACTATTATTTAAAGTGACAGCCTCACCCCTCTTTTCCTCTAAATAAAGGACAAGGGTCTAAAACAATCATCTATCCTTTTTCACTTCTCTCTGTAGCTGTTCACAAGGAGGCTGCCATTAGGCATAGCACTGCTGACACCAACAGTTTTATACGATACTTCTGATGACAGCTATTAATGCACCATCAATAGGAGACTTACAATACTAAACACGCATTAAGGAGCTACTTCTTTCTGTCTGTCTGGAATTTCTCTAGAACAATAAAGGCAACTGGCAGAAGTCCTAGTTTGACATCACGTACAAACCCAAACAATTCACATTCATATAAAGTGGCACAGAATAAGGCTTTCTTGATGCTAATCAGGGTGAAAAATACTCTTTAAAAGCAGATTAATCTTCAGATTAATAAATGGTTTAACATCATACACTCAGAGAGAAGATGACTGAAACCTAAATAAGTGGAAGAATGTACATTAACTGATAATAAACTTTTAAATGAAAAAAAACCCCAACTTAAAGGACCGCAAACTGATAAACTAAATATGAGGGACTCTCACTGTGGATATCACTTACTGTCTGACAATGTTGGGCAAATCTTTCACACATTAGTTACAAGCCATGACAGAAATTTTATTTCCCCAGATTTTTCTTAACGTGGAATATATGATTTAGGAATCATTTCAATACATAATGCCTGTACTTAACTTCTAGATGATATCACTTTATGGCACTGCTCTAGTATAGCAACACAGATTCAGAAGGCTGATATAAAATGCTTATAACCAAAGGGAAGGAAACAAAGAGCAGGAAGAAGCACAGACAGATAAAAAGAGTTGCATGTACTCCTTGGAAAAACACGCAATGACAACTAATGCAAAACTAAGAAATATACAGAGAACCAAAACCAGACATCCTAAGCCATATCAAAGCTATGTTTTTATGCAGTGTACTCAGAAAGAGTACTATATTCAAACTGCATGCCAAAAATACCAAGCATAATGAGGCAACTCTTGTCAAAGTCTGTTCCTAAAAATACAAGCTTGTTATATTCTAAAAAATACTATTTTCTGAGTGGGTTTCTTCTTTATCTTGTTCGAAATTTTTCGAAGTTTGGGAAGGGGATGTTTCAACATGTAGGACTCTTTTGTGTTCATTATCTGGAAGTATATCTTTGTGTTCATATCTAGAAGCAAAGCCCGATTAAGAAAATTAAAATTTTCATGTGCATCTAAATACCTCTCATAAAATCCTGTCTGAGTTTTATTTTCATTTGAAAAGGAAGGGGCTTAGATTGTTGCTGGGAAATTAATCCTTGCTTTCACTCCTTGTTCTGACCCCTCAAGCAGAAACTTAACTTCTGAAAGGTTAATTTTTACTATAATTGCTATAAAGAGGTTCCCCTGTAAAGAGGCTTGTTTCCTAGTCAGGCAATGGTTTTATCAGAGAGCTTACTGTCCAGCCATTGAAATGTTCATGTCAATGTCAAGTTGAAATACTGTCATACTCATGCCAAGTTAACTAGAAAGACTGTTCAGGCACTTACTGGAGCTGAGAGTCTTACTTTTCTCTCTTTTGCAAGCTGTTTCTGAGCCAGCTTCAGATCTGATACAAGCCAAGATTGTTGGGAAACAAAATGTGCTATGGCTTTGCTGCTGTATATAAGGAAAAACACTGCAAGCAACCGTTTCTAATTCCTGCTGGATAGCAGGAAAATCTGTGGAGAAGGATCTTTTAGATCTTGCGGAACCACAATTAGTCACATAACAGCGTGTATTCTCTTCCCCTTACCAACCAGTGAGGATGACAGATCTTGTCACATTTTAAGGGACTCAGATTTGTTTCTAGGCTTAACAGGGGACAGAGAGAAACCTTGGCATTTTGTAGGATAGTTGTTCCCTCTTAGGAAGTAGAGAAATCAGAGTGATGGTCCAGAGCAGTAGATATGACCTCTTATCCATCAAGATGCAATGGCATGATGCCACTGCGTCCATTTCGGATACACAGCTATTGTCTTGATGGCAGGGTAGTGTCTTTGGAGGCTTGGGGTTTTGGGAAGAGTACTGGAAGATGAGTGTGCTTTGGAGAATTCTAGAGTAGGAAGAATCCTAATTCACTAGGTGTGAGATCACTCCAAGGCAATTGCTCCCAGGTGCTAGTATTTGCAGACACTGCAGTAATTTTGACTCCACAGGAGTCAACCCATGCCATCTTATGAAATCAGACTACAGAATGATAAATTACCTTCCTCTGTACTGAACTGGATCCAGGATGGTGCAGACTGTACAGGAAACTATCACTTTAAAAAGAAAAAAAAAAAATCCATCCAAGGTACATTTTTAGGATGATGTCAACTAAGAGATACTACATTGTCTGGAGAATGTCTGAGAGAGACAGCAGGAGTTGAATAACTACTGCTTTTCATCCATCTGGCCATCAAATTCTCATGCTAAAAAGGTATGTGGATGCTGGGCTAGATGCAGATATGACAGTAGGAATTATGCTACTTTCTAGCTGGTTTTAGCTGTTTCTTCTATATGTTGTAGAAGGTAAACAGACAACTCTCTGGAGTTTTTTAAATCGATCAACATCAGAAAGTTTTAGAGTTCCAGTGAGACTCCTTTGAAAAATACCGTATATTCTTCCTGTCATCGCAGACCAGAAAACTGTCTTTTAAACAATTTTTAAAGAAAAAAGCCAAAGAAGATGAAAGTTCCCTTTTTCATAAGTAATCAAGAATCTATTACACCCGTGGTCAGCTAGGCCTACAGAGAAAGAAAACATTCTGTTACTAGGAATTTCTGGTATGTATTACACAGAGAAGAAAGGGAATCTCTTTCAGTCATGTTCATCTCAAAATTTGCAAACATCTGTTTACAAGGACTACAATGCCCAGGAGCAAAGCAGTCAGAATGGAGAGGCTACCAACGTGTGTTGCGGATAGGATGCTTAGCCTTGTCATCCTTCTCACTGAGAGATCCCTGGAGAGATCTGGAAAAAAGATGTGTAAGTCACTTGCCCTGGACAAAGCAGTGGGCATTGCACCTATGTATTTCTAACATATTTGCCATTACAATATAAGGAATATCATCTATCCTTGAAGGAAAGAAATGCTGCAATGCTTTCATGGTTGTGGGCTGAGCTGTAAAACTATTTTTTTACAATATATGTTTTAAAAATTGAAGTGTTTTTCTCAGATGAAGGCAGGTTTACTTTTTCAACATGAACTAAAAGTTCAACTCTAGAGAAACTACTCTACTATGGTTCAACACATTAAATGGAGAATTACTTTTCATATTGTCTTTTTTCTTTAGAAAAAGTCTTTTCTGGTAAAAAAAAAAAACGAAACAATCTTTGCAGAATAAAAAAGGGCAGAACAAACAACTTGCATGCAATTTGCACAACAAAGACTTGCTCCACTAAACTGAATAAATAAAGCAATCAGCTTTAAGAAACAAAATTTTCTTACCAATTAGACAGGTAATTTTCACCCCTAGAGAATTAATTTGTCCCAAACTGTATTGCATGCCTGTCATCAGCCACTACCACTGTTCAGTAAAGGGATCGAAGTTTCTGCGTGTTTAAAATATACATACAACTGTATTCTTCTGAAAATGTGTCAAATATTTCTATGTTTACAGTTTATATAATGTGATGATTTTTTCATTTCACATAGTTAATTTCCATTCGTTCTTAAAGTGTAGCTACAATGGTGAATTTTACCAGAAATGTATGGATACACAAAAATATACACTAAATGTACACATTGATACAAAAAAAAGCATTTCTTTCTGCATCTGCATGTATTCTGAGCATCAGAAGAAGTAACAGATCCCTCAGTGTCAAATGACACGAGCAGAAGCACACATGGTGTGTTGCACTGTGGCTGATACATACCCAGTTCAGACTTCCAGATCACTCCTTCATCTAAGTCCCTGTGTATGAATGACAGCGTAGAGTCAGTGGTCTACTGGCAGAAGAACTCATTCTAATACGATATAAGTGAAGACCGGCTATTTCATAAATCTCTGATTCTCTAAGGAGCTATGATTCACTTAGTGCTGTGTACATGATACGCTGTACTGGAAGTAATGAGGAGAGAAGACAGATGCTGTGGCCGTGACACTCCATGTACTAAATGTGACCTATGTGTCCTTTAGTTTAAAGTTCAGATTTCAGGTGAACTGTGAATGTCAGATTACTATGTGAATTTATGATCATCACTCCTTTTGCTCTAGGGTTCCTACTTCCCCCGAGGACCTCATAAAAATATTTGCCCTGTCTCAACCTTTCATCTTGTTCAGCAAAGATCCACTGAAAAGGTATCTGTATCACAGCTGCAGACCAATGTCAGCCAAAAAAAAAAAACGTACAAAAAGTTCTGCTGAGCTGCAACTCACTGCACTGAGCTGAACAAAAGCTTCCTTCCTGAAGAACTGCAAAGGCTCTACTTCTGACAAAAGCTTGCTTTCTTTCCCAGCTCTTTAGGATTCAGCATCATGACTTCAGGGATAGCTGTAGACATGCAGAGGTTATGTGGAGATTTCTGAGATCTGAGATTCAGTTCCCGCTATATTTCATAAATCACTGTGCTACCTTTCTATGATACTTTTATTTTCAAGTAGAGAAGTCAGCCTGCTGAGATAAACCTTCCTGGAGACAGTCATCTTTAGAACTGGCATGTCGCTCTGGAGTTGTGTTCCTCAAGTGCACTATCATTTTCCTTAGAGATTCATAGATTAATTACAGGTATTAGACAGGTTCAATTTTAAACATGGGCTTAACAATTACTGTAATTTGATCTGGCTCTGCAAACACTGTGGGTCCATTCCTGACAAATGCTGGTGCTGAATTTCTAGCCAAAATCTAAGCAAGGTTTAAATGTTTTGCAAGCTCCTTGATCTTTTTGTAGTAAACATAGTGGGAAAGACTCTCTCACGATTTTCAAGACCAGCAAGTGTTAATGTTAGGAAGGATTTCTTTTTTTTTTTTTTTTTGCTTCAGTCTGAATGCTGGGGATATCCCTCACTGTAATGTTGATTCATGCAAAAGAATAAACCAAGCACATCTACGTGTTCTTTTTTCCAGCACCTTAAGTCATGGAAAGCAAAATAATTTGAAAAACTTGTTCATTTTAAACTTGTGTCAAGAGGCTAAACTATACTAGCTGCAATTTTAATCCCAGAATATACTCACATTTGTTTGACTTGATGAGGTACATGAAGCATAGGGCCTATTTGAAAGAAAAAGGTCATAAAAATGGGTCATAAGAAACTGAATGTTGTCCAATTGTAGCAAGCTGGCTCAGGTTTTTATGGAATTATTTGGAGGAAACACTATGGAGAGCTCATACTAGGAAAGAAATGCGCAAGGCAGAAATAGAGTTCTGGTGTAAAGATTAATGAGGTGCAAATAAAAGATTATTGTTTAAGTTAAGCAAATTTGTCGTAGCCTCATCTCATAAATAGCCTCACATTTACTCTATCTAACATCCAATTTTAATTCCCATCTTAATGATTGCAAAGTTAAAAAATGGAGTTCAAAATTTACAGTGCAAAAAATAGCAGAGTTATTCTTCAAAGCCATTAGCATGGAATCAGACTTAAACCAGCTCACACATAGCAAGTATTGTATTTTTCCCCACTGAGTTTATAACATTAGGGCAATTTATTTTCTTAAGTGTCCATGATCTGTTGAAGCGTCCTGCAAATACTTCCACCACATTAAAAAACAAAATGCCAAGGAGAGCATTTAAGTATGTAAGTGAAGTCTCTCATATTTGACTACTTTTTTTTTTTTTTNNTTTTTTTTTTTTATCCAAACAACTACCAGGAGAAAGCATTATCCATCCCTTGTGAGAAAGCCAGCAAAGTGCAATTACAGCTGGTGGATCGCGAGTAACCACCCTGACATCAAAACTCTGGGGAAAGGATGTGCATGCAGATTTAGTTCAAGTGCTGAGACCAAGGGTAAGGCAGCCTTGGCCAACAGCATCACGCCATCCATAACTCACACGGCCCCTGGGTGGCAAAAGGTGCATCCAAGCTATATGACTCTAACTACTGTAGCAGTACAAAGGGAGATTCGCTTCCCAGTGAGTGAAGGACAGCTTCTGTTAGTTCCCAGTGATACCCTAGCTTTCAATAAACAGTAAGATATTTTCAGACATGGTTAAAGTATTTAAATTCTTGCTCACCAGGCTTTGTGCTAGGAACTCTGATACAATACCAGATGCATGAAACAATCTGCCATGCTCACATAAAAGGTTGGATACTATATTTACCAATCCATTATTGAGTTTTCAGCTTGAAAATTACAGGACTTGTATAAGTAAAGTCATTCTGTTTTGAAGAAGGAAATGTTGTTTAAAATATTCTGGGCAAGTTATTTCTATGAAGTAAAAGAGATAAAACAAACAAACAAACCCTTTAAATCATACCAAACATGAAAGGAAACAAAATGTTAGAATTAAACTGTCACTGGATGACTGCTTTTAAAGTTCACTGTCTTCATTAAATTCCCTATGAAGGGGTCCAAAGGCAGAATTTACCTAAGTATATGTAATTGGCAACACAGAACTTCATTTTAAAGATTTACCTTTGCTTTCTACAAAGAAGCATAGTCTAACCATGGCATATCTAATGTATATGCAGTAAAGACTGACAGAAGCACATACAATGGTTTTCTCCATATCCAAATTATTAAGTAAGTGAGCTAAAATGTAATGTGTGTGGGAAAGTAATAAAGAATTTATGGAAGGGCAATGTCTAATTAGTACCTGAAGTTGTACTGGGCTGCTGGTTCTAATTAATAACACTTCCTAAGTGTGTTCAAAGGCATTTAAGCAAAATGAAAGCCTTCAGAAATGCATTGAAGCATTTAATGTCTAGATACTGTAGTGATAAGCCTTCTATAAAAGCCTAAAATAGGTGAGGCGGATTAGACTGGCAGATAAAACAGAGAAAGAAACCACAGGCAAATAAAATACAGAGTCAGGTATGAAAGACAAATATGCTTGAAAAGAAATAAATACAGAGACACAAAAAAGTGATTCAATTTGAGGAAAAGCTTGCATTTGGTTATAAAAATACTGTTTGTAGTAGCATAGTTTTAAATATCATGCATGTTATAAAGGAAAACGTATCCATATAACATAGCTGCTCTAGATTACAATCACCTTTAAAAAAAACCAACACAACTTTAAACTTTTCTTAATAAAAGCAATTAACATTCCCTGGGAGAAAGTTTTATGACATACATGTGGTATACTGAATCAGCTCCTTCTCTGATCAAACATATCAAATCCAAACAATCTGATCCTGCAAGAAATACTAGTATGATACAGCATTATTATGCTTAGTCAGTGGAGCAAAATAAGGAATTGCACGTCATCTTGTGCTGTTAAAAACGCCAAATGGCTTGTGACACTTTATTCCCTGTTTCTTTGCAAACATATATGGAGCTCAGATGTAATATCTGAGTTGTAGGCAATTAGGGTTAAATAAGATGAACCCCACCCTGAACACGTTTCTTGTCTTTCAGGTGGTACAATCTCTGAGTAGAATTTCACATGCTTACGGAAGTGAGCATATTAGAGAAAAAAAAAAAAAAAACCCCACACCACAAATATATTAGACACATAATGTCTGGTAATCCAAAGAAGCAGAAAGCCAAACTGCAGCTGAAGCATCCATGAGATCACAGGCAGGGTTTTCCCTCTTCCTTGCACGCCCTCAGCAGTAATCAAGGTGTCACAGGGGAGCAAAGAGATTGCTGTTTATTTACGCTGCTGGGTGTCCAGGAGGGATGAGAAGAGCCCATTGAAGTTGCTGAGCGACTAAGGAGCAGTGAATTATACCTTTCTGACGACTGACACAATGTGTGCCACCCACCCTCCCGGGATGGGGATTCAAAGGTGTGCCATTCCCAAGAAACTGAAGTTTGTGGGGTCCAAAGGCTGCACATTAGCAATTGCTGCCAAATCTGTAGCAACCATCAGGGGTGAAGAAAAAGGAGCTCCAGAAGGGCTCAGGGACTGGTTGTTGGTTGTTTTTTTTTTATTTTCAGAGCAGCCTGAGCACCGATGGAGAAACAACTCTGAGGCGACACTAGTGAAGGGGGAAGTGACTGCAACGGAGCAGTAGCAGAGCCCCCGCTGCCCACGCTGAGCAGAAAGCTCATCAGCTACTGCTGTGCCACAGACCTGGCCTGTTTTAACACTTAAGCAGATTCCCCAAGGCCAGCCGCCTGATCAGCTCAGCTTCAGCTAAAGAAAATTCAGCGGAGCTGGAGGGAGGTAAAGAATCCCTTGCTCCGCCAGGCAGAAAGACAGTGAGGCGTAGGATAAGAAAGTTCCCTGTTAGATGACAAGTAATCCTCCCTTTTAACATTTTTATATGCCTCTTAATGGCAGTTCCTCCTGCATAAACTTCAGGCAGGCTGGGGCTATGTAAACATCCTCCCCTCTGCTGTGCTGGGCCTCTCGCTTATCCCCCGCCGGCAGCTGTGGCTCGGGAGGCAAACAGTGGTCATGCTGTTCTGTGCACAATGACAGACAAATAAAAGAACAAACAAGCTTGGGAGATTTAAAATCTAGAGCTGAGGGACTTCGCGGAGTTTCACTGCGCCTCTGTGATCCTCCCACTAAATGCGAGAGCTGTTTTCTTCAATAAATGAAGCCCATAATAAACATCTCTCCTCATGTCTCTCCAGAGCCCTTAGGGAGCTCTGCAACGACAGAGCGGAGAAATTTGCAGAAAGGTGTCCTCTGATGGATTTGACTTACACGGCATCAGTTGTTATAAACTGCCAAGAAATGGGAAATAGGATGTCTCATGGCACCCATGGACTCCAACCATTAAAAATCGTTGCATCAAATGCATATTTGAGCTTTATTTCAAAGAAGTGTTTGATTCCATCAAACCATTTTTGAAGCATAAAGTTTTATTTATAAAGACTTTTTGCCTTTCATACCTCCCTTGTACACTCAATTCAAAGTTCCTTTCCTTAAGGGCATGAAAAAACCCTCATGCGTTAATTAGCGACTTTAGATTTCAAAAAGTATTTTCTCGCAGAATAACGAAATTGGGATATGTTAAGTTGAAAATATATGCCGATGTTTCTAAAGTTGAAAAAGGCAAGGTCAGGTGGTAACTGGACCTCACATCTGCATAGTCAGAATAAGTAGACAGTATCACAGAATGGTAGGGGTTGGCAGGGACCTCTGGAGATCATCTAGTCCAACCCCCTGCCAGAGCAGGGCCACCTTAGAGCAGGCTGCACAAGAACGTGTCCAGATAGGCTTTGAATGTCTCCAGAGACGGAGACTCCACCNCCTGTTGTCCACCAGGATTCTCAGGTGGAGTTCAAAGTGTCCGGTCTCAGCAGAGTGTTATCATGATACATACTGTACATACAGAAACTTACATACTCTCATAAATGTACTTACAAGAACCAAGAAGTAAGTGCTTTATAATCTGTAATTAGACCAGCATTTAAAGCCTGCTGAAATTAGAGACGATCTTCTTTTCGGTAGGCTTAAGATCATGTCTTTTAGATTCAGTATTTAAAAGTAAACTCAAGAAAGTGACTATTTGACAAATACTTGCCCTTCCCCCTCATAAGGATCTATCTGCCCAGCCATTCTAGAAATCATGCAAGTCTCCTTTAACAATAAATAGCAGGTTTTTACTACCAGAATTACCCCTCATTTAAAAGGGAGCTGAATATCTCTTCTATCTTATGCACCATCAGCGAAATTATCTATCTAGATCTGAACTGCAGAATTTTTCTTAGTAAGTTAAATGTGGAAGTCAGAAACATGAATTTTCAGATATTATATTCACAGAGCTGGCAATTAGAAAAGCCATCTTTGACTTCTTACCTACACTGACAGAAAGTCATTGAGCAAGTGCAGAACTTTACTGGCTTTTCAGACTATTTTTTCTGGTTATAGTTCCCGCAATCTTATCTCTCTAAAATATTTGTGTGCAACTTGGAGTGACAGAAATGAAAATCAGTACCAAGAAGGATGTAAAATACCCCCAACTCAGTAATTCTAATCTTTATTTACAAGGATATGTTAGCTCTTTGTACACTTATCAGCTCAATGCTCCACAAAGTCAGTGATTCCCACGTAGTTAGTTATAAATATCTGATTACACTGTGTAATGTGGGTTAGACATGGATCCAACAAACTCTGGGACGATTCTGCATGCCGTTTGGATGATCTAGATAGATGTACTACACAGGTATGCCAGCTCCCACAGCAATCGCTGATGAAATCTCTATTATTATTAATGGGAACAAGATAGTTATTGCTTCATTTTGAAAATGAAAAAAAAATCACAAAACAAACAAACAAGTGTTTCTAAAATCTTTGGTATTTATAAGACAGAGATAATGCCTGCACAATAAAAACTGCAATGTCATTGAGATGAGCTGGAACCTTAAGGGAGGAAGTCACACAAAAGTATATAACAAATTTCTGAAACAAAAAGGTAGGTAAATTACTTACCTGAACACGGAAAATGTATGCCACACCAAATATATGTTCTTACTTAAATTATAAGATCCAAGCACACACACCCAGACAGATTTTAGAAGATTGTTCTATATAAGTTTATTGTACATAAGGATATATAATATAAAAATAAGATAGGGTTTACTAATGTCCTACTTGTTTAGTCATTTTGCCAGTAACGACATAACTGTAAAACCTTGTAAATAAACGGATCATTACAAGAATATAAAAGGATATTAAGGACTTTCCAAAGAACTCTGAAAGTGGAAACAGATATAAAGACTAAGATCAGGTGGTACCCCACAAATCAACTTCTGAATGGTTCTTATTCTGTTTATTAAATATTAAAGGAAGAAATAAACTATACCAAACATTAAACAAAAGGAATCCTGTGCTATATAGCTCATGCACAGCAATACTAGCAGCTCATAAAAGACCTGAAAGTATCTGGCAAAATTTTATCTTCAGGATCCTGTAACAACTCACTGTGTATCCTATGTTTACATATTGTGAAAGGACAAGAAAAGCCAAATTTACTTTGGTACAGTTTTATTAACTTCAGTAGATTTTTCAGTGGTGGAAGAAGTGGGCCTCGTATCTTGCATTATTATTTATTAAATTATGGTCTCACAGTTAATATCACTTCCTTTAGCACTGGAAGTGTGGTTAATGTTGTAGAAAAGCAAGAACTGTATCTTCCCAGACAATGCTATGACTGTCCACTAACGAGTAACTTTGAAATGCTGGTAGGCTTTTTGTTTGCATACATGTTTATACTTGAGTCAGACCTTTGGGCAGTACAATATGTCAGGGGAGAACTGGGTAAAAATAAATGTTGGACTGTCTAGTGGAAGTAACTGCATGCATTAATAAATGATCACTGTGGTTTCGATCCTTCCCTGTGCCCTGGGAGGATAGGGAGGTGATGAGAAACAAGTTCTTGATCCCTTCTTCTCGACCTCAGCCCTGTGCCCAGTGTTTACCAGGCAGCTTGAATTTATGTCATGCATAGAGGGCTTTTCATGAGCCCAGGACGAATGGATGCCTCTGTTGTTGGTTATTCCCACTTCTGCCCTTCTCCTGCACCCAGCATACCCCTAGGTAGACCAGTGTCACATTTTGAGTTGGAGGGAATTGCTTGAGATTCTTCGGCTATTTGTGAATAGCACATCCGTTATCACACCTGTTAACCTTTAGATGCATCCTATGTATATTTATTATTAATATCAGAAAATAATATTATGAAAAAATATATAATATATTAAATTAGAGTGGGTGAGGCTAGATTTTATTTCAATTGGCATGACCATCACTTTTTTTTTCATTATGACTTCCACTCAAAAACATCGATAAACTTCTGTGTTTCAAGCCCCATCTTCTGTGATCTCCACTTCAATTATAGCACTTTTTACATTCATATGATACAATACAGACTGAGGACAGCTTTTAGTTTAAAACCTCTGCCAGCTGCATCTTCCTACAGTTTTGTTTACTGCCTGACATACTGAAAATTCTGTTTCTGGTTTCCTCAGGTACTTTTCAACTGGGGACTCCATCTTGAAACATAAATACACACAACTTACTTTAATTTTCTTAAAGTGATTGTCTGTAGAATTGGCACCAATGCTATAAGAAGTTCGGCAAATGCAGAGAGCAAGGCACATGGGATCTATCTAGGACAGTACGCTCTTGAAGTTATTGTCTATATAAACAGTGTCTGTTATCAAAACATTAAATCAGACAATAACAATAATGGCTGATAGTGTATTTCATCTCTTTTACTGATAAATTGATAATTAAAATGAATATTCTTCTTCTGACATTTTAGCATATATTCTCCTGAGAGTTTGAAAAGATGGATAATTTCTCTTTTGATGCTTTTTGTAAAGCTTCTTCACTCCTTGTATCTCCTTCTACAATCTTTATCATCCCTCTTTTCATATAATACTCAAAAATGTCATCTCAGGATAACCTTTTGTTTGACCTTTCAGCAGATAAATATCCTCTAAAGAAATCAAACTTATATTTTCCAGTTTCCCACTTTCAAGTCATCAAGAGCAGGAAATATACACAGAAATACTGTTCTGGTCCTTGTTCTTGAGCTCAAAACACCAAATTACCATTTGACCCATTTTAATAATTTAAAATTATTTTTCCTTTCTTTTAATCTCAAAAATGTCAATTAAACACTGTCAGTTATAATGATATGAAATGACATATCCTACTTCCTTTGATGAAAACGATTAGTTTAGAAATGTAGACCCACTTTTATGAATTTATTAATGATATCCTTTAAAACTGAATGAACAAAGCAAGAGATCTTCCAAATAACAAAGGTTAAAAATACATTGTGGTATCAGTATTGTCACTGAGAAAATCTGCAGAAGATTTGGATTGGGACCATAAGGTTAGACCAAACGGGTCTGGTCCTGCTTCAGTCCTTATTTTAACGCTGGAAAATATGGAATAGTGCTACTTAAAGTACTACCTTTACACCACTGAAAATGGTGAAAGTCAGGGGAGACTTGGGCCAACTGACCATTGCTAGCTGGCAACTACTGGTACTAAATTTATTCTTCTAAAAACGTATCTGGGGAAAAAAAAA
>VXBO01009554.1:525659-560530 GCA_013400135.1 Rhinoptilus africanus
AGGGGGGGAGTGGAGGGAGCAGGGAAGGTTGAAAATAGCCAAATTGTGATTTAGAAATAGTCACAATTTGCACAAATTAAGAAAGTCATCTACATATTTAAAAGACGTGGGAGGAATCCTATACAAATGCTCATTGCTGCGTCTCTTCCCGTCTCCTGCCTCCCAACTGACTTCAAAGCTATTTTTCATATGCAACACCTATAAACTGAAATTCTGTAACTGCAACATTTGCCTTTAGGATTAATTCATGTCATTGGAAACCCTTACAAATAGTACTCTCTGATATTTCTAGCTGTATATAAATGAAACGAGTTTCTTCCAGATCCCATTGAAACTTCCCTGAGTTTCCTCTTGACTTTGCTTTGGAGCTGGCTAAATGTGAAGAAAAAATACCAGATAACTAGAGTTTCTTGGCAACATTAGATGGTTAAATAAAATACATAAATTAAAAAGTGTATATGTAGTTTCGGTGGAATGTAGTTCAGAAATTTCCTGCCAAAAAGATTTTAAATTTGAACAAAACTTCCCAGTGGGGAAGACTAGAGTAGCAAGACTTAAAACAAAAGATATGGGATAGAAACTATAGACTGATTTTTATTTGCTGTTGACTTAATTCTGGAAAATTTTGGTTTGATGTCCAGAAAATCTGTAGAGCAGGACACTTCCTGATAAATGCCATAGGATTGTAGTGACACCTCAAATAATTAAAAAACAAAAGGAGACTTCTGTTTCATACATGAAACTAAGACAAGTTAATAAAGATGGGCTGTAAGGAGAACTTTTTGAAAGATCCCAATCTAAATGTCACTCATCAGAGAGATCTTGGTGGTCTCATGTCAAAAGAACCTTCTGCTATCAAGATCTGTATTTTTGCTCACCAGAGGAGATGAACAGCAGTGAGGAAGAATTAGAAAAACCCCACACCGTTCCAATGTTTAGCAACCTCCTTCAGTCAATCAAGGAGCAAAGTGGACTTTATGCATAACAGCATCCACACCTCTTCATCTGGCCAATCTAGGACTGGCCAAAAAAATGAGATATACTGGAGAGTATCACTGAACTAAATTAATACAAATTAAATACATGCTTTGATGGACTTCAAGTATTTGCTTTCCCAGATGGAGCAAATTACACACGTGCAAACAATGGCAAAAAAAAAAAACCCAAAGAGTGTTCTATGCATTTAGAGTATTTAATGACACTCTTGGAAAGACCTTGCATTGCAATTGCCTCACTGAATATTACTTTAGAAAAATGCAAATGTTTTGACTGAAAAATCTTCAATTTCAAAGTCTGAAGTGCATGGCTGCACTATAGTTTGTGACAAAGTATATGATGACTCCAACCAAGGCTGTCCCCTTGACATGACAAATAATACAGAAAGCTCACAGTGTTTTAATTCATCTCTTTTGGTTTAACTGCACCTTGAAAGTCAGGATGTCAGATCAGGAAAACCTTATTCGTAGTGACCAGTGCATCAGAGCAGTACATCTTCCTTCCCATTTGTAAATTGTAAAAAACTTCTGATAAACAACTTAAGTTGATTTTCAGTTAATGAAGATTCTACCGGATACTATTTTTAGCAAGAACTCCCTGTCCTAGACCCCTAGACTCTTAGACTGAAGTCAGGACCAAGCTTTTTCAAAATGAGTACTGATAAACCTTCATTGAATTAGTGGAAACTTAGAAATGCTGGCCTTAACACTTCTGATCCCTCAAACATAGAAAGATAAAAGGTTTAACATTTGGAAAGCATTTTTAAATCCTGACAGGAAAGGAAGTATGGACAGTATCCAGAGCCTCTTCTAGAAAAGTGCAGCCACAGCCCTACAGATACTGTTATTTCTTAGATAAAGGGCGATTCAGATGGCCCTCCCAGTCTGCAACACCGGGCTTCCTCTTTAATTAAGTAACTGCATAGTCAGACTGGAGAAGACATTTGAGTGACTGCACTCCAATGATTTTAATGGGGCATAGACTCCTAAATACTTCTGTGGCTGGACCTGTAGTGCAGAGTCTGCCTAACCTTAGATATCACTAACTCTTCCCATTGACTTCATAGGCAACCCTGGGGAGTAGGATGTCTGAAAGCTTACTGCTGTTTCAAATCTAAAGCAGGTATGTAAAAGTAGATGCCCTGACTTTTGCTTCAGTTATTCTGATGAGATAAGAGAAAAAGAAAGTAGTCTGGCTCCAACCTTCATTATGATTTTATGTAAATTGTTGTAAGTAAGGATTCTTACGCTCCAGTGCTTGAGGATCCTGAAGATGAATTACTTTTTAAAGCTAGTTTAGCAAACTTTCAAAGCAAACTTCATATTTGCTTGGAAATCCACTCTGAAGGGCAGGTGTATGTCTGTTCTAGTATCATAAAAACCACATTTAAATACCTTAGTCTTCTCTTTCCATCTACCTCTCCATACTTGCACTATAGAAAAAATAAATTCTCTCTCTTTACGAAAAAATCACACTGGAGGATTGTTTGTTCAGATAAGATTTTTTTTACAACTTCTATAGGCTGATTGATTGCCTGTTTAGTTGTTATGAAGTGTTATTGAAAAGTCTCTAAAAAGGGCTACCTACAGGACTGTCAGAAGAAAAACCTAAAAAAGATCGTGGTGATGAAAAATAAGGAACAAAAAAATAGGGTAAATTAGCTTGCACAAGATTTCACAGGCATTTCTACAGAACCTTGCTCTTTGTACTAATTTTACAGAATTTCTTCATACATGTAGATCCTTGCAAATTGTCTCATCACTCTGCCTGAATGAGCTCTCAAATTACAAATATATACATACATACTAGAAAGCATTCTCCTGAGGCTAAAGTTCTGGCATCAGGCTTAAACAGGAAAGGAAACCATGGAAAACAGAAACCTCAGTCCTGAATCCTAAAAGGTTACTGTTCTCAGTAAAAAAAGCTCCGCTATTTACAAGACGAGGAACAAAAAGATACGAAACAGCTTGCCCATAGCCAAAATGAGAAACACATCTGGCTTTGATATTCATTCCCTTTCCAGCAAATGGCTGCACTAAGTTAGAATTTTCAAAATGTCTTTCACTTTACACATATAGATTTAATTTCATTTAGAACGAGGCTTATTGTATAAATGCGTTGTAGCTTCAAAGACAGGCTTCTTCAAAATTATAGTATGAGAGCTTCCCATGGTTTCCATGGAAATGACCTTTCACTATTTCCATGGTAATGGATCTAGTTTTATATATTTCTCTTTTATGAGACTTTATTATACCAACAAAGCTAACATCCAGAATATAGCCCTTAACGTATGGATGCAAACTCACTGAGGGAAGTAATCTGACCCCCAAGCCCCATGGGCACGCTAAGCTTTTGTATGTCTTTTTAATACTGTGCGAGTAACAGAGTTTTGAAAAAGATCACCTACTGCATATTGTCAGTAGAGAAATGCTGATCTATTTTGCTCATTGCTATGTTTCTGAAGGAGTCTCTGGATTCATCTGCTGCAATCTTTTCCAGACTGCTCCACTGCTCCCGAAGGCAGAACAGCTGGAAAAAAAACCTGAATGGATTGAGAGGTCAGAGTCTTTTATAAATTCCAGGCTGTTGATCATATCCTGCTGTGAAATAAATATTTTGCTAGTGCGTTTATTGAAAATCTATAGGTCTTTGAAATTACGTATCCATAGGCTTGTTGATCTCTCAGAATTTATGCTTGAAATTGTTTTTCTCTTCCCCTTTGCATTTTTTTTTTTATCATTATGGTTATTGTTGCTGCCATCGAAAGCTAAAATCCTCTTCTTCACCCTGGAGACAAAAAGAATGGAAGCAGTGGATTCAAAGCCGTTACACTCACAGCAACAGAGCAACCGAGGTAGCCCTGTCCCCAGCATCCTTGACACCTAAATAAACCAGATAGACCTAAGGTGTTAAGTGCCTTAAGGTGTTATGGAGATGGGGTTTGGACAGGACTGCACTGCCTCTGAGGTTCACAAATAAAAATCCATACCCTCTGGAGTGATGTTCTAGTACGGTGAAATTTGGAAGAAAATTCCAGAAGTATTTCAATAGTGTGTCTTCCATCCTAGTTACAACATCTAGGGTTTAATAATGAAGCAATCCTGCCGTTTCAGAAAAAGTAAATAAAAGAAATCTGAGGGGAAACCCTTATAGAGGTGCAAATTCCTCAGAGAATGAGAAAAACACATAAACTTGATTGAGCAATTTAGTCTGACTCATATGTAACTGGTGATGATGCACAAGAAAGAAAGAATTCTAGTCTGTCATTTAGATTTGAGTTTTCTGGGCTAGCCCTTAGAAAAATACCAGTTTATAGAGTAAGCTAGACATGAGTCAGGCACAGGTGGCTGCAAGACAGTGACTGCAGATGACAAAGGTAAAAGAGCCACTTTTCAGCATGAAACTTAATTTTAATGCTTTTTTTTTGTTTGGTTGGGTTTTTTAAACTAAAAAATAGGTCAAATTAGTTGGTGGCTAGAGGGCTTACTCTTAGAGGTGTCCTAAGAATTAACTCCTTCACCTGTTTCAAAGGAGATAAAGACCAGCATATAAATCACTTGTCATTAAGTGGTCAACTGGTATAAAAACACATATATCACTTTACATCACGTTAAAGAATAACTGAAATGCTAGGATCGTCACTTATGCTTTTTGTTAAGGTACTGCAATCACGACGACTATCAAGGCTTCAGCCTGCCGTCACTGAAAAGATTCAGCAATATTTAATTCTATTCCTTACACAGTTCTAAATGGAGTGTACTGCAAGTAATGACTTTTATTGCATATATTGAACGTGCAGGCTTGGACAGAGAAATATTGAAGCTGGAAATACATAGACAGAACACTCAAAGAAACAGGAGGTTTACAAAACCTGACCTCATCTGTCTTTAAATCTCTAAATCTGTTCATGTCTATACATGAGCTACTTAACATGTAGGGTTAAAATCACAGGACTGATTTTGGGCACCTACTTCAGGATGAAATGAGATCAATCAAACCCCCAGATTGTTTGCTACCCTCCACTAACCATAAAGGGTGTCTAGGTGATTAGATCATTCAGTCAGATGAACTTAATCCAAGATAATTGCAGAAGCAGGCAGCTGATAATACTAGAGGACAGCATTTATTTCTCAGAAACTGTTCCTCTTACATAGCACTTTGTGTCACCAGTTCTTTAGAGAAAATATTTAAGAGGGGTTCTTAAATGATTTTTCTTAGTGAAATTTGTATTTTTATGGATAATTATAAATTTTTATGATTATTATTTTAATTCTTTTTTTTGCTTAAAATCCTTAAAATAGATCTGTTTAAAGAAGGCTTGAAACCTTTACGCAAGTGAAATATTTGCTTTTAGCAACCAACTGGTTTTGGATATGAGAGTGAATTATTTTTTCTCTTAAATAATGCTGGTTTTCCATTTATTTCTACTGTAGCTTGACATTCTTGTCATACTTACAAAGACATACTACCTAATTTCTTGTCATGGTCTATAGCAAAGCTGTTTACAATGGTATTTGTATAGTGATTTGGATCAGAACAATAATATGCTATTTCCATTTTTAAAGATATAACTCTAGATGATGTCAAGGTTTGCTTCCAACAAGATAATACTGTGTCATGCTGAAAAAGAGCTATCTAAAAAATTAAAAAGGAAAAAAAAAAAAAAAAATCAATAATTTTACAAGCCTGGAAAGACTGGGCCACTATAAGAGAAGAGAAAAAACCTGTAACAAAACAAACCCACAAAAAACCCCATGTCAATATACTTTTTTAAGTAAAGTTTAAAAAACAAAAGAACCACCACAGCTGTAAGTCTCCCATTAGAGACTTATATAAAAAGAATCATATGAATTGCGAAAATAATTGTTTTCCAACCATGGTTTAAAAGTACACATGGAGATAAATAAGTGCACTGGCTGTAAAATGGTGTCTCTTAATCCTGTCATTGAAGTAAGGATACACAACTCCAGCTCCTTCCACCACTATCTCCCACGAAGGGCAGAGAAGAGACATTCCTGGTTGCAAAGAGAAAATATCCTAGGGTAAGTTCTGCAACTGGCCTCTGTGGTCACCCTCTTACTAAGGAACGTGTGATTTTCTGGCATGAAACGAGACTTATCTCTGTGATCTCGGAACATGCCTTTGGAAAGGCCAGTTTGAAGAAGCTGGAGCAAAAAAAGCTTTCCAAACCACTGATAATGCTATTGTCAGGCATATTGCTGTGTACTATCAGACAGAAAAAGTAACATTTCTGACAGCAAAATGAGCTCTTACGTTATTTTGTAATTAACATATGTTCCAAATGATAGACTGTGTTTCAAGTATTTAACATTAAAATAAGAAACTAAAAGCAAAAGGAGGGATGATGTGACACTTCTGGAATTGGATTCGCTGGTATAATCTTTCTACACTGTATTTTCTGATCCATCTAAATAGCTTTGTAACTGGTTAAAGCATGCCCCATGCCTCCCAACTGTAGGAACTGTCATAGCCATTTGGATTCAGAAAAGGATTATGTTCTCCACTGTTTTTAATTAACATATTTCTGGCCATAGTCAAAGCAGTACTGAGCAATTTCCATTTAACATTTCTCATGTATCTGAATTCTAATCCACCCACTTCTTTTGATAAGACATTGAGTAGTGACCTGAAAATAGTGCTGCAAAGAAGTTTGAGAAAGAACTTGAGGGGAGAAAAATGGCAGTGTTAAAAATCTGTTAACCATTGGTTACTAATTTAAACTGCTAATGATCTAACAGAGATGGAGCTAAGACTCCGATTAATTAACGAAGGCTGGCAAAACATTCACTCCCAAATATAACTTGCTGTATATAGTTTCATTTACAAGGGAAACAAGCTATAAAAAGAAGAAAGAACAACTCTGCCACATACTAGTGGCAATGAATGCAATAGCTGTGAAGCTCTGTGATGGGATATGACATGCGTTTCTCCATACATTTACATTTTAAAGTTTTAATGAAAGCATATTGTCAGGGAATGCCAAGCCCACTACGTATTTTCCCTTTGCAGTGCGGTGACAAGATCCTGCTTCATGTTGCAAGCAAGAAAACATTTTGTATTAAATGCAAAGTGAATATGCAAGAATGAAATTGAACAAGTTCCTCCAGCGAATCTGCTTCCCATCAAAAACCTAGAGGAAGCCTTTTTCAAAGACAAAAACATTTTACTCCATTTCTTATGAAGCATCTCTTATCAGGTATTAGACACTGGCTGTTGGAAAATTCCTTCTTTCTCCAAGAAAGCTGCAAAGTAAAGAGGCTGGAGCACTTCCTGAAAATTCATCAGCAAAATAATTTCCTCTATTCAGAAAATCAAGTTAAAATAAATACACGCATATAGAAATAACCACCCAAGTCTGACTGTTAAATGCCTTTTAACATCTAATGGATTGCTAATCCATCTTCATGGATTGATTGTATCACTTGATATACAAAAACCTGCAACAACTAAAAGATGTAACGTTCATAAGATCAAAATAAAATTTAATTTAGAGCTCTTTCTGTAGGGTATTGTTTTTTAGTTCATCTATGTTCAAAAACTAAATTAAATTGCTCCCCTGGGCTCGTAATAAACTATGTTTTTGTTTTTTCCTTTGATGATGGCTATCAGTGAAGAGATTTTAGTTCATCCTGCCCCTCCTCCTGCTACAGCTAGCTCCCATCTGTCTCCTTTTTTTGGGGAGGAGGGACTAGAATCTGGCTCTTACTAAGCTATACAAAGTTTATGTTGGTGTATTGTACTCAGTATGAATAAACAGCATAGAAACTGGCACTCATCAGTCTCACATGTAGTGCTCAAAAAAATTCCTGATACAAGAAGTCTGTCCTACTTGAGGAAAGTTACCATACCCTAATTTGATTACACCTTTGTTTTCACCACCATTTTACCAAGATATTGCAGTATTATAAAAATTTATAAAATGAAAGTCAGGATGGGACTTCTGCTCATGGAGACCAGGGATCATTCTTCTGTCACCGAGATCAAATGATTTAAAAATGAACGCAGGGGCCCTCAGCCTTGGCTGAAGTCTGATTCTGCACAGGGGAATCCACCTATTCCAGCACTGGATGACAAAACCCCTGGCACGCCAGCGAGCACTTACAAGTGCACTGTGCGATATTGAAATGAACAAGGCCCCTCGCAGATTTGGCTGCCAGCTAACATGAGTCTGGGTTACACAATCAGGTTCTAAATTAGGCTAATCACTTAACTTTGGCAGTAGCATTGCAATAAAAAGATTCATAATTCATAACAGAGAAGGCGAAGATGGGAACCTTAGCAAAAAGGCACAAAGTCGTACATCAAGAGACAATTATGGATCTCAAATACCAGCAAGGCGAGGAGCCGATGACTAGCATCAAACCAGGCAACAGACAATGTGCTGACTTGCATTCCTGATGACAGTGAGTGTTTTGTTTATTCTGTTGTGCATTAATGTTGTTGTATTATTGCTGGCCTCTGGCTATATTTGCAATAAAAGTACGTGATCCTACCTCCTTTTGGTCATCAGTGTTTTCTCACATGAGAATACTTGAACATCCATTCCCATTTCCAGAATTAAAAGTGAAAATGGTTCTCTCATTTGGAGTATCAGTACTTCACTGTAATTGAGTGTTGAGTTATCCCTATAGCAGATCTTTAATGAGATAAATGTTATTAAAGACTGAAAAAAACCAGCTGACTATGGTGTAACTATCTATCTCTTTAGAGATCTGAGGGCTCTCTTTAGAGCCTGAATTTCAGATTCTTTTCAAAGACAATTCATAACTGTTCTTCAGGTTTTTTATGAAGGAGTCACTCGAAAAGAAAGATGTGAGTTTCTGTAGGAATAGCACCATTAAATTTAAGGCATTTCTTAAGTAAAGTATTCAGCTGAGTATTATCTGCCATTAAGATAATTAGGTCTAATTTTGCCTTGGACCTTAGTTGAAGCTTTGCAGTGGGAAATAATTTCTGGAAGAGTTTTACCTATTTAAACAGACAAGTTAAATAGGGGATTTTAAAAGACATATAGATTTCTACCTCATTCTCAAATCAGATTTACTTGACATCAGAATAACATTTTTAATGTGCAAAAGTCAAGCTAACCATAGTTAAGGAGCTGTATTGGGATTTCCGAATGGGAACTATCAAGCTATATATCTTTTCAGATATGCAGATCTACAGTGCCAGTGAAAGCATCTTGAAAAATTACAATCTCATGATAATACAGGTATGCCATACAGGGTTGTCAAACATGTAGACCATTGACCTAAAACTATAGCACTAGCAATTTTCATAGTGACATCAATGGGACAGTGCTAAAAGTTTTTTAAAATTTCATCCATAAAATGAAAAGCCTAATCCTCTCTTGGTTAGGTAAACAGATAAATAGCAGTAAATTTCATGGGGAATAGACTATTTATGATCAAAAGAAAAATTATACCATTGTCTTGCTTAACCTTTTTAGTCACTGCTAAACATATCGCTAAATAGAAACTTCTGTTTCTCGGCAAAACAACTGTCATTTTTTTTTCCAGATGGGGAAGGACAGAAATGAAAAATAATCATTATTCCAAGCTCTACAGAGCTTAATTACCTCTTTACTCAGGCAAATTTCCCATTGAGGCCACCAATATTTTTACCTCAATAACTACTGAATCATCTAATAATAAAATAGCATTAAAAAAAGACATAGAGAATAAAAATGAAAGCTTGCAATAGATTTGACTGTATATTGTACCACTGCATCTTTCTCCAATATTGTCATATTTATTTTTTGTTTCTATTGGGAGTTATAAACCAGTTTTTTATATATTCTAAAATAAACACATGTTTTTCTCTATGTTTACCTCACTATTTAAAACAACTCATTCCATATTGTCTCCTGGATTGAGCTGATACTCAAAATACAGTATGCTTTTTATCTCACCCTTCAAGTCCAATACAGAGAGTTTCTTGAACGTGGACTGAATCTCCAGCAGAAATTACAGAAGTGCCAGGAGATGCTGTGTTCAACAGCAATCCCTAATTTAACAAAGACAGACAGGTCTTAAGTAAATAGAGATACTGTATTTTGTGATATGGCACACCTGATTTAAATCATGATGATATTAAACACAGATTCTCACGTACTCGAGGAATGTGGAACTTAGTCAAGGTACCAGTTTAAAAAGATTTCAACAAGAAAATTCAACACAAAGCCTCAACATTGTACAAAACAACTTCTGAAACTTTATTGTGAATTTTAAAGTACATTTAGAAAGGATCTTATCCTTAATATCATTAATTAAAAATAAATTTGAAAGAAATCCACATACTAGTAGTTTAAGCAAAATTCAGTACAGACTTTTTGAAGTCACAATATATACATTGCATGAGAGTGCAATAAGCTTCCAATTACATTAGGTATATATTTTTAAAATAAAGAGTTTTGATTTGACATGTGTGAGAGTCATACTGTTTACAATGAAAATGTTTTACAAAATATAGCAAAGGAAAAATGGAATTTAATACATTTTGAATGTACAACTACTTTATATCCCTTAAAGGTAGTTCTTTACTCAAAGTGTACAAAGGTCCATTTTTTAAAGGACATCTGTTTGTTTGCACTGTTCAACACTGATTAGAAATGATAGTTTTAAAGATTAATTACTATACATATCAGTGAATTCTTATTCAACTCAACGGCCACTACAATGAAGAAAATATTACAGAATCATTGACAGCATCTTCTTCTCTCCTAACCTATGCATAGATAAACACATAGCAATGGTGCCTATTACTACAATAAAAGTGAAACACTTCACCTGATTTTTGCAGCTATTCTTTGCATAAATATAATGCATTATATATATATATTAGTTTATTTACCAATCAATTGATTGCTTATTTTAACACTCAGTAACATATAGAAGTACATACACTGCTATCCTTAAATATTTTCCACTCTGTAGCGGCTCATAAGATTCAAAAAATCAACACTGTAAATTCATAATTTTCAACCTGGGGGAAGAGTATCCCTCAGATGGACTGATACCACTTATACAAGTTAAACCATATTATGATTCCATAGCGTCCACCTCCAAAATACATAACAGGAGTAATATAGTATACTGTGGCTACTAACTACTGCATAATCATTATATAGGAAATTGTCACATCAAGTGTTTTACATTTATGATTACTCATTACACTATATCACACACAGAGCGAAACTTTCCCCAGCAGATGGACCTCCTTTTCCACAGTTTTTCATGTTTTAGAGAAAAATCATCACACAGTGACAAAGTTATGTCTTGAGAAGCACGAAAAATGTGTTTCCTTTTTCAGGATCAAAGAGTGAGCAGCAAACTATTAATTATTTTACAATCATGATGTAAAATTACATCTTTAAAGAGGAAGTCAAGTTTTCGGCAGCACAATTAAATAAACCATGTATTGGGGGTGTGGGAGTGTCACTCAAAACTGTGGGAAAAGCGTACCAGAAAATTGGTTAGCCAATAATGAATTAAAAGTTGTACTTCCCTTTCCAACAGAGCACAGTAGGGTTATGTGATTTGTGTCCAACCACTCTGCAATGTGTTATCTGAACAGCTCAAAGCACTGCAAAGGACAAGACAGCTTTGCATTCATTATTGCCAAAATAAATGGAGTATGCTGAAATGTGTAGTAACCAATGGTGGATTTTTTAACGACCACCAAGGATGTCTGGGACATTAAGATCTGCAGAAAATTTTTTTTAAGAACACGGTAAGGTGGACAAAAATCCACCCTGCGAGGATTAGCTTACCTAGTTTTCACGGACTTCTTCACTGTAGTTAAAATAAGCCTCACTGTCTTTTCAATATAATTGTCTGTTCTATGAAGAAGTAGTTGACTCTCTCTCTGCAAAACACTATGTAATAGCAGTGATCCCTTAGAGGGCAGACACTCCAATTCGGATGTAATCCACTTTTGGCTGGGCTACTAATCCTGGAAGCTCTCTTTGCTTTTTCATGCTAAATGTAGACAACTAGGCTTTCAGCTGTCATCCCCCTGAACAGCAGGAAGAATGTGAATGATTTTGCAGATCCGCATGATGTTTTTCACTTTTGCTGTCCACTAACCCACCAGAAACTTCATAGTGAAAAGCTACAAAAATACATGCCTTCGTTTTGCCTGATATCCATGCAAGAAGAGTGCGGCATGCCCACCAACTTCAGCCATGCTACACTCGCCTGTCTACCCCGCGCAGCAGCACACAGGGTGAGACCTACGGATTGCCTCGGGAACCCAAAGGGAAGGGAAACGAGAAGTCCCTGGCATGGCTCCTGGAGACAGGACAGGTTTAGCAACAACACTAATGGCATGCTGACAGGCTATACTTTAAGACTTCTTTTTTTTAAAAAAAAAAATAATAACCAGAAGCTTTACCAGTCAGAAAACTGCCCAGTGTTTTTGTATTAGAGTGCCACTTTAGGTTAAAAAGAAATCTTTTAGCTTACATTATGTGGCACATTTCTTTCCCTATTTCTGTTTTAAAAAAACAAAATAGCCCACCCTTTCCTTTGATATCTGCAAAGAGGATAACTGAAGCTTTCCAGGATCCTTGACAGCTTAAGTATACAGTAGGAATAGTTGACAATTACATTTGCTTTTCCCAGTCTGCAGAAAGGATGGCTAATGGAATTAATGAATCGTTTGCTGTTCCACTAGTAAAAAGTTTAAATAACAACACGACCTTCAGTCAATGCTGCCGAAGTAGCATTTCTTTAAACAATTCACAACACGAGAGATGACCTCAGGCAGCAACTTATATGTGTGTTTGTGATTTTTCCTGTTTAATTCTCTCTCTCTTGTGTAGATCCACATAGACAAAAGTTTTACCATTTGCACCAGCTGCTATCTTCTCTAATGACTAAGTGTTCATACTAAACTGGGAAGAAAGGAAAAGTATCTTGCTCTAAAGGCTAAGTTCAGCTATCATGAACACAACACAAATCTAAAACTTCCACTTAAGTCAAAACAATACTCCCAAGTTCAGACTCGTCTTAAAGCATTAATAAATAATGTTTAATAGATAAGTTCCTTTCCAAAGAAAAGCTAGAGTTTTAAAAATAAAGCTGAATAGCTCTGTACTTGCTTCTTCTTTTTTTCTGTTTCATGCAAATCCACTGCCATCAGTGGTGGGATTCTTGGTTTACACCAGTGCGAAAAGAAACCAAATATCTGTTAACAAACTTCTATGTTTCATAGAGTTAAACAGTTTATTAAAAATACAGTAATATCCCATAAGAAATTGGGGCTAAGATTTTTATTGTTGTTTTGAAATGGATATTTATCAGAGGGATAGAGACGGTTTATTTAATGTCAGGTCAGCACATGAATGCAGACTGCAAATTAATTTTTATTTATATATATGTGTGTGTATATATATATTTAAGTTCTAAAGCTGGAAATACTATTTCTAAACAGGAACTGTATTCCTTAATTATCTTCGAAGAGAAGGGTTGGACTAACCCTACATTTTTAATCTTTTTTAGGATTTAGTTTAGCAGGATAAGAGGTTATAGCAGAGTAAAAAAAAATGATTTAGTACAGTGCCTACAATCCACTGATGCTTAATGTAGTTGATCATCAAAATACTTAAAATGATAGCATTAAGTGATTTATGCGGTTGATGACATAAATGTTTATGACAGCCTTAGCCACATAGTTGCATCCTCTTGACTTTCACACACTTTATTGGAAGACATGCCTGTGTAAAGATCAGTAGCAATTGCCAATTTGCCTGATCTACCACATCACCATATAAAAAAAATGCTACAGATTTTCCCCCTCAGGTGCAATTTTGTCATACTCCATTAATCCTTTCAATCCTCCCCCAGTCCTGTGGACTTGTTATTTAGTAATCCCCGATTGTTGTGGTGAAGGAACATTGGAAAGTCTCTGCTGTCCGCAAGGCAGAAAATTACAATGGTCGTCTATTAGATTTGGCTCTTACAGTGCCTGTTTGGATCAAGCCTGCTTGTCACATTCACAACCAATAGGCATAACGTCAGGACAAATTATCACCGACATCCAAAATGTCAATTCTAAACTAATTTTGTGTCTCACAAAGTATCGCCTCTTCAGTACTCAGACAAGGCGGAAGCCAAGCTGTATTTTTAAGGAGCAGGGAAAAAAAAAATCTTAAATCAACACATCACATAGGGTAGCTTCATTCACTTATGCATGTCAGGTTTTCAGTTTTCAACTCCCAACTGGGAACTCTCCCACATGATTGCAACCTATTGTGCAACTGAAAAACTTGGCTTTGTTCCACTTGAGTCTGTTAAAGAGAGATTACTGGGAGCATTCCTTTCCTGGGCTGCTCTTGTTAAATACGAGATTCTCTACACACCAGCATTTCGCTTTTAATTCAACATTTTTACACTGCAGAGTAATCTGTCTGGATCTCCTCTCTCTCTCTCTCTCATATGCGCACACACGCACATGCACAAAGCCACAGGGTTTCTATCCCAAATAAGTATATGCATCCCTATCTATTTTTCCTCTATACACAGAAGTCAAATTCATCTGGTTTTTAGGAAAACAAATAAATAAACAACAACAAAAAAAAATCTTTCATCAGCTCAATTAATTTAAACCTGTAAACCTTGGTTTTTAATACTACTGACATGAAAAAGTAACAGCTACAAGCTCCTAGCCAGAATTTGTGATTGATTATCTAGTGAAGCCTTTACAGAAAAGCTTGTTTGCTTATTAGTTGTATATGGTCTGTATTCAGTCACATATCCAACCACAGTCTTCAATTAAGAAAAACCTGACTAAATATTTAGAGATTTTAATTCTGAAATAAAATAAATAAGCAAAAAAAAAATCACAAAAATTAAAATTAATAATGAAAAGCTTTACAGTCAACCACAAAATAGAGGAAAACTTAAAATAAGCCTCTTAGTTATCTCAGATATGTAAAATTGTAATGTTTTATATCTAAGAGCTGACTTGTCTTTTGGAAGTATTGTACTTTCACTACTATCTCATCCTTCAGAAGTCCAGCAGGATGTTACTCTTTCTGCTAGAATAGCATTCATGAGTGTGATTCCATGATTCCATGACCTACATGCTCACCACACACCACTTAGGTCTGTCAGCATACTGTTGCATGAATCAATCGTACTCACCCACGGGTGTAGTGTATACTATCTCCAGATCACTGAGCTAGTTTTGTTTCTTTTGATGTACACAGAGCATAACATGTGGAAAAAAAATCTGTGCAGATGAATCATATTTAAGGTTGATGTGACTACGGAAGCCTAACCCAAACTTAACACATTATTTACCAAAAGGCAAACTGGAATTATTTTCTAGGTCTGGTTTAAAAAATACTTGTGATTTCACTGTCAAATTTCAACATTTATAATACTAAATATAATCAGAAATGTCCTACCAGTAATATCAGCCATGTGCCTTTGCAACACTGTTTAAAACAGCGGGATACTCTTAGAGTAAAACACTTTGCAAAATGTGATTTCTTATATGAAAATAAAAGGATCAAATGCAATTAGTTTAAGAGATCTTAATGCATGCTGAGCAACAATATACATTGAATATCTGACAGAGAAATATGACTGGAATAGAAGGTTTGGGTGTCCAATTCTGACCCTAGCAGCTCTCTCAAAGTCATACTAGTAGTAGCAGGTATGATGTACTTCAAAACAAGTCACACCAGTCTGCACTGCTGCCTTCATTAGCCCAGACTACATTTAGACATGGACTTCGCCAAAGGAGATGTTCAGGATGGGTCTTCTTATCAGGATGGGAAGGATCCAACCATGCCATGACCAACCGCACCAGCCATGCTCCTGTCAAGGAGTTTCTCTTCTAGTGCAATGCAATGGTGCTACACCTCTATATGTGGACATCATGGTACCTGACAGCTCACTCTCCATACCAGCATGATGTTTCCCCGACTGAAGAAAGTACCTGCCCAGCTTCTACAGGAGCAAAGATTCATGTGGTTCCAATCCTGAAGACTTTCACATCAATAAACAAATACTAAAATGCAAGTAATCCTAAATGGAATAAGAAATATTTGTATGGAGGCACCTCATGATCTCTTCCAGTTAGAAACTCTTTCCCTTCACATCCTAATTGATGCCTTAATGACATCCCTAGCTGTTTTAATTCTCGTTTACACTGTAAGCAGCAGGGATACAGTCAGGGAATTGCCTGCTAAGGAGCCTGGCAGTTATAAACTGTTCATCCCTTCTGCTTTCTCACAGTGCTTTTGTCTAAAGGCATTTCTACAGCTTATATTCACCTCTGATGTACATATGCCATAGGTCTCCCGGATAAGCTTCGCATTGATTAGGACTGCAATTGCACTACATTATCAGATAGTTCATTGGAGGGTCTGGCATCTGATTTTACACTGTAAAATCAACCTTCAAATGTCATTAAATTAAATCAAATCCTCATCTCTTTTCCAAAGCAAAGAGATTGTCCATCACTACCTGAGGACTTGGTTCACTTCTCAACTGGAAAATGTAGAGCATTTTTGGGTTAGTCATAAAAGAAGTAATGTTGGTCTTTCTGCAAGTGTTGAAAATTATTCTGAACTTTCTTCCTATGACTCTGTAACTATATAGCAGTGCATGTTCTTTAGGCAACACGAATAATGTAACTTTGGCCAGCATTGTGTCTTTCCTTTAAGGCAGAAGCTTCAGTATACTTCAAAAAGTATATATAATCCTGTACATACATGCATGTGTGTATTTTTGTACACATATCTACACATGCACATGCATAGTGATGTGACAAGTTATATTATATTCTCCTTACATGATTTATTTTTATGCGTAACTAAACTAATATAGCTAAAATAACTTAAACTGAAAAAATAGAACTAAAGTACGGAGATAAAAAATGTTAGGTACAGTCACTATGACACACTAAAAGAATCACAACTTTGAGATGATGATGTAGTGTGAAACTTGATCAAAGTAGCCAATTCATGGAGACTTTCTCCTTCAGCAAAACAGCATCTACCTGTTACAGTTTTAAGACAGCGTGGCTGATGTCTTGCTAATTTTTTTTTCAGATTAACGACTGCCATCACTAATGTTTCAATTCAAAATGTTCCAACCCCCAAATTAGATTGCCTTTTAGGGGAAGTAGCAGACAACACCCTCAGAATTTAGTTCTGTGATCCTTATAAGTCAAACATGAGTCCAAAGGGTAGGCTGTTCAAAAGGACTTGGTATCAATTGTAAGATTCCCACAGATTTTAATGCGAGTCTTTTGCTAACCCTAAACTGTTCTGACAAAAATTTCATCCCCCTGTGAATTTAGGATTCAGTTACCTTGTGCACGGAAGCCAGTGCAGCTACTTGTAGTTCAAATGCTATGCATAGACAGTTTTCCAAAAAGAAGCCCAAGCAGGTAATGCTATCACTGCTACCTTAGCAAATGAGAAAAATAATGATGATCACCTTAAAACAAATAAAGGGAAAGTCAAACCAAGGAACAGTTTAATAGTCACCTTTGACAAGAGGAAGATGTTCATTTCCAGTTGTTTCCATTTTTAATTGATGATTTTTTATGTAGTGAGTGAGTGAGTGAAAGCCAGCCAATTTTCTTCAGAGAAGTGCTCCTATTCTCTTAACTTGGTAAGAACCATACGCTTCTTACTGGTCTGCTGCGCCATGGGGATGGGATGAAAAATGAAAACAAGATTTCTTTATTCTAGCCTGGAAAATTAACTGTTAAGCTCAGTGGGGGCAGAACCAAAGGTGGCATTTAGATAGAACTAATTTAGTATCAAACCAAAGCAGAGAGCCTTCTCAGAGAAGAAAGAGACCAAAGGGAACACAAAATTCTACCTGAATTATTTCTGAGTCAATTCCTATAAAAGCAGAAGAACTTTCTATTATGCTCAAATGGATTACAGATTTCCCTTTATAATATGCACATTATTCACAGTTTTTAAAGATAATGTAATGAACAACAACTGCTAAGAAGGAAAGAATGATTTTTTTTCAATACATTGAAGTGCAAGGGTCATTTGACCATGAGGCCTGGACTGCTTTTTAAAGAGCAGTTTGTGAGATAGATTCTCAGTTTTATGAAATGACATAGCTCTGTTACGTTTATCATTCAATTAGAAGGTAAAATAACTAAGATTACAATTTGCTTATATTACCATATGCAAAGAAAATAACAAACACAACTTGCAAATTTTGATTTTTGCTTTATTTTGGCCGCTTTTAATTACTTGGATTTTCTTTAGTTCTAAAGAGTGTATGTTTGAGGGGATAAATTCTCACTTGTGCTGTCAGACCCGGCTAATCATTCCCTACTTATCCACATTTCTAAAGACCTAAGATTTTGCTTGAAAAGAGGCTTAGAAGCAATTGTCTTGTGTTCATTAATCCACAAACATTTGATTTCAAATCAGATTGCCAGCAGACATAACCTCTTTGCATTGCTACAACAGAGACTTGATTTGATTAATCAAACAGCTCTGATTCACTGAATTGTCTCCAAAACAGTTGTCCCCGACAATACTATGCAAATAACTGTTGATGTTGTGCTGGCATTCTCAGCTTTCTGAAACTGAAAACATCAAAATTTTATATTTAATTCAATAACTATTCTGTGTAAGGGCCACTGCATCTAATGTACATAGTCTTTAATCCACGTTCTATTCTTGGCTTTGAAAATGTGTCACCTTTAAGATGTTGTTTCCATATACCTCAGTTTACCCTTCACCCTACCCTTCACACTTTAAAATTTATATAAATTACATAAACAAACTTTTAAAATTATTATTTTTAGGAGTGATGCAACATTATATCCCATATAAATATTTTTGCCTGTTCTGTTTGAAATAGCTCTCATTTATACATAATTAAAGGGATTGGTTTAGGAAACAGGAAAGCTTTATAGTTTAAGATTCCAAAACCAAATATACTAATTAAGCCTACATAGTTAATACTAACTGCTGCTAAAACAGCACAAGCCAGTAACATGCAACAGACGTATGATTCACCTCAAAACAAATAATGGTTACTCTGTGGAAGTATTTGCTCAGTCTTCTGTGAAATAAAGCAAAGGTGAAAAGCAGTAAGCCTACAGTCAGGGCAAGAGAGAGGAAACAGTAAGAATACTCTTGTTACCTTTAGTTAGACAATAGAAAGAGAAGCCAAAGCACCTTAAAGAGATGGGAAATCTAAGTCCGCAGCCTCAGCAAAAAAAGCAGGAGTCACAAAAGTTTCATCAGTAGATGTCTAAAAAGTGACAGTTCCCAAGCCCCAGAAATAAACCTGCATGGAATTCAAATGCATGGAATTCAAAGACCAACAGGAATCATGGACAGAAGGCTTCAGTGGAAGCAATGAAAGCTGTGAAGGAAGCAAGAATCTATTTTTTCCTGGGCTCTCTTAAATACTGCAGTTCCCAAAGGAGGGTTCAAGTACTGATGCAACCAACTCGGTTCGCCCTGATGGTTGACCCTGCAGAGCACTGTATGACTAGCCCACCGATAAAGACTCCTCTGAAACTATCAAGACTTTTGCTTTCCAGGAAAACATATTCACAATTAAAACGGTCAGCTCTTCAGCATTGTGTCAAATGCCTACCTTAATTAGGAATAGGCAAGAAACCTCAGGCAGCCTACAACAGCTCTGCCAAAGTGCAGATTGGTTAGATTATGTTATTTCTCACTTTCCATTTGACACAATCTGTTTCTTCTTATGATTCAGAGAACTGAAGAATGGACCTTCTGGTATGATCTTAGTCTAAGCCCACCATATTGTTTTGGTAAACTTCTTAACAAATATTTCTGTATATTAAACTGAGTATTTTCAGTATTCCTGGGAGATAAATTAAGTTACAAGCATTCAGTGCACATGCAGCCTCACCTCATTCACCATGTGATAAGATGACACACTAAATCATGCATGGGATTACTAACAATGAGCGTATATTTCACAATTTATATGTATTAACATCAAAAATATGCATGTTAGTACTTGCATCAGTTACTTGTTTATGATTTGTGATAGATTTTCCTTGCCGAAGTTTTACGCATTTATTGCATTTTGAACCATGGTGTGTGTATTCAATGGTAATTGCTTAAAGAGTTACAGAACAGTTGGTGATTTCTTTTCAGATTTTTGGCAGAGACTGAAGTCTCAGTACAAGTGGAAAAAAAAATGCTTGTTTGCTTTAGAAATAAAAAGTGCAACTCTTGATTATTAAATTGGTAAAAATATGAGTAATTTCCCTGGAGAAAAGGAAGTAAAATGAGAGGAATAAAGGACACCAGAGTTTTAAGGATGAGGTGCAAGACCCCTCTCCACACCTCTGGAGGTACCAAGCCTTTCAACATTAGCAACCACGGTTCAAAACAGGGATGTGGTCAAAAGTGAAACTTCTTTTAGACTTTCAGTTACTCTCAACTGGGCATTCGCCCAGCATGCAGATTAGCATAATACACTGCCTGTGTCAAAAGAAAGGTCCATGACTTGAAGCAGCAGGAGTTCTGCAAGTCAGAACGCAGTTGCTTGAAAGAACTGAATGAGGAAGTCTGAACTTTGCATTTATTTATTTTTGGGCTTATTAACAAGAAAGATGCATCCCATCATACACTTGTATTCGGTCCAAGCATCTATCCCCTGACTTTGTAAATGATGTTGCATTGCTCGGAGATGATTCTTACAGCCTAAGCTTAAAATAAGAAGTTTCAACTCAATTGAAATGCAAAGACAAAATACTGCATTCCTTTTCCAGCTGAGCTTTTATTTAACGTGCCAGATTAAGAAGCTTGCTCTACTTTACTGGATCAGAGTCAACACAGTTTGTCCAAGAAACTCAGAGATAAGGGGAAAACAGGTCTTAATCAGACAAAATTCTCAATAAAACAAACGGGCATTTTGCCCGAGTGTGTTCTGCAGAATTTATCACGATATTTTGGCCTCAGCTAAGTCTGCAAAAGTGGACTGCTGCTTTCATACCTGTATTTTGGGACAGTCACTCCAATCCAGAAGAGAGTAAAAGCAAACTTCTCCCTTTCTGATGTTTGTCTTTATCAAGCTTTAATCAGCTAGGAATCCCCTAAAGAAAATTCACACAGCAAATTGGAACAGCATAATCTGAAGCTCCAGTGGGTTTGGATTAAGTATAATGCATCTCACGATTGTGTTCAACTACCTCAAAATACCAGAACTCTATGGGCTAATAATGTGAGTTTTTGTCCCTTGTGCTTAGAAAATAATGGTATCTATTTTATTAATGTACAAGTTCCTGTTAAGGGCACAGACGATCCTAGCAACTCAGAAGTACTTTATTCCTTAAAACAGTGGATGTAGGCTGATTTGCATATTCAACTGTTTTCAACAGCATAATCCTCAAATTTTTTTTCTATAAATTTCACGCATTCCTGCTGTTCTTAAGACGTCAAAGTATCACAAATATTAAAAACTGAAACTCAATTTACACAGCTTGGAAATTGCATTCTGGAAATGTTTATCTTTAGACAATACCTAAAAAATGCTGTCTATATGCATAATTAGCTCAAAAAGCATGCCATGCCAGAAAGTGTCCATGTAGTATCCGAAATTATTTCAATGATGGACTTAAAACTGCTCACGGCAGGTGATCCTGTGAACAAACGAAGCCAAGAAGTCAGATCTATATATTAGGTACACAGCTACATATAATAGAGCTACCCTTGTAAAAGCATCCAACAAGCATCTTGATGGCTAAATTCCTAATTGTGGAGAGGTACTGAGGCCCAGTATACCTAATTCATGCTATTTAAAGTGAATTAATGCTTCATATTAAAAAACAGAGATTACTCAAGAAGCCGCAAGAGAGGGATGGGTGCTACAGGAAAGAAAAAAGAGTCTTAGAGATCTCTGAGTCTCCTGCAGACTGTTGTGGGAGGAAGAAAGAGGGATTATTGCACAGACATGAGCAGACAGATTCCACTCTTGATTACAAGCAAAACCATCAGTGAAATAGCTGTAATTTCACAAATATAAAATTAATGGATATGGAATCAGAATTGGGCTCAGATAGCTCTTACACAGAGATTACCACATGCAGCTCTAACCTCAACAAAAAAAAACCCTTAACTTGGAAGTAAATGATATTAGCATTTTCTTGGCCTTTTTCCATGGCTATAAAATAGCTTTAATGTAAATGTGACTCAGACTTGGGATCCCTGGCCACTGTCACAGCCAAGAGCCTAAGTATATGAAATCTCCTTGGCTCTGCTAAAACACAAGTGCTAAATTCTGGGAAATGATAACACTGATTCATCTCAAAATAGTCTATATATAACAGCAGGACTAGGCACACATAAAATTATGCACTATCTTGCCTCAAGGTTAGCAACATATTCCTAGTAGAAGGAAAAATGTTATTTTCATTCCCTGCAATCATGTGATAAATAGCTGTAGGGCAGATTCAGCAAGATCTCGAAGGTTGTGATTTTACAATATAATGAATGTATGTCTAGTTTTTTGCCACCTGAAAAAGCAGCAAAACAAAGTAGGACTTGTCAGTATTTTGCTTATGGCAGAAATCAGACAATGTCCAGAACCCTTTATGAGACATACTGCTACCTTCTTAACTAGTTTGATGATAACATTGACTCCAATACTTCAACAGCTCGGCTTTCCAGCATATGGCGTAATTGGAAGCAGCAGCCAGCAGGTATCACATGTGAATGGGAAATGTCTCCCACAGAGTAACTACTGACTGTGGACCAAATACGTGGTCTTGTAGGTAGGTTTGTGGGGGGAAAAGAAGAGAAGAAAAAAGTATATTGAAAAGAAGAAGATCCTTAGTTGGGTGGAGCATCTGTACAGGATATGGGGCAAATAAATTACCTAGAAAGTTCAGAAACAGAAAGTTAAAAAAAAAAAAAAATTGAGTTTAGATCAAAAATGAAGACATGAGACAAGAGTAAAGGAACATTTTAAGAGGTATAAAACAACTGCTTATTCAGACTGCTTACTTAAAATAAACAGCAAATCTTAAAGGTGTTTTTAAAGGAATGATAACCCTTTGGTTGACAGCAATTCAAACCTACCAACTATTTCAGGAAACACTTTAACAAAGGTGGCAGACATACACTAAGTGCATCCTTAGGAGCAGGCAGACTCAAACTACAGATCAAAAAAACTGGAGAAGGCAACTCATGCTAAGGACTGCTCATCTCACTTGCAGAGGACTGGCATTTGTTCCTATTCTACCCATTTATCGTCAAGATGGAGCAGATCGTGGACAAAATAGTTTATTCTGATCATGCTTCCTATAAAATACTGTGTTTTTCTGAAGCAGAAATTGAATACAGGCACATCCATACCATCAGCATCACGACTTAATGGCCTGTGTTAAATTAATGTTTGATTTTGATGCTTCACATTAGTCTGCTTTGGGGGATGACTGAGTTATAACCATTGTATGAGGCTGCAATCATTGAGGCAATCGTGCATGGTTGGCAAAACGGTGGCAAAACATTGAGGAAGGTGTGAAAATGCACTGGAATTATACCAGATGATAATGCAAGCCTGGCAGGAACTTCTAGGGGCACTGCTGCTATATAATCAGGGATAAATGAGGAAGTCCAACAAGGACCTTACTTCAGTCACAGGACCAAATTGTATGGTTTTGCCAGACAGCAGGGCAGAGATTCACTTTGCATCACTTCAGAAGTGCAAAAGGACTTAGAATAAGTACAAGCATAACTCATATCCTCACAGGCACCTTTACATTACAAGATAGTGTAACATGATTTTACACTGAAGTAGGTAATGCAGTATAATATCCTGCTAATGATAAGGTATTGCAGTTTCACCTGTACATAGCCAGTTGAGATCAACCCCAGGTGTATTGTTCGGGGCTGACCTCAACCAGCTACATCAAGGTATGAAATACCTGCTTCTTGTCTCCACAAGGATTTTTCATCTAGACAGATACCTCACAATAGCAATCGTGATGTAAAACACAGGCTTTTTTTTTTTTTTCAGTGAAGATAAAGCCTTAACAAAAATGAGAAAAAGGCACATCAGGTTGAAAGAGTAATGACTGTACAGCACAGTCCAAATGTAAATGAGATGAAGCCTACCTCAGTCAATTGAGTTGTGCAGAATAACACAAAAACTAAATTTCTCCCTTTGTATTTTAAAAGATTTCAAAGAGCAGCAAAATTCACAGGAGAAAATGTCAAACAAATTGGCTTCTGTGTTTACAAGATTGAATCTCCTGGTGCAAGAGTTAATGCACTTTGTGAAAGTTATTATGCTGTGGCTTATAAGCTTCAGCTCGATGTGGTGGCAGTTCAAATTTCATGACGGAATGCTAACTTATCTTTGCTATTGAAAAAACTAATGAGGTGGTAAATAGTTGCAGAGCGATGTTACACACGGTGATATGCAGGTTTTGCGGGTTTCTCATTATCTGTGTAACTGTATACACGTAAAAGTAATGAAAATCCAAAACAGGCAGCAAAAGCTTTGGCTTTAAAACTGGAATAGAGAATTGTGCTAGTGTTTTCTAACAGAAACATGATAAATTTAAGCAATGTCAAAAGAAAGCCCCTCGATATTTCAGCTAGGGTTTTGTGCTAGGTCTAAGGTCTCACGGGCAGCGCTTAGGTGAAGACCACAATTAAGCTAACATAGCCAATTTATTCTCATGCTGGTTTTATTCTAGTCGAGGCAATGGCACGATGTTAAGCAGTCTTAAGGTTCCTCTTTGTTATACTTGTTGCCTATGGCTTTTAATTGAAGGTGCTATCACAGCATCCCTATCAGACTCCAAATGTCATGAGCGGTAGCAAGCAGCAGCATATAGTGCAGAGGGCTCTCCTGACCCCCAGCTATCGTTACTAAGGACAGCAGGAAGTAAGATATAACACTCTTCAGTAGCTGGAGGCTTCCCAAAATGAACTCCAGAATACTGAAGACAAGCTAGGCTTGTATTTAGTGCTAGGACATGAAAATGTTAAAAATAACCAAGCGTGAGGTAGCGAATGCAGAATGTTTTTTAATGTGGTCACCAGTGATCCAAAGAGTGAAAGTTCTGAAACTAGGAATTACTTCTGTGACATATTTATGACAGATAAAAATCATAAATGGCAACAAGAAGTACTTTGTCTGGAGCTGATCTGCACCATCTATAAAGCGTCTTGGTAGGCATTGCATGAAACCGCTCTGCTGAAAAGCACTCAGCATGCCGCTTGAAACAAGCAGACTCAAGGATCACTGACATTCTGTATAACACAGCAGCGCTGCCAGCTTTCTTATTAAAAGACTAAGTTTTCCTACAGGTCCAGGCATCCATACTGGGCTTTTAACCATTTCGAAATGTAAAGAGACATAAATGTTTTCCTCTCTCATCCCAATCTCCCTTTCAAATTGCTGAATTCAAGAAGCACTATCCAGTTACTGAGTTGCAATCTCCTGTGTTCTCTTTTGTGATTTCCATTTTTCGCTGTTGTTTTCAGAATCAATTTTGTATCATAAGTCTCAGTGAGATAGCACCTATTACAAATTGTGAATGCATTATGCCAGCTGTGAGAAAAGTATGAACAATCTTATTAAAAAAAAAAAAAAAGACAAGGCAAGCAAGCAAAACGTATATTCAAGAATTATTTTGTCTGCTTGTTTTAACTATGACAGACACTGGATGGCTACAAAAATAACTGGTGAAATCCAGCAGGCTAGCTGGTACTACAGTATTGCACAGTACTCCAGCAAGTCTAGGTGAAGACAGATGCAGAGGATTTTGGTTGTGTATGTCTATAACACAGATGTTCAGCTGCTCCGAAGGAAAATGATTCA
Source organism: Rhinoptilus africanus (assembly GCA_013400135.1). Taxonomy (NCBI): domain Eukaryota; kingdom Metazoa; phylum Chordata; class Aves; order Charadriiformes; family Glareolidae; genus Rhinoptilus; species Rhinoptilus africanus. The sequence goes on from VXBO01009554.1 coordinate 551,498, forward strand.
TACAAGTCATTATAACATATGAAACTAATTTCACTCCTCCGCAATGCACATCTAGTATGCCTATATAATATCAGTTACCAGTGAATCAGATTTGGTCAGTATTAAAATGCAGGTGCATACCACTACAAAACCAGCCGTCTCTGCTCAGTCTATACCTGCTTTTAGTACTTACAAGTCCGCTAAATTAAACCTACTTCAGATTTTGACATGTAGCTTAGGGCCAGATACATTTACTCCCTCAGTTCCGATTATAAGCAGAAGGAGCCGTCCCAGCCAGCAGCTCTGAATATCCACGGTTGTGAAGTTAGGCCCTAGTTTGTCCTCTGCCAAACCTTCAGCTCCTTTTTGCAATCCAACTTTAGTGTGCCACTGAGCTACAGAGGGAGAAGGTGTGTTACATATCGCAGGAATGGCTTTTCTTCTCAGATTTGGATTAATAACAAGAAATCATTCTAATTTGATTCTTTTAAATACACTGGAACAAGTCAAAGCAACTATCTATCTAGTTTAGAAAATGTTTTACTTCCCATACTATGCTTCTATCCAAATGCTTTAAATCTTTGAATCTTAATGAATCCAGATGGTTCACTAAACGTCCTTACCTACAGCAACATGTGGTTACAAGTTGGATGTGTACAACAGATCGTACACAAAATATGCCACTTCTCTACTGTGATAGTATTTATTTGAGGGGAAATCTCAGATTTCTAGTTATGTTCATACATACAATTTACCAAAATAAGTGTATTCAGAGAATGAAAGAGGAGATTAAAAAGAGAAATAAGAAAGGACAGTGACAATATCTCATAAAAGAGAGAGATGTATTTAAGCATCAGTCAAATTACACTATTTTTCGTATCATTTGTAGTGAAAGATTGAAGACTAAAATATTCCACAAGCCATTAGTTTCTTGGTACTCTGTGACAGATTAGAATATTTCTTAATCAACTGCTAAAGCACAGAAAAAGGCCAAAGCCTAGATTTGAACAAAGCCGAGTAATAGTTCAGCAAGGATGCTATCAATAGATACATCACAGAACCATAAAAGTGCATCCATTTCTTAAACACTCTTGAAAAGTACCTGCCATTTTGACAATTTCTTAGTCCAGAGCGTGAAAAATCACATTAAGAAACAAAAGTTCTGATTTGCAATCAGAGAAGCTGTTTAAAAAACCAAATTATTATGAGATTCAAATTAATTGCTGAACGTTCTGGACCACCCCTCCACCTGAAGGCACTTTGAAAGCCTACACAGCCCACCCAGAAGAGATCCTGTGCTACCAGTTAAAAATTATGTACTGTATGAGGTTCGTTGCAATGTATTCATTCTATAGCAAAAATGAAGACAAACTAAAGTAAATGTATTTAAATCTCATTCATACAATGTATTTTAGTGAGATGGACACTCACATAATTCATAGCAATAGTTTGAAACCTACAGCTTCATTGTCCCCCTGGACTGTACCTGTACTCTCAATAGTCTGGCCATCAGAAGTCAAGGCAAACAGGATTGGGGTGAACCAAGGGTTGTTTCCCTTTGATATATCAAATTTTCTCATCTTTTTCCACAGTACCGACAAGCATAGCCATTTTTAAGTCATTGCAGTTTGAGGAAGAAAAAAGGGGTTGTAAAATAAAAAATAAATAAATAAATAAATAAAATTGCCAATCATAGTAGCGGATCACCTATCTTGTCTCATTTTGTATTTCGGCTGATTGACAACCTGGTGCTCCTGTAGCATACAAAGGCGAAAAAAAATCAGGCGTTCATTTCAAACTGAAATGTTTGACAGATGTAACAGCTTTCTAAAATGAAACTGATGAAATCTCAAATAGGAAAGTCCATCTCCTGTACAGGAGAGAGATTAAATTTCAACAGGAAAGGTTTACTGTCCTTAGACAGATGCAGATTTTGTTTTTTGTGGGGTTTTTTTGTTGTTTTTTTTGTTTACCTGGAAGCTGTTAAAAATAGGGGAGACTGTTAGGGCTTTATTATTGGTGCATAGTCTACCTCCTGCTGCTCTGGATGCCGCAGACTTCAGTGTGATCCGTATTTCAGGGTACTGTTGTCACAAACTGAAGGCAATTTCAACTTCTCTTACCGGTAACACTAGCACTTCACTGGTAGTTTGACCTGTATTTTTGAAATGGTGGAAGTGAAACAATCTGACAAGTGACTGAAATTCATACTGCTCTAGACACATACCTAAACCATAAAGGTAAAAGAAGCATTTTTAGACTATAATGTAAACGGCCAGATATGACTGAGGGTAGAGATCAAAAGTTTACAACTTTCCTTTTCTCTACTCACATACACAGAATGAGGCATCAAGGAATATGCAGCGATGAGGAAGAACAGAAATACTCAGAACAGCACCAAAACAAAATAACTGGTGTTTCATTGCATCGTCTTCCTAAAATAGACAGCAGTATGAATAGCCAGATAACAATTCGATAAAAGTCAATAAGAGCCTTTCTGTTGATTTGGGAGCTTTTGAATTTGAGCCATAATCTAAACTAGACTTTCTCAAAGGCAACTGTGCACATTATACATTTTTGTGTGCATATACACTACTCAAATAATACTTCTACTTAAAGAAATACATACCCTTAAAGTCCTTCTCTCAACTTCAGTGAGAAAACTGGACCGGATCATGCTTTTCACTGGTAAAGTGAAGAGTATGCATCACACTGGATCATACTCTTCACTAGAGTGGGACGCATCTTGGCCACCTGTATCCATCAGTTTCAGCAACCGCTTTAAACCAGCATGTTTTCTTTAGAGTGAAGTAAATCATGAACCAGTGAAGCAGATTAGAATTGACTTAAAATCAGACAAGATGGATCCTACCATAATGTCAACAGAAGCAAAATCAGCTACTGTGCGCACAGGCACTACCACCAACAAGGATACTGTTGAAAATTATGAAAATTATGCTTTTTGTGAACATCATTTACAGAAATTAGGCTAGATCCACAATCAGAAGCTGGGCATGTGAACCAGCCATAATGTTCAGATATGTTCATTACAAGATGCAAGGAGAGGGACGGGCATAACAACAGCATTCCCAAAACCTACGCCACTGAATGGAAAGCTACTAAAACCAGAGGTTAAATGTCACCCCCCTTAATGCTCTGCATCTTATTCTACACAGGAATAAAGTGTTCTCTTAAATTAAAATTCATGAGTCTGCACCATTATATGGAGCTCCTGGACCCCTTCATGTAAAACCAAACTTTTGTTAAAACTTTCTTCCAAAAAAATACTGATAGGAGAAGACAGAGACTCACATAAACCTCAGTGGTGAAAGTATTCTACCATGAAGTTCAGTAGCAAATCCTTTATTTCTTTTAAGGAACTGGAGTGAACACTCACTATAATAACCTGATGTATAAAAAGCTGCCCAGCAGAAGAGGACCTGGGGATGCTGGTGGAGAGCCAGCTGAACANCCTTTTCCAACCATGAAAATTAAAAAAAAAAAAAAGGTTGTATATAGAAACATATGTATCCTACAGATGCCTTTTACATCAGAAACACAATTGCCCCCATATCTTTATGTGTTTTGAAGGAGCACAGATGATGAGACACAAATTTGCATCTACCAGGTTTAGCCATTTAAGAGATATTACTGCTAGCTACCACTCAACAAGAGGCTATAAGAATGGCAAATACCATTCACGACTGCAACAAGGTCTTCCTCTTACTTTTTTTTTACTTTTAAAGGCTGTATGACCATATAAGGCATAGGCTAAAGTAGCTCCTTTGATAGAAAATATTGTACGGGCAGATATTTAACAATTTTTAACAATTAAAAAAATCAGTCACAGAATTTTCTTACTAGTAACACATGAAAGCCCAGAACATACTAAGAATATCCTGCAAAATTACAAATAAAAGTAGTTGTATCTAACACTTCATTTGTCTGGAAGGAATGAAGGAGAATGGATGAATATCAGTTTGAGTGGTTTACAAATCAATATCAATAGCTATTCTCTTTTAGCTATCAGCCAGAGAGAGTATCCCATTTAAATTTTTGAAGTTGGGAGAGGCTGCTATTTTAAAATGCTACCTAGATCTTGTTCCTGCGAACCTGGAGGAGGAAACAAAGGAAGGAAGAAAAATCTGACAGCTGAACCTCCACATTTTATCAAATTCAGCTCAAAATAAAATTATTTTTAATTCACTTGACTCATGATTAATTTTACATATTTTTTAGATTTTGGAAATACTATCTCAACATCATCCTATTGCTTTTATAAAGAAGTTAGTATCAGGAAGAGCTGAAGATGGCATAAATCAGCCGATTCACCCCAGTTTGGATTTAGCTTCAAATGTGGCACTGTTACTTTAAGAAAAGGCTCTTTATATTATTCTTGTAGTAGCAAGAAGTGTGCATATTCTGGAACAACTTGTAAGTAACAATATTTGTGCACAAAAAATTCAGTGTGGCATTTCACAAAAGAAATGGCGAAACTACAACATCAGCTCATAGGAAACTACAGACACTACACACCAACAAATCCTGACAAATGCTGAATTACTCAGTTTTCCCTCTGTGCAACAGAAGATGCAGGACAACCCGTGCCAAGACATTAAAACAAATCTCCCCCGCAACTCACTAGCTGCAAAAGAAACAAGAGGAAGAAAGAAAGAATGGGTAACTCTTGAAACTGGTACAATTTGGACACCTCAGTATGACTACAAATTAGATTTTTACCCACCTTTCTCTGTAGTATCACGTAAAATTCATGGTATTCACAAAAAAAAATGAAACTAAATAGAGAATGCAGGCCAAATCTTTCCAAGATTAGAAAGTAAAGATTTATTTTTAGTAAGATCAATGAGTTTAATATCAAAATTATAGTTGCCCAAATGCTTCCCTGAATCCTTAGGTCCTAGGAATAATCTACACATGGGTTTGTATGGCTACAGCAACGTTGCTATACAAACCAATTTCATTTATTTACTAATTTGAAATTTTCATAATCGCATGACCAATGCAGCAATACCAATTTAAGGTTTTCTTCTGTCAGTCATGTCTATTTCTGTTTCCAGAGAGAGTTTATAGCTCACTAGAACACAATCCATTACAACAAAATTATTGCGACTGTATTTGAAGGAACTTTTTTGAATGATATTTTAATGATAAAGGAACAGTTAAGATGATTCACATTTTGTGTCTTGACAAGCACTTAAAACTTCAGTTAGGTAAGATGCTAAAGCCCCTTATGTTGCAAACGTCTTGCTAAAAGATGCCAATGGAAATGAAGAAAAGATGCCCTCCCTCCATACTTCAGTAAAATATGATAGCATCCATTCATTTCTTATCTACAGCCTGGGAAATCTGTTTCCAGCCAATGGAATGTTATCTCATGTAAACCAGAAATGAACTGATTAAATGCCTACATCAGTCTATCGGGATAAAACATTTTACATACATTCCATTACAGGCTGGAAAGCCAAAGCAGTCATAAAAGAAGAAAAGTAATATATGATTTCATGTCTGTGTGGTTTTCCTTCAGTGAAGACATGAGCATTATAGAATGTACGTGGGATGGCTGTACTTGAGTAGCAACTGAGGAAACTTCTGAATACAGATTTTATAGACCACCATGATAATTTGTGGGAAAAGTGATACCAAAAATTCAGGTATCACCTATAATTCCTGTTAGATCTTTCGGAACATGGTATGTCGATTTCATAAGCTACATTCTGTGTGTTTGGTGCAACTAAATGCTACAGTGAGAAGATAAAAATGAAACTCGAACTCAGCTATTCTTGAAGTGAATTTGTCTAGGTGAGAATCAGTCCATTAGGTATAATGTATCTGCCCTTGTACAGAATGCGTTTAGATGAGCTGTTCTATTGCAAAAATAAGAATCCTAGAACTTATGAAGCAACCTACCTCAGGACTTGAAACCTGCACTTCACACAGGTAGACTGTGCCCATAAAGAGCTGCTGAATGTAAATGGGTCACAGTTTTCATATCTTTAACATCTGTTGTTTATACCCAAGAAAGCACATCAGGGGCAAGAAAATTAATTCCCCAATTGCTGTCAACCGAGTTAGGGAACAGCAATAAACAGCTTACTGTAAGCCCCTAGCTACAATAAAATTGCTGTCAATAAAGGGTGGCTGATATGGTTTTGCTGTGCTAGAAGAATAGATTTTTTGGAAGTGAAAATCTGAAATGGAAACTAAAAAGATCCTCCCTTGTTCCTGCATACAAAAGAACATTATCACAAAATTCCAATAGCATTAAACTCTGAAGATTCACTCCTATGTGTGGCACAAATTTATTAGCATTTGTGAAACTTTGGTTTTGCACAGTCAGGACAGATGAGACCCCAGTGATTCTGATAAAAATCTTTTGCATGGGAAACCTCTAAAGAAAAATGAAGCTTGCTAAGCTTTTACTATCTGTATCTGTATACACAAAATGTTCCCTGCTGAAGTTTAGCATTTCTACTGTCACTGCTGAAAATGGTATTATAGCTTAGGGTTATGTTCAGATTTCCATTATAACCCCCAGTTTTCACATGCTCTTAACTTTCTGAAAAATTCTTCTTTTCAGCTGAAATTTTCCATGCTTGGTCTCAGCTCAAAGATGAATTTCTTTAGACAGTTGAGCAAAATCTCTTAACCTATTTTTCAGTTATACAAGGATAGAAAAAATGCACTGTACATTTTCACTATTTCTAATATTTTAGTATACATAAAGATATATAAATATTCCAAACTAGAAAACAATAGAATTTTACATGCAGACATTTTTCCTGGTGACCAGTCCTCACCCAAGACTAATATCCATGCTAACACATAAAACAAATTAAGCATAAAGAAGAAACAATGGAACCATACCTTTTTTTTATACTAAGTGGTAAAACAAGGCCACTAAAAATAATACCATGCACAGAATTATGGAATGCTATGGTTACAGAATTTTAATATTTGCAAGTGACGTAGACACTGCACTGCTGTTCCAGTGCAGATTTCCATCAATTTAGCACCTTGAAATTGCCACTCTCAGCATATCAAATTAAGAGTCATTAATGTTTTCAGCTTTTCTTTTCTCTCACATAAACCCTAAAGTTACAAATTTAAACACTGCAGAGTAAGATAACATCAACTACATTTGCCACAGAAAGCTTCAAGTGATGTGCATTGATCAGCTGGAGCCTGGCTACTTATTCCTTGATCAGGCGAGAAGTCCATTGACTGAAAAAGGAGTAAAGCAAGCTCCATAGACCTTATGTTATTGATTATATGAGTAAAAATATACCTTAGTATGGAATGCATGTAATGTGTCAGTCAAGCCTCAAATCCTTAATTTCTGCCATCAGAGCACAGAAATAAAACGACAGTGTTAACATCTATTTAGCTTTCCTGAATCTACTAGAATTGTGCACATTCCCAAAATTTATAAATTATCATCTTGATTCAGAAAAGAGCTTAGAGTGTGCTTATGGCTGTCTTTCTTGAAGACAGCATCTGAAGTCATTTGGACTTTAAGGATCTGCTTCAGTCCCACCACTTAGAATGAAACCTTAAGCACATGCCTAAATGCTATTTGATTAGGAATGAAGCTGAAGGTTTTGCTCATAACCCATAATGATACATATTTTTAAACCTGTGTTATTTGTCACTGCCGTACTTCAAATCTGATTAAATGAAGTTGTTATAATTGAAAACTGGGATAACCACGGTAAATTGGCCCTAATTTCTTTTATTATTCAATCTATTGTTAAGCTAATGACACTGAGTAGGAGTTTTTTGTCTGTTTATTTGCTTTTTATAAGAGGTCTTTCACATAGAAGAATACAACATGTCGTCTTCGACTGTATTTCTATGTAGCTGTTTGGTGTAGTTACTTACTAATTTGAAGTGCATTTTAAAGTTCAATCAAATACTGAAAAGAACACTGATTGAGAAGCCTGCATAGATTTCAGTATTCTTTATGAGTCATAACACTGATTTTGGAAGCTTAGCTATATAAGCTGGTGGTGTGCAACATCCTTTCCATACTCCTAATTATGTGAATTAGCATTTAGAACAATCCCAAGTTCAAGTATTCAAAAATGCTCTTTTCAGAGCATCCACCAGGTTTACTGCAAGATAGGCACTTGAAGAAGGCTTTGGTTTTTATACTGGGTACTTTTGAAACATCAGCCTGTGCAATTCAAAGTGACACGTGAAGACTTAATCACAGAATTTCCGCTAAATTTATTGACAATTGCACAGAAATTACCCAGCAAAAAAATACTAAGAAATTTGTATTGAACAATCTGTTCTTGAATTCTAAAAGCTTTCTGTCTTAGGACCCAGTTCTAACAGATTTCTAGGGCCAAGCTCCCATTAAAAGTAATGGGATTTTGCTTGAATGAAGTCCAAGTGTGGACTTAGGTCTCAGCTCTCTATTAATATTAATGTATCTGCAAGATACATTGCATGCATATTTACCTTGGACTGAAAGAAACTGTAAGCAAAAATGGAGGATGCTAGTATTTCTTAGATATATATTAATCCTGTATTTCTTCTTTCCCTATTTTAGCATCCTCCACAACAATTCCCATATTCTTTGCAAACCCCATAAAGAAAACTTGTGGAATATATAGGTAACATAATGCAACTTCTATCATTAGATACAGATAAATTAATTATGCTAATCCTCAAGAAAATAGTACAGTGGCACAGAACAAAGTATACCTTCCTAAAGGATTTTTAACAAAATGTTTTCAGATACTGTGGCACTAGCACACACTACTATTCAGTGAGATTTTAAAGTCTGAATACTTTGCTTAAAGGCCACACTCTATCATACATCTAAAAAAAAGTGTGTTTAACTCCTGTGCCTATGAATATTAGCTAAAATCCATTCTAATTTCAAGAATTACAGACAGAATAACAGGAAGGCTGCTACTGATTATTACCATTGCTGGCTATACTTCTCCAGCCAAAAGGGACAAGGGGGCATAAAAAGGTTATGTCCTGTAACATTCATCATTGCGCAAAAAAAAAAAAAAAGAAAAA
>VXBO01009566.1:12417-28302 GCA_013400135.1 Rhinoptilus africanus
TGAGGAGGAACTTCTTTCCCTTGAGGGTGGCAGAGCCCTGGCCCAGGCTGCCCAGGGAGGTGGTGGAGTCTCCGTCTCTGGAGACATCCCAAACCCGCCTGGAGGCGTTCCTGTGCCCCCTGCTCTGGGTGACCCTGCTCTGGCAGGGGGTGGGACTGGGGGATCTCCAGAGGGCCCTTCCAACCCTGTGATTCTATGAACAGAACCCAAAATCGTCACCGCCCGGCTCGGTGACAGCCGTGCGGGTGCATCACCAGCCCGCTCACAGCTGCTTTTGCAGACCTCAGCAACTTCCATTATAATTAGTGTAATTAAAAAGGGTTGCAAACAGGGGGTTTCCCTACTATGTTCTTTGATGCAGAGAAGCAGTTTTGTCTGGCTTCTGGTCGGTGACAGCATTTGCCTTCCTGAGCCAACCAGCGCGACTCAATGGTGGCGTTCTCATGAACGGAGGTTTGCAGAACCCGACCTTCTACCTGTTGGGAGGCACGAGCACCTACAGCCAAATACAAATTATTTTAATAAAAGACCTAGCCAGCAGTTGTTAAATATAATGGCAGTTGTTACAGCAGGACAAACTGCTGTTACTTACCATACGCAGATTTCAAATGAGACTAAATATAGAATTGTCCCCTTTGGGTTATTTCATAATAGACTTTGTCCTCTGTGACAACTGTTGTTCATAACTTTTAAGAATTGCACAGTGTTAACTTAGCTCTCTTAATACCTCATGGTTCTCCCTTTTAGATGAGATAATTCAGGCACAAATAGCCAGTCCCTGAAAATACTGGCCCTGAAACCGTGCTTTGCGGAGCTGGTTGCCAGCCCAAAGGGTGGCAGGATGCCAGCGCAGCCTGCAGTAAATAAATCAGAGGAATCTTGTCACGTTTGGGAGCATGGGTCAAAGTCGCAGAGAGCGTCTGCAGTTATTCAGACGCTTCCAAGAGCAGCTGTGATGGCCTCTGCTTCCACTGGTGCTTTCCTAGTTGGCTCCTTTCTGAGGGAGATGGTTTTAGCAAATCCGCACTACCTTTCTGCTGGCTTAGTAAGTAGATTGAAGTTGTAGCAATAAATTATAAACGTAAATACTCCTATTCTGCAGCGGTTCAATATAGATGATGGGGTTTAGGTAGCTTGAGAGAGAGAGCAAGCCAAAGTATTCTGAAAGTTAAATGCTTATTACTCTTAGAAACCATTCCCTGAAGGCAAATGAGTAATTTGTAAAAAAAGGAGGAGATTAAATTTTTAAAAAGGGAGGGAAAAAAAAGAAAAACAAACCGCAAAGTCCAGCATGTTTCTTGAAGTATGTTTCAATGCTTGTTGCTAGAGACGCAATATCTGCTGCTCTCTTTTTCAAAATGCATGTCTGTAGCTAGATTTCGTCAGGATGAGGAAACATTTCATTAAAATAAACATAATTGTCAGTTGCCCAACTTTGCCAAACAGAGGTAGCGAGACCTTTGAAGACGCATAGCCCTCCACACCCTCTGCTTTGTCTCCTGGTGTCCTAACCATGGGTACCTCTCCTCCTGGCAGCACCAGCTTGCTTGCCTTTATTTACTGGCTCCCCTCTGAGAAGCACCTTCCCTGCCCTCAGGACAGCCCTGGCCCTCTGTGATGTGGGCTCTGCCTTCGTATTTGACCTGCCCCATGCCAGTTACTCAGATACACAGACGCTGGGAATGCCACTCTACGTGTGAGGTCTGTTTCCAGTTTAGTGGGAGGTGGATACGCTCCAACTATCCAAAAAAACCTGGCGTGCGGCACGTACGTTTATAAATGAGTGAGCTGATTCCGTGCTGCTTAACGCTGCCGCTCCTGGGCTGAATCCCCCTGTGTGCCACCGCAGACCCTGGCTGTGACACCCAGAGGGGACCACCCCTATGGTCAAAGAGCCTCTGAGGGCAGCAGAGCTCTTCTGCTACACATCCTCTTGCCTTGCAATGGTACATGGAAAGGAAACGGGCTATGGTTTGGACCTCTGCAGTACCCTGAATTCCAGCTGTAACTTCTGCTCGTAGTGGCCAGCGTAATTTAGAGTGGTGTAAAAGTGGCTTTAAGGACTAGCACCTCTACAGAGGCTTCTGTAGCTGAGGGGAGTGGAATATGGGCACTGAGGTGTATTTATGTTTATATATATATCCTGCTCCCCTGATCTCCGCTCTTCAAATCAGCACCAATTCCCTAGAGAGCCATGGAGATCAGGGAACTGGGTGCTGAGGATGATTTCCGCGCGGGGCCGAGGGCCCCAAGCCAGTCCACCTTCTCTGGTTTGTCAATGGGAGGCCATGGGACACAGGCAGCATCTTATCACCAGCAGAATAACCTCTGGTGCAAACGGCGTTTGTGTGCTTGCCTCTTGTCTTGCTGCAGGCCCCCTCCCACCACCTCCCCCCATAAGCAGGAATGGAAGCACTTCAAGAGCTTTGCCCGCTACTCCCCAGCTGCCCTCCCGGGCAGGGCTGGAGAACCAGAGAGGTGGACCACGACCGCCGCTTCCCCCCGACCGGCCGGGCTCCGCAGCGCCGCCACCGCCGCCGCCGCCTTCATCAGCTGTCAGAAACGGCTTCCAGGATCCAGGTGACGGTAAGCCATCCTCCCAGTTGTTTGCCTTTGTCAGAGACTGTGTAGCAGCCTTTGGCCTTAATACGTCAAACCAAGTGTGGGATGGAGGCTTTGTTCCTGGTGCGGACCTTTGATTTCTGACCAACAGAGGTGTCATTTGGGTCTCGATTAACCCTGCCAAGTAAGAACAGAGTAAATATGCCATACATAGAGCAGAACTGCAAAGTCATCAATACGGTCTCCAAAATAACCCTTTGAAAAAGAGCCTGAAATAAAGAAACGTATTCACCGTGCTTTGCTTTGCTGCAGTACAGAAACAAGGCTTAAGGGGATTGTTCTGACTCTGCTACAAATTCAAACCACAGCTACACTATGAGTTTTTGGAAGTCAGAACAAGTTAGATAACGATCAAAAGCTGAAAGCTGACAAACAGGCGAGGGAAGAGATAGAACGCTGCTGAAAATCTCAAGTCTCTCTCTTTTTGTTAGTGTTTATTGAAAAGGTGAGGTCTGAGATGACCGTGTTTTAAAGGTTCATCATGGTTTTCTTTTTAATTGTTCTCTATTTGCAAAAGACAGATAAATCTTTCAGCTAATTACAGGAGGCCAAAATTGGTATTTCTGACACTTATAAGGTTAGGGAAAACAAGCAGAAAATAAAAGTGGAACTCACACTTTTGAAGCATCTTCACACATCAGATAAGGCAGGTGGGTCACAGACACATTTTTTCCTACACAAGTCATTTGCAGGGTTCAGAACCTGCAGCTCGTTTACACACTGGTTTCTAATTGCAACCGTTGGGAGTAAACATAGAAAAACTGGATCCCAGCAAATAACCACGTGTACAGCTGCTGGGCAAAACTTACTCAGCTGTTCATTACATTATGCAATAAAATATAACAATATTGCAAGAAAGTTGTGGTTGCAAAGTCCTGAAGCAACCGAGTGAAGAAACGACCAAGTTTAAGATAGCCCACACTTTCTTCCTTGGGCCTCCAAATTCAAGTGCAGAACAGAGCTCCATAAACACTTCCTATTATTTCAATAAGGAAACTGAACAGCTTGCTTTGTTCTTTAGAATCATATAGGCTCGGCGAGTACATTGATAGGGCCCTTGTAGTCTCAAGAGTAGAGTTTCAACTGACCTATTTCTCCATTTTTGACATTAGTCACATACAGGTTTCTCCGTCACCGTAAATTTTATCACAATGGCCCCAAATTTTCTTTTTGCTGTATAAAAATTAAGAAAAAAACACCGCTTATAGGTCAGTGCGCTTTTAATGATGGGTTTGAGCTCTGTATGTCAACAAAGTATGAATATCTGAAAATTCTGTATCCAGAAACAGAATACTGTTATGAAGTAGGAGACACTGTGTGATAACATGTATATATGCACGCATGTGTGTGTTAAAAAAGCATATCTATTATAAGGGGGAGGGAACACAGCACTTATTTCAGTGGAGTTACGGCCATTTTCCTGATCTGTGATTTTGCGTTAAATTGTCTAAGTGATCAGCTAAAGTTAACAATAATTTTCATTCTCAAACTAACCTGAAGCATCTTCTTCCCTCACTTCCCAATAGGATGTTGGTCCAATACTCAGCTATGTAAGCATTTTGCAATATAAAACATGCATTAAACCTGATGTCAATGTCAATTTACTTCCCTGAAGCTGTGTCACAAAACTAACGAGTAAATTGTGTCGGGTTTTTTTCAGATGAATGGGAAAGCAGATTTTCTTTTCATCCTATATCTGATTTGCCACCTCCAGAGCCTTATGTACCCGTGAACAGAAGTTATCCCAGTAAACTAGCAAGAAATGAAAGTAGAGGTGAGTTTGTTCCACCTCTGCTGTTGGAATTTCAGCCTGTCATCCTAGAAACAGTGTGGATGGGGAAGAGATGGATGCTAAGCTTTCAAAACTTCTCAGACTAACAGCCTGGTCACCTTTCCCTACCACACAAAACAAGCTAAATGCAGGTTCGCAGGCACAAGCCCTCTTAAACTTGTATTTGAGGGGGGAATTGTTTGGTTTTTAAGTTAGAACATGTATCGTAAGAGTCCACCTCTGCCATTACTGTCAGCCCTTCTGCTACAGGCAGCCAGAACCACAAAATCCCTTAGGACTTCCTCCTCATTTCCCATCTAAATTCATGCACAACTCATTTATTCTTGTGCCAACGTCATCCTTGAGTTTAGTTATCCTCACTCCTTGGTGTGTTAAACTCCTAATATTTTTTTAAGACAACAGTTGTATTCTCCTCTCAGCTTTTGTTTTGCTGGGCTGATTAAATCAGGATGTACTATGCTCTGCTTCCAAGCTATGTTCTCTGATCATCGGGGTTTCCTCTGCATACATTTCAGTTTGACTTTGTCTTCTCCAATCGGTGTTACATGCTGTTCCAGTTCAGGTCTCAACCATGTCTTCTACAGCAGCATAAATGTTTCCTATCTATCTTCATTAGTGATGTTTTTCCCTGATACACCTAAGGATCAATTTACTTCTTTCACAACCAGTGACATCGGTGGCTCATAGTTACCCTGTAATCATCTGTACACTCAGATGTTTCTGTCTCTCTCCTGTTGCCAAATGATGAGGTTTTTGTTTGGAGCAGAAATTCCTGTTAGTCTCTGACCCTTCGCTTTGCCCTGTTCACAGAATCGTAGGGTTGGAAGGGGCCTCTGGAGATCACCTACTCCAACCCCCTGCCAGAGCAGGGTCACCCAGAGCAGGTTACACAGGAACGCCTCCAGGCGGGTTTGGAATGTCTCCAGAGACGGAGACTCCACCACCTCCCTGGGCAGCCTGGGCCAGGGCTCTGCCACCCTCAAGGGAAAGAAGTTCCTCCTCAGGTTTAGGTGGAACTTCTATACTCTAGTTTTACCTCTTGGGTAATGGGCTAGCCAGCTTTCATGCCATTCGTATTACCCCACAAAGAAAGGCAAAGTACTATATGCATTTTTGATGTTTCCTTTCATGAGTTTGCAATGAAAATCCTCATATAGGGAAAAACATGAAGAGCTTTGAAATGTTACCGTATTTAGAGCTTGCCACTTTCACTGCAATCTGCATGTGTTGCAAGTAGCACCGAGAAGGTACGTGTTCACATGAAACAAGAGCCATCAATGTGTTTTGAGAAGGGGACAAAGGACTGAAATGCATATGCTTTCCTGACATTTGGGGATAGGGTCAGTTAAAAACTTTCTTTTACACTGTTTGAAGTTCTGATGACCTTTAATAAACTGACCGGAAACTCTACAAAGATTTTAAAGTAAAATGGCTAGGCAAGCAAATGAGTAGATCTTCACCAGTTACTGAATGGCTTGGATGGAAACTCCCACTTCAAAAGAAACCAGGAGGAGTAACGCACAAAACTTTCCTTCTCTTTTAGGTGGCTCTGGCCGAAAAGAAAGAGGTGCCCCCCCGCTTCCGCCTATACCAAGGTGAAATGGGTTCTGGCCCACCTTTGGGCAACGTCTGTTTTCAAGTTTCCTTCGAGTCACCTCCTCCTGTCCACATCATTGGAAAGTTGTCTGTTTTGCTTTATTTCCACTTTTGGCTTGTCAGCTGGAACAAACTTCAGTCTCTATTACAGAAGTAATAGACGCAGCTTATGAACTATAGTTGCTCAAAGCTATGAATTTTATTTGCTTATACTGCAGGCTGTCATGAAAGGCATTTTCTGGACCATACACAACATACGTGCATCGTGCTTGCCGTGTGCAGCCCTGTCCCCTCGAGAGCTCCACAGGAGGTCTGGCTTTGAATGTAATGAGAGCTGGAACAAAGCTGTTTCGTTCACTTTGGGTACAGTGGCTGTATAATTTGAATGGTAAAGTACAATATATTTTCTGTTGAAAAAACAGTTGCTGGGGAGATTCGTGTAGCTCAGAGTCCCCTGGATCCTTCTTTGCATGCCTAACTTGGCCCATCTGCTTCTACAAGCCATAGACCTACTACATGGTGACCAAGAGTTCATCCTAAACCTTTTCACTTCAGCTTAGCCAAGCAAGCCTTATTTCAAACCATAGATAGCACATCCTACCCTGAGGATGGAGTGTGTCTGGCCTTGTTTTTATCTGCGGAGAATCTTCCAAAGAAAAGCACAAGTGAAGAATTCAGCAGCGTAAAAAATATCTTTTTTTTTTTTATCCCTCTTTCCTTGTTTTTTAAGAGTGTTACGCTTCTACTCACCTAATTCTTTCCTGCTCTGATGTGGACCAACCCACAGTCATCTGTGTGCTGGATTAATGCCCTCTACCTGCGACTACATGCGACGAGTCCTCAGAAAGTAGTCTTGGTGCAAATGCAACAGTGATTGTAGTTGCAGCCTCCTTCTGTAAAGCGTCGCTAACACCAGTGCTCCACAGACTGCTTCCCAGTTGTTTCTTTGGTACAATTAAATGATGGGGTTTGACTTAAAAAGCTTCCTGGGGTTTAGGTCACAAGTCTCAGAGAGATTGTATTTGATTTGCGTTACCATAGAGCAGCTGAGGTCAAAAACGTACCTAAGTGAAAGCCCTTTGATATAGTGAAGAAGGTCTGGGGTTTGTGCGTTGCGGTGGGAGCATTAGCTCCAAAATTTGCTGTCTGCACTGGTTCAAGAGAAATGGGAAGATTTGGCCTTCCGAGTTTACTGTGAAGCCTGTCCTTTCAAACCTCCTGAAGGGAGTCTCTGCAGAGAGCTGCAAGGCTTACGTTAACGGAAGAGAGTAAAGTGTTCTAACATTGTGACATTTGGTTCATTTGTTTAACGGCTTTTGAATTTTGTATATGAGAAAAGAATTCATCGTACGAGTGCCTTTTACAAACAGATCTAAATGTATATAAAATGCCTTTGGAAATTGAAGAGGATAATTCTGGATTTGCTGGATTCATCACTGAGTGATAGCTCTTTGTTAATTGGACTTATGAAGGTTAGCGCTGAAAAATTTCTCCTCTGTCTCCTCAACAGTTTCTGTTTCTTTGGCGTACTCCTTGGGATCCCCACCAAGCCTGTATCAGCAGTCATGCTTCACAGGGTGTTGCTCAAAAAAAAAAGAAAGAAAAAGTAGTCATGTAGGTTAAGAAAACATTTCTCTAGCGTTGGAGACATGATCCTAAGTAAGCTCTGTGGCTAGAAAAGGTCAGTCCTTGAAAATCTAGGGGATTTAGCCAAAGAAGAGTGTGGACCCCACGGACGCGTTGGTGCATAGGGCTTTTTGATCTGTCAGCGGGTGTGGAGGGAGGGGCAGATCCCGTTTCTGCCCCACAGTGAAGGGGATGAGACAGAGTTGGATTCAGCCAGATCATATTTAATTGGGCCTTTTCAGTGTTTGTTTACAAAATCTTGTTAGCTCTGATAGCGTTTGCCTCCGTACCTGTTTTTTCCTTTTTGTATCTAATGGCCGATTTTAAGTTACTGTTTATGGTCTCGAACCCGCAATTAAATGCGCAGGCGCGGGGATGTATCTACATCTAATTGCAGGATCCTGGCTGTAAGAGTTTCTTAAGCAGATATTAGTGGGACCGCCATGTGACAGGTGCACCTTGGGATCAAAGCCAGCACAATGCTGAATTTGTACATGTATTTTATGGATGTCACTTAAAGTGCCTTTCTCTTTGGGATATTATGATGTGAATAGAAGTCCAAATGAGATTTTTAGGATAATAACTTAAAGGATAAATTATTGTATTCATGTTTTTAAACTGAAGCACTTATAACTTTCTAAGGAACAACATTTTGAATTTAAGAATACAATATTTTCAGTACCTTGACCTGCCAAATCCTTATTAATATCCAAATAGCTACGCAGCCAAAAAAACCCCAAGCTCCAGAAACTATACCCTTTTTGGAACTTACCTGCTTCCAGCATGACTGTTTTACTTTAAGTCAATGAAAATGCTGCACATTGTTCTGCCAACTCTCCGCACCATTCAAAATACCCTATATTTGATCTTTTGAGCAAGGTTTTCTGACCAGAAATTCTGGACCACTACCAAAGACTTGGCAAACCAGCTTCCGTCTCACTTTAAAATGTGCTGTGTAAAAGGCCCTCAAGTCGACAAGCCAAGACACCTGAGCTGCTTGGGGTTTAGCACTTATTTGTACTATAGAAACCTCTTCAGAACGGATGTTTGGCATATACGTAAAATAGCGCAATAATGCAGAAAGAGGTATTTTTCTTCATCTAACAGCAACTTTACTATTTATATCTTTTGCAATAAAAGTCCCTAGATATATTCCAGAACAATGCGGCATCAATATATTGCTTCATGTATCAGTAGCTATTTACAATACGATCAGTATTAAAGTATTTATTTCACTATGAAGTGTTAAAAAAAGAATACAAACCAGATTGAATCAATGGTGCCTTATGACTTTTTTGAGTCAGCTTTTCTGTGTCTTAATAGAAAAATTAATAGATGTTACTCCTCCGAGTCCTAATGGAAATAGTGCCGACAGTAGCGTTACACGGTGTTTGAGCCAAGCCCCGCTGTTGTGGCGTGCTCCGTCTGCTAGATTCAGATTGAGCTCGGTGTACGGAGAGACTATTGGGTCAGCCTTTAGGTGAGGTGTAAGTGGGCGCTGATTAACCTCACTGATTGGCCTCACAATCCGTTGTTGGTATTGCTCGGGAAATTGAACCCTTTCCCAAAACCAGTGCCTGGCGCTGCTGTCCGTACAGCCCGGCTGCCTGCAGCGTGGTTGCGTGGGTTATTAGAGGAATAAATTTGATTGACTGCTTGCATATAAGATTGACTGGGTTTGTTTCAATGGCGTTGAAAACCTTCACTCCTCAAACTATCTTTTTACATCCTCACTGAGACTCGCAGTGCGTGACGGCGGCCGTGGATGTTCATTTTTGTTTAATTCAAGTCAGCAAATAAAATGGGAATGACTTTTGTACCATGTGACAATAATTTCTGCTCAATATTTTTTGGAAGAAAAGCACTTGTTATGTCTGTTTTGACTTTCTGCACCAGCCATTGGGAGAAGAGGTCACAGTGATTGATGTTCAGAGTTGTTAAAGGAAACTCAGCTTGTGAATCAGGAAGCATGTATTTCTGTAAATGAATAAGGTCACAAAGTTCTTGTTTAGAAGCCAGCATTTCCCAACACTAAAAGAATCATAAGAATGATTATTTTTTTTTTCTGCAAGACTGAACTATTAAAGAAGTTCCTTAAATTGTCATTTAAAAAACTGGCTGGTAGTTTCTCCCTGCAGCAATAACTGTTTACATGTCACTTGTAGAAGTAGGTCTCTGTTGGAGCGGGAGGATGAGGGAACCAACCTGCTGTCGCGCTTCACATATGTTGTAGCGCAACGATTTTCTGTGCAGAAGCATGGAAATGGAACAGGTACTTTGTGCCTGGGAAGCAAAGAATGGAGTTGAATGACCCAACTGCGATTTTTTCAATCAGAATGTCAAATGTCAAGAGACCTAGAGAGGGCCCCTCAGCCCCAGGATGCTGGAAAGGAGAGAAGGTTGCTCAAGGAAATAAAACCCAATTGGCTGAGTGTTGCCATCGATACTGGAGTACAAATCAGGATATAAAATGTGCACGTGTGTAATACCACATCGCAACAGCCTGAACACCGTTGTCTCACAGTCAGGTGCGAACAACCTGTTACGGCGGTACGTTGACTTTGTATAACATATATTGTATGAACTTTAGCTTTTCAAACAGTATTCACCAGAAAATAAGGAGAATCTCTTAAGGTATCCAGTAACACATTAAGCGTAGCTAGTTCATGGAATGGTTTTTCATGTACATTGGGAGAAAACAGGGATCTTGTAGCCTGTAAGGGGGAAATGTCTGGTTTACGTTTAGTTAAAATGTAAACCTGGAGCAATGGCAAAAAGAGGAGCGTTGGAGTAACTCTGCAGAAGCAGGGCACGTGTGTATGTTCTCGGGGAGCGAGTGTGCGGTGGGTAGGGAGGCAGACTGAAAGAAAAAAATGGAAACCACATGTCTTAAAAAAGGGAGTAGCCCTTCAGTATGTTGCTATTTTGAAATACAGTTTGTGATAAATATTCTTTAGTGTAAACTAATGCACGCAAAAGGAAGACCTCCAAATTTGGACTTCCAAAGCCACACAAGACTATGAAGGAGAAACATAACTTAAAACATGGGCTGAGCAGAAAGTAACATGTTTTTATCAGATGCTGAAAGTTTGAGCTTTTTATAAAATATTAATGTAGTTCTGTGAATATTTTTTTTTTTGCTTAACATTTATTTTGTATGTGATTTTTGTTCTCCTTATTTTTCTGTCCTATGCCAAATAAATTTTACTTTTATTTACTTGGTGGTGCAGACTGCTACATTGAGGACAGCCGCGGCTGCTGCCTGGACAGAAACGCTGTCGGCTTCAGCGGGAGCGTTGGAGCGAGCCTGGCGGGAGCTGGGGTGGGTTGTTCTCCTCCTCTCCTGCCTGCCACTGTGCAGCAGTAATGCTCAGAGGACTTTGGACCTCCGTACAGTGACGATTAGACACCTGGAGATAAAGAGAAATAATGAGTTTAGTTTAGGATAAAGAACGATTGAAAACCTGTGGTCAGTGAGGGTGTGCTTGTTGGTGGCCGTTGTGTGGGCCGTGGGCATTGGCTCCTGGCAAGGCAAGGAAATCCCCCTAGTTGAGCACGGATTTTCCTTCCTGCTATCTTCCCTCACCAGGAAAAAGGCTGCCAGAGAATATCAAACAAATTGGCTGTGGAGCCCCGTTCTTGATCTTGGACGTTAACCTTTTTAGATAATCTGGACCAGGTTTATCACAGAAAGGCCCTTTGATAAAAGTCCAAAGGAGGCTCAAATTGGGGTTGCACTTCCAGCTTCTCGGAGGTCATTTAAAACCCCAAGAGAACTAAAAAGCTCTGTGCTGTAACTCATCCGTCTTGCAAAGACCTAAGCAGCAGGTTTACTGTGACGCAGACGGTGGATCCTTTGGCGTCTCTGGGGACTGCTTGTTCATACTTCCATTTTACAGGCTGACTGGGACAGAGACCCCAAAAGTCCACAGGCACCGATGGCTGAGATGTGGCCTGGAAGCCCGGCAGTCCCGGAGCCCGGGCTGTATCAAGAGGAGGACCCCGAGGGAGGGCGGAGGCTGGGAGCGCGTGAGCTGTAAAGGAGCCGGTTCAGCGGGCTGAGGGAGCTTTGCTTGCAGACCTTGGTGGCAGTAGAATACGGAGAACCCGGAGGTATGAACCTAATGATCAGCTAGTAGGGCTGTCTATCTCATGTTTTACCACAGGAAACATGGTTCTTTCTGATTTTCGATAAATTAAATCACTTGCTTGACTGCGGGAAGAGGGCACCGAACTGAGCATGCTGTGACCTAGTCATCGCCACAACGTAGTCCTTCCTCTGTTTAACCCAAAAAGTGCTTTTCCTTTAAAATAAACCCACAGCCTGCCCTGTTAAGCAGTTCTGACTGCTGCCGGCTCTTGCAGGAAGGCTCACGTGTTACATGCAGGACACACAAAAATACCCAACTCCTTTGATCGTGGTTCAACAGTTCCCAATGACCTTCCTGCCTTGTGTGCACAGGCTGCTCCCTCCTGCCCTCTCACCACGCCTGACTCCTTTTCGCCTTGAAAATAGTAAATTGGTCCTAGCCAGTTATCGATTTTGGGGGCTACATATTGACCCATACATCTCTGTACAGCAATTAATGTATGGTTTAGGTTAACTAACGAAATGGAGCCTTCAGGATTTGTTTTTCTCTGGCTAACAGTAAGTATGACCAGCAATTCTTAACAGCTATTTCTGCTGCCTTGTGGTTCTTTGAGAATTACCCAAATATGTAACGTGACGTAAGCTTGTTTCCAAGTTTCATTTTCTGTTACACTCTTCAAGTTCCTACATGTTTTATTTTATACGTAATGAAACTGTGTGGTTTACACTTTTAAAGGAGCTCACCCTTTTCACTCCTTGAATAGGACTCTCTGTAATCCTCCTAACAAGTTCATACTTACTCTTCCAAGCTGCGAGGGCCTGGTGCATACAGGGGCATCCCAGCTTTAAAATCAAATCGATTGTTTTCATAAGCAAAAATGTTTCTCCCCATACACGTTAACTTGTGTTTACAAGCAGAGCTGTGCCCTGGCTCCGCTCGCCCTTTCAGTGTATCTCAGTAAGAATTTTCAGTAGCCTTTTCTGTACCCTGCTGGTTGTTGTGTCTTTGGGGTATCTGTGCTGCTGGGTCTGTTTACACAAATACAGGCTGCTGAGCAAAAACTTCGGTGAAGCATAAAAGTAAACTGGATGGCACTTCGTCTCCGCGCTGTAGATAGTGCAGCAGCACTGGGAATAAAAAGCAATAGGAATAATTTCTAATGTGAGCTAGTAAAAGCCTCTGGACACACAGATTACATCCACTGACTAATGTACAGGTCTTATAAAAGCCTTATGGATCTTAAAGGTCTTACAGGTCTTATAAAGACGCCTCTGAGCAGAATGATTGTTTGACATTGTAGGATGATGCACTTGACTTCATCAATTAACAACTTGCCTTTTCTGTAACTCCCAAAAGCATTCCTCTAAGAATTAATTAATGCTGCCATAAGTCTCTGAACATGCTCATCTGACGACTCCCTCCCGTTGCCTTTCCTGTGACGAGGAAATCTCCCAGCACAAACTTCGTTAGTCCAGCTGTTTGCATCCTCGCAATGTAAGTGCGCTCTGCTCATGTAGCAGACCCATGGTAAGCAGCCCTGCTGTCACTTCCCAAAATGAAGCAAAACTGCTGGTTGTCTTTTTTACAGCCCCCAAAGGCTGTAAGGTGGCAGCTTAATGGAAAAGCCAATGTCTCCGTTGCGTTAAACTTTCAGTTTCAATGGTCAAAACTCTCTGGGAAGGACTGCGTAATGGATTCCTTCTGTAGTGATTTTTCAATTGTTACATTAAAAAAAAAAAAAGCTACTGGTTTATTCTGTTCTTTCACAGGTGAGGGAAACAGATATTTATATTTTTAAATTTTTATACCCATGGATCTTTATTTCAACAGAATTAGCACACAATCTTTGAAACAGTTAAAAGCCTGCACACCTTCGTTATTTCCTGCGTTGTCAATCGGGCTCTTAACCTATCTAAAAATTTCAGCAGCAGTCCAGATAATCCTGAGGAAAGGATGACTGACACAAAAGTACTTTGATTAAAACACAAAGAATAAACTGTGTGGCTGCTGCTAATGCCACCTGTGTCCAACATCAGCCTGCCTACTGAACAAAAGCAGCAGTTCAGATAATCGCTCCTTCAATCTTAAAACACACATTTATGGCCTAAGATACAGCTTCTGCAGAAGCTACATTCAAAGTGTAAAATAGAAATCTATGATAAATGTTACCCATATGATACTGTCAGGCTTTCTACTCCACTCCAATGGGGCAATTTTTAATTTTCATAATTTTTCCTCTCTGTTCTTACCATTCTTTTTTTCTTTCTCAAAAAAGTTATTTCTTCAAGAATGCTAGAGTTTAGCCTGCATAAATACCATTCTCCTTTTGAATATGGGACTGTTCTTGCTATTTATTTTTTTGCTAGAATACAGCTGAAATCTCTGCCTAAGCACCTCCCGGGCAAAGGCAGGCAGGGGGGGCTGAGGATGGGGTGGCTGTCTGTTGCTGGTCATTCTTCCTCTCGACAGAACAGGAACCGCTGCTCCCTCCCTGCAGCTGGGGCAGGGCTTTACTCCCTTTTAAAAACCATTCGCTTCCCAAAAGGGACCACTTTGGCTCCCTTTTACATTTACTTGTGTGCACAATCAGTTGGCTCCAGGCTTGCGCGAATACCCAACATGAAAAGGTGCGTAACCAATTCCCTTCTGAAAACCCTTTTGTGTTCACGCAAAGATGGGCGTCTAGGGGGTCCTTTGTCTCACATCCTACCTGACTTGAAGCAAGCATGTGAAAAATGAGAATGTCCTCCACTCTGGCAGAAATTTAATGACTTCCGAGCTGGGGGTGAGCCTGCGCGTGCCCGGCACAGGGAAGCCCATGAGGCTGAAAGCCGAGTGCTCCCGAGCCCTGAGAGCAGGAGGTGGCTGAAGTGCTCAGAGGTGAACAGAATCAATCATGGAATCACAGAACCGCCTGGGTTGGGAGGGACCTTTCAGACCACCCAGTCCAACCATCAACCCAACCCTGACAAAACCCATCACTAACCCATATCTCTCAGCACTACGTCTGCCCGGCTTTTACATACCTCCAGGGATAGTGACTCTACCACTTCCCTGGGCAGCCTGTTCCAAGGATTAATAACCCTTTTGGTGTCAAAATTTTTCCTAATATCCAGTCTAAACCTCCCCTGGCGTAACATGAGGCTGTTTCCTCTTGTCCTATCGCCTGTTCCTGGGGAGAAGAGCCCAACCCCCCCTCTCTACCCCCTCCTTTCAGGGGGTTGCAGAGAGCGAGAAGGTCTCCCCTCAGCCTCCCTTTCTCCAGGCTGAACCCCCCCAGCTCCCTCAGCCGCTCCTCACCAGACTCCTGCTCCAGACCCCTCACCAGCTCCGTTGCCCTTCTCTGGACCCGCTCCAGCACCTCAATGTCTCTTTTGTGGTGAGGGGCCCAAAACTGGACACAGCGCTCGAGGTGGGGTCTCACCAGGGCCGAGTACGGGGGGGACGAGCACTTCCCTCGTCCTACTCACCGCGCTGTTCCCGAGACAGGCCAGGATCACGCTGGCCGCCTTGCCCACCTGGGCCACCTCGAGCCAGGGAAAGGCCGGGGTGAAAGGCTTGGCTTGAAACCCAGCCTGTCATACGTACGTTGACACTGGAACTGGCGTCCCTTGGAAATAACGTCCATTGCGCTGCTCCCAATGCCCGTCAGCTGCGGGGTAGTTGTGTTCGCTCCAAATTAGTGCCAATTGAAAACCAAAAATGCTGCTGTGTGCTTTAAGGGAGGATCACCGCATACCCTCCACGGCAGGATGCTCCTTCCTCCCTCTCGTACACATACCCTTTGGGCAGTGGAGGGGGGTGGGAATTGCAAACCCATTTTCTCCCTGCAAACTTTTCTAATGTAAGTCCAAGTACAAGCGCGCATCGTAAAAAACAAGAAACTCTGTCTGTTTGTGTTTGCTTTTACCTAAGCAGCTGGGAATAAGGTATGATGTACCTCCAGCCCAGGAATTTCTCCTGGTGCTGCGAAATGCTGCGCCTGTGGTACAGGAGCAGCCTTGTGCCCTGTGACTGCGCTAAACGCGGCATCCGAGGCTATCGGAGGCTCAGTACGTTATGGAAGAGCACGTTAGATAGTCAACTAACAGCAAGAACAGGGAATTTTATTTTAAATGCTAATTTTGAGGGCCCTCTTGGTTGTTTTTTTTTTTTCTT
>VXBO01009566.1:36742-51678 GCA_013400135.1 Rhinoptilus africanus
GAGGAGGGGGCAGGCGGGGGGCGGCCGTGGCTTTCTCGCTGGGAGTCAAAGGATGTTTCATCTCTGCTGGGCAAGTGGGGCGAGCGAGGCGCTCCTTGAGGGGTGCTGGCAATAAAATACACTCTGTCCTTTGACAGTTGTTTTGCTTTTTACTTCAAAAGTACGTATCTATCAGTTGACCAGCTCTGAGATAAGCCAACCTGAAAATTAAGGTGGTGGGGGGGTATGTTTTCCATTCGGTTTTGCGGCTTGCTGTTTTGTGTTGTTGGCAACTGTTGCTTCAGTTGGTCTTGTCCCAACGCCCACATTGACAAATTTTGGTGTAGCTGTAAGTGTTGCCGTTGTGAGCCCTGCCAGGGGGGAGCTCGGGGCAGGCCTCCCCTTCCCCGGGCTCCCCACACACGCAGCTTCCCCAGTTCTCAGCTCTCCAGGTGTAATGATAGAAAAGAAAAAAAAAAAATCCTGAAAAAGGAACTGTGATCTTGAAAAACAACCTTGGAGGTTTGATATTTGTTGTGGCACCATCTGGATTTCAAGCTAGGGGCTGCCCGCTTCTTGGGTTAATTACTTTTACGATATTGCATGGCAGGGGGGTTGGAACGAGACAGTCTTTAAGGTCCTTTCTAACCTGAACCATTCTATGATTCTTAGCCCATTAAAGAGAAGAGAAAAAATTGCGGTTAGCTTTCAAGAATAGGAACTGCAGTAATCACTTCTTCTCACTTAATTTTATCATTCTAATTCCGTACAGTTGCTTCCTCTTCAACTTACTGTGAAAACTTTCACATGAAAACGCATATGTTACGTTCTTAGCCGAGGTTTGAGATGCTAGAGCTGCTATGGATGGTACTCTCCCTGCCTCGATCCCACTTTCAGCCTCCAGAATAAAATAATGTGTCATCCTTGGGATGTTTCTACATTGCGTTAAAGTAGGAAATGAGGTCACATTAAGGGATATAATTTATGAACAATGTGCACAGCCTTGCCCGTGTCACCAGAATTATTCTAATTGTGATTATCTGCTGAAAGCTTGCGAGTGAGAGACCAGAGAGACAATGTATGTTGAGGTGTCTCTTCTACTCTCTCATACCGTCTTTGACTTTCATTTAAAAAAGAAGATGAAAGGGATTTTCCTGCTGGAAAAGAAGACAACTTCTCGATTTTGGTACTCAGAGAGGAACCTGACATTGCCTAACTCACAGCTGCTGGAGAATTTGAGTTTCTGGTCTGGTGAATTTTAACACTTTACAAATATTGACAGCCTAGGAGAGAAGTGGGCAAATAACAGTGCTCCGGTTTGTCTCAAGGGAACTGTAAACTGCATTTGTTCCTTGCTCTGGTCTTCGTACCAGGTTTCCTCTCGTGCTGGCTGTACAAATGCAAGCTGACAGTCTGGCTGCAAGCAGGTATGCTTGACACAGTCGACAGCAGATAAGGCAGCATTATTCCTAAAAGCTTTGTCTTTATTGGCCTGCAGTTCCCAACAATGCAGTTGTGGCTGAGTTTTCAAGGATTCAAATCTCAATCCTCAATCCCTGAAAGGATAACCACAAATCATACGTCTTACGGAGTCAAAGCTAAGTGGTTTCCTTCAGGGCTGTGTTATGTTTCCTTATTTTAGTGTAATTTGACTAGTTAATTTGTTCTATCTGCTGTAAGAACAGATTAGTTTCTGTGTAGCATAATAAGGTTTTGGTTTTGCATCAGATCAGTATCTTTGATTTCATTAAGAGCTGTGAATTTGAGGCATTTTTGCTCATGTGAGATGCTAGTTTGAGTTAAACTCCAGGTGTGATGAGACTGTATGTTAAATCTGTGATTAGTAATTACCTGATCTCACAACAGTTATGCAAATGCATGTATCCTATAGAGCAGAAGGGGCCAAGAGATGTATTCACCGTGTTAAACAGCACGCTGTGCAAGAGCTTGCATTTCTGGAGAATATCCGCTGTTCTGCAACAGATAATCTGTGTTAAATGTGAATGTTCTGGGGTGTGTGCATCCCTGAAGCTGAAGAGATGATTCACACACAAAGCCCTCTGAGGGGTGCCAATAGCAGCTTTTGCTGTGATGCAGTTTCTTTCTTTGAAACTTGCGTGGTTCACCAAAAATTGCCCATGACTAACTTTGCAGAGTCCCTTGTAATGAAGTTCAAAGTGAAGATAGCCTGAAGGAAGGCTGCAGGGATATTTGTGGCACTTTACAAAAGATGGTTGTAGGGTGTGTGGGTGTATATCCATGTCAGTTTTGATCTAGTGAGCAAGATACCGGATTATCATGTGCTACTGACTGATACAACTAGAGAGTCAGTCTTCTGCATATTTATTTAAGTCCTGATTTATAAAATGGGGATAAGGGCACTTCTATATTTTTCATAGCGATTTTATGAGGAGAAATAATAATTTTAGTACAGAGGGAAGAAAGGTGTTTAATTAATTTAGGCACAATTTTTGTTTAAAACTGTGTAACTGTATATTGACTGTGGCATTTATGAGTAAGAATATCAGAAAATAAATTTAGTATTGACACGGTGGTAAAAGATACAGCCTGGGGCTGGAAGGCACAGGCAGTGAGAAGGAATGGTAGGATTTAGGGATAGATACAGCCAGGATACGCTTCCGCTACAGATCAAATGTTGGATTTGGTTAAAAAAGCTTCACGTTTATCTTATTGCTGAAAAAAAAAAAACAGAACAGAGAGTAGGTTGAACACGTTGCGTTGCCAGGAGCCTTACCTTTATGCAGTGCTGCAAGCTTGAAGAATTTGACGTGGGGCTGTGCCAAAAACCCGCTTTTCACCTTGCCGCTAGAGTAAAACATGGCTGGCTTCTTTCAAGAATCCAGTGTTGGAAATCTGTCTTGGATACTCTTTTGGACATTTTGCAAATCTCAACACATCCTTAAGTTTTGCTAGTGGAAGAAATGGTTTGTTGTCTGCTTCATTTATTGCAAGTTTTTTCCATCGTTCTACAGTAGATACTGCTTTGAGCTCCTAGTTCAAATACATCTAGGTTAATGTAACATCTATAACATAAGAAAAAATACAACCTTTAAACTCCTACTCGGAGTGAGACTCATTTTCCTTGGGAGAAGAGGTAGCCAAGGCTACTGGACAGATTTAGATGATGCAGCTGCTCAGTCCAGATAAATTACAACAGCATTGTAGGATTGCTTACGAAAAGCCTCAGGCATAAATAAAAGTCATGAGTCAAAGAGTCTATGCTACATGTGAATATGTGCATGCTGGATGCCAGAGTGTGAAACAGAGGGTACAAGATCTCACCTTTGCTCTGACTTGACTTACTTGCTTATTTACCTGGCTGTTATGAGCTCTCTGTTCCCTGAGGACAGGATACAAAGAGGTTTGGGAGTCTTTTAAAGCAGTCGTTAATTTGCACAGATCAAGCCATTGTGCTATACAAAGCACTGGTTTGGGAATTGAGAATATCAGCTTTACCACTGATACCTTAAATGGTTTACGGCAAGTCAGCCTGCCTTTGCCTTAGTTTCTGCCTCTACAAAATGAGGTAAGTTATTTTGGCTTCCTTTCCAGAGTACTTTAGGATCTAGTCCTGTCAAAATTTTATATGTAGAGTTAGCCTATGTTTCACGTTTCAGAGCTGTATCACCAAACCCATACCTGTTTCTGGTAAGACCTTGCTATTAACCACTGAATATTGGTGTTTGTCCTCTCCCTTCATCCGATTTGCAGAATTTACATGTCTACTTGCATATGGAACCTGGCCTTTCAAAGGGGATCACTGGTAACAAGTGAAGATCAGGAGTGACAGTACATATCCAATGTACACAAATGCATACCTAAAGGTCTGTTACAGGCCTAAAGAATTGTATGTATGCATAAGCATTAGTGTGATGAACTTGATCATTGGCCACTGTGTCATATGTGGATCCCTTGTTAACTGGAAAGTGCATCATTAGCACGTGATACTGAAACATTGGGGAAGGTCTCAGAGTTGCACAAAGCAAGGTGCAAGCTTGAAGGGTGATAACATGATTTGATCGCTAAATCTTTCTCGAAGGCAGCGAGGGCCGTGCCAAATGCTTTTTTGTGCCAGGGTGGAGAAGCTACAATCCTGGATTGAATTTATCTTCCTTGCCTGGTACTCATGTTCTTGTAAGGGCTTTTCCTTTAGATTTTCCATGATAGATTAAGAGGGCATAAGTTTAGACTGTAAAATAATATGAAGGCAAGGGCTTTTTTGATGTGTGGAGAATAAGTCTGTAAAAGGATGTACAAAAAAAGAACTGATTCTAAAAGACTATGAAGATTTTCCTTGCAACAGAGTTATAAATGAATATGAGTTCAGTAAATTTGCATTTTCCATAAATTAGAGGATTTTGTAACCTCTGTTACTCACCTCTAGCAAAAGAGATACACAGCACAGGGTAACTGAGGGAGCATCATTTTGGGAGAATAGGAGGAAAAGTTTCAAGCTCAATGGACTTGAATTGACAGTAGGATATTCACAAACGAGATCTTGGAGACAGGCTGAAATAGTTTTATCAGAAGATAGGTCTGGATTAGAAAGAGAGATCTATTTATAATTGAATAAGTGCTTATAAAATACACAGGCAGAGGATCTAGGGAGACAAAAGAGGAACAAGGAGGGAGCACTGTGAGCACCCACAGAAATTTAGAAGGATACTCCCATGTAAATGTTCTAGGAACAAGAAGTAGTAGGAGAATTAGGAGGAGCTGTAATTACAAAAGAGATGGGAAGGGAAAAATTTCAAGAGGAGGATGATGATGATAAAGGTGTATGGTGGTCACAAAGGATGAAAATGGAACATCAGTTCTTAGAGTTTAAGAAGCTTTTGGCCTCTCAGGATTTTGGCAAGAGCTGTTTCAGGGGCAGAACCTGGATGAAATAGGGTCTAAAGGTGGAGGTGAAGGAGGACTCACGACCCTGCGTAAAGCTGAGCACATGGAAGCAGAGGTGAACAGCAGTAGTTAAAGGGAGGTCAAGGATGGGATTTTAATATTGGGAGTTTGAAATTTATATTTTTATTGTGAAGGAAAAAGAACCAAGTAGGACATGATTTTGCGAGGACCTGAGATAAGATGTCCTGGGGCAAAGAAGAGGGAGTTAGAAAAGAAAACTAAGAATTTTCATAGTTGAAAGCAAAGAGTATGTGTAGTTGGGAATTGACAGTGAGACGAGGAGGTAAGAAAAGTTACCTTTTTTTAGGTAAAAACCCAAGCATGTAAAGAGTCTTGTGCTTTCCTGTTGGAGAGTTAACTAGGCTTATGATGATAGTCCAAGAAAACAAGGAATGTACATTGAGAATTTAGCAATTAGTGTTTTCTGAAACAATGACTGGAAAGTGCTGAAGAGCTGTAATTTATTCTAAATGATGTTTAGATCCTAGAATAATAACAAAAAAAATCCTTATTATATCTCCTTTCCTTTGTTGTGGTTTGAGGTAAAACAGAACCAGTTTTCTGTTGCCTTTTGAATGCCCAAGCTATGTTTAGTTTTAATATTTCAATGGTACCCTCAAATTTCTTTACGGAATTTTTAGCCTCTGTCAATTGTCTTGTTGGGATTGTGTGGACTTGTGTGAAGATGATGTGTGTATGGAATGATTTTTCAGCATTCTTCTTTCTCAGAGTTGTCTCTCTGTAGCTACCTATTATTTGTCTCATTATTTATTTGTAATGCACTTGTAAGTGTAAACTTTTCTGTCAGCAAGCCTGATAGCATAAATATTTACGAATACAGTTTTGGAAGTTAATGAATAAATACTTTTGCTTCTTTTACAGATGAGATCATTTCAAGCTCTCTTTTTGGAAGAAGTGGTCAAAGGAAATGGATAACTATGTAGACTTCAATACAAGTAACCTCTCATATTCAGCTAATATGTCTGTTTCTTTGCCTGGAGAAGTTGGACTCAATACCACTGGTGGTACTCCTTCTATGTCAATAAGCAGACTTTTTCCAGCCCTGTTAGAATGCTTTGGAATAATTCTTTGTGGCTACATAGCTGGAAGAGCCAACATTATCACAACAACTCAGGCCAAAGGACTGGGAAACTTTGTGTCCCGTTTTGCACTCCCAGCTCTACTGTTCAAAAACATGGTGGTACTTAACTTTTCTAATGTGAATTGGTCCTTCCTGTACAGTATTTTAGTTGCCAAAGCTGCTGTGTTTTTCTTAGTCTGCGTTTTAACGTTGTTGGTAGCCAGTCCCGAGAACAGATTCAGCAAAGCAGGTTTGTTCCCTATTTTTGCTACACAAAGCAATGATTTTGCACTGGGATATCCAATAGGTAAGTAGTTCCTTATGATTTCTTCTTTAAAACTATTTTTCAGTGTTCCAGATGTTTGCTTTTATTTTTTCCATGATTTGAAATTGACTTCTGAACTGAAGTTATGAGCTATCACAGCCATTTCTCAACTCACATTTCTGGACCTCAGACCATGCAAGGGAAGAAAACTGTCAGCTGGTATGAAGGAGACAGGATCTAATACAATCCATCTACTGTTGTCTATGTGATCTTGTCATGTTAAAATATATCCGACGGGAGGAAATAAATAATTAAAATATAATTTCAAAATTGGTATAAATTACCTTACACTTACTGCAGGTTATGGGAAATTGCCAGAAATTCCCTCAGGACCAACATTTCTTGCTTTGCAAAGTATGAGCCTATACCTATGGCCTCTGAAATAGCTGCAGTGGATTTTTTACTAATTTGGCGTTACCTCTGGGTTTAGCTCAAAGAAAATATCTAACCATAAAGTTGGTGCCTACTGGTTGTGGAGTGTGTGTGACAAACTTTAAATCTGTTCAGAAGAAACCTCTAATTTTTGTGCTGCTTAATGTAATTTACATAGCCAGTTGTGTTTTATCCCTTAATCTTTATTCTGTTATGGCCAGTAGACATGCTTTAGGATATAGTCTTGGAAGAAGTCTGTCTTTTAAAAGCAAGATTACTGCATGATTTGTGGTAACTTGGCATTTGCGTATCTTGAATTGGAATTTTATGCGGCTGCGGTGCCGTTCTTGGGATGTGTAACTAACCACTAGTCCAGTGGAGCTAAAGACAAACAAAAAACAAAGAGGCATTCAGAGTTTAACTTTTATAGTAGTGTACTCTTGTTCTGGTAAGCCTATATTCTGGATTCCAAGCAGTATCAGTTGTTAATTTTATCCCAGTCTGCAAGACAATTATTTTTGTTCCTTTTGTTAAGGAAGATTTTTTTTTTCCTTTTTATTAGTTATCTTAAGGGTATGTTAATATGTTTTAGCCATACATACTAAGATACTTAGGAAGTGATCTGGAGTTGTAGAAGGCTTCTCCCGCCTGCTACTACCTGAATTGCGGTGCTTTTTCCCTGCCTTTGGAGGCTTTTTTGAGCCAATGTAACTTTCAGTGCTGCCTCTGCCCAGGCTGAGCCATGTGGCTGGTGTGGGAATGCACGCTGCAGGTATCGGGATCTTCAAAATACACCTCGAGTGGAAAGCATTTAGAGAGGATGCCTGGACTGTGTTTTATTTGTTTGCTGCTCCATTAAAAGAAAGTACGCTGTGCCTCTCAAATTCTCTTGAGGTCACTCTTATCATCCAGACAAGGCTAAGAACAACAACAAAAAAGCCAGCAAGTTTGTTATAGCAAAGAAAAAAAAAAAGGTATTTGATTACCAAATTAAAAATACAGTGACAAGAGAGAAGCTTAAACATGCAATTCCAAATTACACATAACAAGTAGCTCCGTATTTTAGATTACTTGAGGAGCTGGCAGCTGTATTCTCCCTATTCCAGGGCAGCATGCTCAGGAGAACCTTGAATCTTTCTTCCTCTCTTAAAATTTGCTGGATGTGTATAAAATATAAACAAATGCAACTGCAAACTTTTTCATACCTAGGTGAAAACACCTTGTTTCCCCTCAGTTGCATCTCATGAGATTTATTCCTCTTGAGATAAATCAGAAGTATATTGCAAGACATAAGGGTTACGTCTTTGTTTCTTGGTAATGAATTTGAATGGCAATTAGGGTTTCTCTTTTTTTTTCTATTTTGAGGTTGTCTGAACATATTTCCATTATATCCTTCTGCTTAAAACATTCTTTCTACTTTGAATGGCTTTCTTGTCAGATTGCATTTCTCTTCAAGTATTTAATAATTTATAAAGTATGATTCATAGTTCTTCTATGTACAGTCTAGCCAAATGCAGAACATTTAGTTTATTAGGAGCTTTACTGGAATACTTAACGCAACAGTAACTCTGTAGGTGCGTGAGGGTTGTTAATTTCTTAGAGCTGTTTGTTTCCTTTCCGGTCTTTTCCCTTTTCCCAAACTTTCACCAGGCTTTGGTTCATGCTGTCAGGTGTGCGGACTTTCTGCTGGCTTCTCTGAAGTGTTTGCAGGCCCAGGCAACAAAGAATGCCTGTCTTATTTCTTTTGAAGTATGATGAGGATAAGTAGTGTTTTGAGCAAAACTTGATCTTTTAATGGAAAATGTATTTTTAAAGGCTCCTTCAGTTGAAATTTATAAAGGAAGAAAATGAGTATTGACAAATCTGTGCATTATAATAACACTATTTTAAAAGGCAGTTTGAACTCTTGAATAACATTCTGAGTTTTCATCCCATGTAATTCTTTTATAACTGCTATACTCTTTTTGCTGTTGAGCAAAGATTTGCACATAGGAAAATTAAAATACGGATTATATTTTCAAAGATCACCACTCTGTTTCTCTTTGACTGTTATGACAGTTCTACGCTACAAATTGATGTTGGTTTGGAGTGGAAAAACAGCTGGTACGGATGTTTGCCAGCAGATCCCCCGATATAGATAGAATTACTCTGATAGAAAGCTTTGTCTGTTTGGTTTTTATTACTATGTGAGATGATAACACCTCTGACGGAACAGCTTCACCTACTCTCCAGTACCATATTGTTAAAGCACGGGTATAGCAGAAGCATTGTGTGGGTGGTGGCTCAGTTATCATGACTTTAATGGTGCTAATTGTATTAACCATGAACAACTAGTGTGTTATTCACATGTAATTTTGAGCATCTGGGATGTGGAAAATCGATTAAAAAAAAAAAGTATTAAAATATCTTTAATTTGAATTTTTTTGTTATGATCAGCAAGCAAGCAAGCACCTTGGTTTAAATAAAAAGAAAATTTTTCCTTGGAGATAGTTGTGGATTATTTTCACTGTCTTAATGATTCCTTGAGAATGATTTCTTATTTTTCTCCCCACTGACTCAGCAATCTACATTGGTTTCACTTTATGCTACCTAAGCAAATGCATTGTGACTTCATAAATCAGTTCAATTACTTATAGAGCTTAATATATTACGTATACAGTTTCACTTTCCAAAAAACCAATGCTATATTTTTCACTCAGATATTATTTACCTGTGGCTTGTGTTGAGTTGCATTTGATTGAAATGGGCATTTTGTATAAAGGAGCATAAAAACTGAAGTTTAGGGTTTTAGAAATTTTTGACTTACATAAAAAGTGTCCAGCATGCTTAAAGGGGTTTTATTTATCAGAATATATTTAGTGTTTAAAAGTGTCATGTTAAATGCAGTAACGAACCACAAGCTTGGTAGTTCTGTTCAGCAGTTTATTCAGGATTTTAGGACAGGTAGCTCTTGTACTTTAATCATGGCTTGTAAGAGGAAAAGACCCTTTAGTGCTTTTTCTTATATATTGGAAATCAACTAATTGAGAATGTCAGTTTATTCAGTCTAAAGAGGAGGCTGTTTGTAGTAAATGCTGATTTAGCACTTAGTAGATCCTGTCATTCCAGATGCCTAACTAATATGAAGGTAAACATTTAGATTTCGAAAAACAGTCACGAGGGAAAACTTTTCCTGAAAAAGAACAGGTTTAGTATATGGGAAAATGGAAATACGTTCAACGGTTTACTGCTTAGTAATCTTAAACTTTATTTAGTACTTCAAGAGTGCTAAGTTCTCCCATAGAAATGTCTAGTAGGTGTGTTTATGCAATAGTGCATCCTTTTTCTTTTTAAATATCTTTATAGTACAAATAGAGTTGCACCTGCATATTAAGATACTTCTGCCTGGGGAAAAATGTCTTTCTCTCTAACTTGGGTAGGAAAAACTAAAACAGAAAGCATGACTTTGCATAGTTCTGAAAATTATTGTAAATAACATAAGGCGGGTAAAAGATAATATTTATCTTTCCAAAGAAGTTTGGAAAATTAACATGGCATGCTTACACAGATGAGCTCTGGATTGTTAACCGGATAAACAGCAGTTTTGGTAGATGTAATTCATCATTTAATATAATATATAGAGAGGAAATACAACTGTATAGACCTAGAGGTTTTCAAAGAAAGTAATTCCACTTGAACTCTTTGTTTATAAAACACTTTTAAAATGCAAATATGAAATAGTGATGGCAATTTAAACATTATTTTACTGCTTTTTTGAGGAAGTGCTTCATACGCGTAATTTCTCCTTTTCCATTTTTCAATATGAACTAATGAAATTATGGTAGGGAGACCAAAAACATCGGCATTCTGCAGGATTCAAGACCTTGCAGCTTTAGAAGTGCCCTTAATATAGGGTATTACAATTAAGAGAAAACAAAATCCTTCTTTAAAAATATTGTTTGTTGGTTTGTTTTTTTTTTTTAATTCACTGTAGGACAGAATCTTGTGTATCTTTCCAGAGTCGCTTCATGGTTTTTGAAGTGCTGTTAGCACAAACTTGACATAAGAAACAGTTCTACCTTGCCTCACAAGTATGTAGTAGCAATGAAAACAAATGTTCATGATTTAAAGTTCCTTGAAGGACCAGAACTATAGTGATAACTCCTGTCCTGAGTAGGCCCAGAAAATTAAGTAATAATTATGTGCTAATGTGTTTTTATTTGAACTAATAATTATGGCTAATGTGCTTTGCTGTACGGAATCGGTGCAGAAAGGTTACACCTGACTTACCCACTGAAAACTGGTCAAATTCCAGAGATGAGAAACTCCTATAAGATGAGAAGCAACTTGTGTCCTGCAAAGGTGCACGTAATTCT
Source organism: Rhinoptilus africanus (assembly GCA_013400135.1). NCBI lineage: Eukaryota > Metazoa > Chordata > Aves > Charadriiformes > Glareolidae > Rhinoptilus > Rhinoptilus africanus. Next base: position 47,778 of record VXBO01009566.1, read on the forward strand.
CCAGGACTCTCTTGTTTCTGGGGAGGAAAAGCAATTCAGCAAAACCCCAGTGTTTTTTCAGCGTTTGGGATGACTCAAAGGGCATTTGGGGTTGTTATATTTTTTTTTTTTTTTCCTGTAAATGTTGAATATTCATAGAATTGTTAAATTCCGTTGGATAGTTAATCTTTGATCTTTAATGTGTTCATTAGATGACTACTGCCTAATAGTGATTGGGCACACTTCTCTCAATACATCATCTTATATCCATTATAAATGCAGTTACCTCTGAAAGATAATGAAATAATTTTTCTCTAGTTTTCAGACAACAAAACTTGATTTCAATATTAATGTATTTTTGTGCTGAAATGTTGTCACTCATCACTTTTCATTTCCTGTCTTCTAGTTGAAGCTTTATATCAAACCACTTACCCAGAATATCTCCAGTACATTTACCTAGTGGCTCCAATATCTCTTATGATGCTAAACCCTCTGGGGTTTATCTTCTGTGAAATCCAGAAGTGGAGGGATAATCGCACTGTGTCACAGAGCAAAATCAAAATAGTGGGACTAGCACTCCTCCGAGTTTTGCAGAACCCAATTGTATTCATGGTCTTCATAGGAATTGCTTCAAACTTTATTCTCGGCCAGAAAATTCCCGAATACCTTGAAAACTTTCTTGATGGACTGGGCAGTTCATTTTCTGGCTCCGCACTTTTTTACCTTGGACTAACTATGGTGGGACAAACAAAAAAACTGACAAAGGGTATGTTTGTTGCACTGATCCTTCTCATCACAGCTAAACTGTAAGTTTGATTTATGTACTTTTACAGTTTTGTTCTCTAGATGTTTTAAGCTCTGAATATGCTGGTCAGATGGCTTGTCTCTCAAAATGGTTATAGAGATAGTATGTTTCACTTGCGGTATTTTGGGTGAGCGCTTCCCAAACTCTGATAGTATGCAACTGCTGACCTTTAAAAGAAATTTTGCACACCACAAACCTGGTGTCAGGTTCAGCAGAGGAAATAAAATCAGGGGTGCTGTGGCTTCTTGAGCTGCCCGCAGGCCCTCTGTCGTGAGTTGGGCATATGGGGAATTACTCACCTAAATTAAAATTCACTATTTAAATGGTTAGACAAGAGTGAGTTTAAAGTATTATTTGATTAGTGGTTATTTTCTTTGGATTAAACAGTGCATCTCCAAATGAGTTGGTTTTGCTTACTTTGTCTGTAAACCTTTATTAGAAGAGCTTAAAAATGAGCACTCTGCGCTCCTAAACTGTCTGACTTTTAAGCATGGATAAACAACAACTTGCACTTAGAACTTATGCCATCATTATATTGTCTTGAACGTATCTCAGTTACTGGTGAACTAAGTATTTTGTTTGCTACAGAGCTACAATTAGCATAATAGAACGGCTGGTGGGTGATAAGGCTTATACTGTAAAATTTGAAGTTACAACTAACTAGCAAACTTAACGACCTGGTTTGTAAACCAGCTCAATGACAAATTTTGTAAAAACATGAGGGAAAAAGTGGTTTAAAATGTTAACTACTTTGCTTTGCTGCTGAGTTTATGTAATTAGCCTGTGTAGGTCTTACACAGCGAGTCTCTGTGAGATCTTGGGTATTGCTGCAGGTGAACAGAATAGCATTGATGCAGGGTTTTTGCTGGCCAAAACTTTCAGAATGGAATACTTAATCTTGAATCCTTGTCATATTTCGGACAGTTTACAGAAAGGTGATCTCGGTTTCAAAGCTAATGACTGCATATAGCTACTATTACTTTAACAGCTGAAAAATGAGGGTTTTTTTATATTTTACCTTTCTAAATATGAGGTTTATACAAAGAACGTGTCTGTACAATCAGAGAATGTGCTTATATCCCAGAGATCGGTGTCATTTTTACCATATTTTTTGTGTGTGTGTATGGGGGGTTTTTTTCAGTTTAACTTGTGACACACAATTTTTAAGCAGCTGGTAAATGTCATGGTAAAAATAAAGGGAATCATTCAAAGTGATGTCAGTATTTTGCTTTTCATTAATGGTATTCAGTCAAGCCTTAAGTTTTCTTTTTGTTCATTTTCTGAGTAGAGAAGAGTCTATTGCTATAGCTTGAGTCATATTTTTTTTGTAATCAAATTTTTCCCCTCTCTTTTCAGACTTATGATGCCGTTTCTATGTAGAGAAATGGTGGAACTCTTGGACAAGAGCGACAGCGTAGTCAACCACACCAGTTTATCAAACTATGCATTTCTTTATGGAGTTTTTCCAGCAGCACCTGGTGTTGCAATATTTGCAAGTCAATTTAATATGGAAGTAGGAATTGTACGTAGTTAGCTTTTTCCAAACATATACTAATTTTGAGCTTAACTTTGAACTATTTAAATAAATAAATAGGCTCGATGAATTTGCTTTTCTGTGGTATAGATTCCTTAGATTTACTTGTACTCCCTAGGTCTTAAATATAAATTATATTTCAGATCACTAATTAAGCAAAGTAATCTTTCCTGATGTCTCAAGTGTCTTAATAGTACACATTCATAAATACGTCCTCCTGCTTTTCTTATCCATGACTAGTAGGAAGAACTAGGATAACTTTAAATATAAAGAACTTGGATCTTTGTTGTTTAGTTTGGTTTGGTGTGTTGTTTTTTTTTTTCCAAAGGCATTATTTTTGAGCTGCTGTTTTGTAGGAAAAACAGAAATTATGTTACTGACTTCAGTAAGAGCAGTGCTAGCTTAATACTGAAATCTGATGGAAGAATTTATGCTTTAACTGATTCTGCTGTGTTGCCTTTCAGTTAAATCTTGCAATAGAAATGCATTTTAATTTTTTTTTTTCATAACAGAGGGTATTAATTATCTCTTCAATTTAAGATAAAAATTTTATAACTGTTTCCTTTCTTGCTACTGAAGTGTCATTAAAACATTCCTGTTAACTTCCATTGTTTTTAATGTTAATCTGGTTTTGGTTGGTTTGTTAGTGGCTTTTTTTTAAAAAAATAAAAGGTGAGGGGGAAAAGACACTAAAAGTAAACCTTACGAGGTAGAATTTTGTACCCAACAAGCTGAAAACATCTCTTTTAAACAGAGATTTGTAGTATGAGCAAAAAAATCACACTTCCATCACTGGAAATTCTAGAAAGCAGAAAGACAATGAGAAGCCAAAATACAGATCACTTAAATGTAAATATATATGGCGGCTTCTCACCAATTGGTGCATATTAGTATTTGCATAACTACAAGTTTGCTTTTTTATTTGCGGTGTGAATCTTTGCATCCAAAAGTAAATTGTGACTTTGTAAATCCACCCCTAGACTGTAGTCATCAGTATATTTGACACACATGAAAAAAGCTTTGTAAGAATTTGCAGTAGGGAACTCTGTATTCCTATTTCAGAAGCTTGTTAAAATTTTCAGTTTAACCATATGTATAAACCGAACACTTTCTGGCTCGAGTTGTAAGTAATTTGTCATAGAAACAACTCAGAAATTTTTTAAGTCAAAGGTGCAATTTGGCTAGTGGCTATATTCCTGAAAGCAGATTATTTAGCATGAGATCTGATTAACGCTGTTCTTGTTTCTGTTTGACGCCTTCTACAGATTACCTCAGGCATGGTGATAAGCACTTTTGTGTCTGCACCTATTATGTATGTTTCTGCGTGGCTGTTGACCATTCCATCTATGGACCCCAACCCGCTGGCGTCTGCACTCCAAAATGTTAGCTTTGACATAAGTATCGTCAGCCTCGTTTCTCTGGTAGGTGTTGGTGAAGTGAAATACAAAAGCACGCTGTCATGTCAGGGTAGTGTTCATGCATAAGCAGCAAATTGAGTCACCCTAAGGTGAGACTCGCATTTCATCATTGTATCCTGTTGCGGAAGGATGAGGAAGAAGTTAAAAATCTTCTTGGTTTAGCAA
>VXBO01009570.1:0-15934 GCA_013400135.1 Rhinoptilus africanus
TCTATGATTCTATGAAAAAGGGACTTTGTTTCGGTAATACATATAAAAGACTATTAAAAGTGGGTAAGTTTATTGTAGCTTAAAGTGTTTGTTGATACTTAATGGATTTTACACAATATATTTAACATTTTTGCTGTGCTGGGAAAACAGAATCAGTATTAATCTCCTCCACCAATTAATTTCCTCAACAGTCAGCTTCTACTAAATGGGCTTTTGCCATGGGCTTAAGACACCATGTCTAATGAAATGGCATCCTCAGTAACCTGTACAGAGAAAATATGTGAGTGATGATACAGGTTTTCTTTGAGGTTTTCTTGACGTGAAAGGAAAAAATATTTGTGATAACCCACCTCCATGGTACAGAGGGAATTTAAAGGCTTCTGATCTGTAAGGCCCAAATAGACCTGAGGTCAAGTTAATAACTAGCAGAGAGAGATTAAATCACCATTCAGATGCAAATGAGAACAACTTAGTTGGTTTTATTTTTCAGAACTCCAAATATGCTACAGCAAGAAGCCTGATACATGAAGAAAAGTCTGAACAGAAGATGTTAATGGAAGACATATGTAGCTAGGCCTTTTAATGCTATCATGTATCCTATGCAGCAACTTCTTACAGAAAACTGTAGCACTGTCATATCATATATTTCAAATTGTATGTTCACTTTGTATTGTTCATATTTACATTGTGCAGCATATTATGATGGAATGGGGTGTTTTACATAACAGTTCAATTTAGCTTTTATCAGTACTTTCCACACTTCTAGGTGCTATTAAGACCTCCTGCTGAAAGCCACGGACAGAGATCATTCATCTTCCCTACCCTTCCCACTCATACTCCCCAAATTTCCTCTCGTCAGTCATCATCCTCATAACCGACAGGTAGAGAGACTTGTATTTTACAGGTGCATAAAAATACTATAGGCATCAAGGAGGCCTATGCTGGAGTCAAGAAATAAAACCAGAATTCCCAAGTCCTTGCCTCTTGTCCAAATTACAAATTAGACTGGTACAAATCAGTCTGCTACTGTAGCAGCTGTCATCAGAAGAGCACAGAAAACCAGAATCAAATAAAGAACAGTATACATATATCTGAAATAAAGATTTCAGTATATTGAAATCTTTAATGTCTTTCATGAGGTGCGTATGCAAAAGACTAAAACCCAGGCTGTTCATGAGGTTAAAAGTTAAATTTTACATTATACATTTTTGATAGACTCTGATACTTTGATGAACTACTGAAATGGTGTGTTCTAAACAAAAGTATTCTGTCATTCTTTCATTATGATCTATTGGTTATGCTTTGATTTTAAAATTAAAAAAAGCCATTCTTGATACTAATTGATATAGTATGAAAGTTTGCAGTGCTATTCAGAACGGAAGCAGGATACTAAACAGTCTCCACTCATTTTAGTAAACCCCTTCTATAAAATTAACTTCACTTCCACTCTTGTTTCTGCACTACAAATGCTTGTTTAGACAAATTTTCTCATGTTTTGCCAAGAGAGGAAAACAGAAAACAAGACCAAGAGTATTTCTGTTTTGTCAGAATAAGGAAGTCATTGCCACTGTTCAAACAATTTGGAAGTTGGAAGCAAAAGAATTAATGAATGCACTTACAGGACATTAGCAGATCTACAGCTGCAGAGATACTGTCAGACAAAGAGGGTATTCACACTACCTCAGATATCTAAGTGCAGATTACTTTTGGCAAAAATATATTTTTCTATATCAAGAAACACTGATGCTGGGACAACCTTTTGCTGCCATTGATCATTGTTTTTACAGGGTTACAAATAAGGAGACAAAGATGAGATCTTTGTGAAGGATTTTGCTGGCATCCTTTGTATTTGTTTATGGTACCCCTGGTACTTTCGTATTTGGTTATAAAAACTTGTGCATATAGAAACAAGAAAAGTATTCCAGATAAAACAAGGTGTCAGGATTTTTTGTAGCTTTGCACAATACCTACCCTAACTTAGTAAAGATATAATATACTTTGATAACACCTGAAAAGCAAGCAAAGAAATGATACATTGGGTAGCCATGGGGTGAGATGAATTTCACTGTCTGTGTCTACACTTGGACAAACCAATTCTGTGAAGTTACTTGAATGCTGGTCATCAGATGCAGAGTGAGTTGGATATGTAATGAAGCGTCCTTGTGCCCATACCCTTGTACACTCTCATTTCCTTTGGAAGGATGGTTTCCTTCCAAAGGGCTCCTCTAGTATCGACAACCAGAGCACCAGCCAGCACTGAAGCACACCTGCCTTCCAGTGTGTAAACACCCAAATAATTCCTTATATACTTATTTTAGCACAGCCAAACAGGTTCTATTCCGTAACGCAATTGCTGTGTATAAGGTATATTGCATCACAATGGTTGCAATATCACAATCCTATTGAAATAGATTATTTCTAGTGTTAAAGGAATATACTACATTTAGCCTTTTAATATTCTGGTATATAATATCTTAACCAGGGAAAAATTATCTGTTGAAAAGGAGGTTTTACAAGATGTGCTGTGCCCTCTGTAATTTTTTAAAGAATATTTGAAATTTATTAAAAGTATAATTACTTGTATCTATGAAATAGGAACTGTTAGATTGTAGTTTAGATGGTAGACTGATTATACATAGATTCCTTAAAAAAAAAAACCTCTTTCATAGACAAAGTCAGTCACCATAAAAACAACCAGTTGAAAAGAAGAAAGCATACTGTAGGCTAGGCTTCTTTCCCTCTTTAAAGCACTTGGGACAGTTTTTAAAAATTATCAGAGGCCAAACTTCCCAATTACACTCTCCAACTTTCTCCTTCCTGAGTACAAATTTAGTGGGCACACACAAACCTGAACCTAGGATGAAGCCTTTTTGAAAATTTGCCCTCTGGTGTTTAAACACAGTTAGATACTGAAAATTTACTTTGTCACTAAATACAAAAAAACACTGAAGAGCATGACTTCAAACATTAGAAACTACACACTCACCATTTTCTTTTCCTCAGTAGTTCCAATTACTTCATTAATATTTGTTTTCATGCTACAGAGAATATACTTTGGAACATCTGTTTGTTGAACTGAGTATCACTGAATCACAATTGGCTACTAATAGCTGCAACAAAGAAAATTATGGGAAGATTGTTTCTAAAGCACAAATGTTTGCAGTTGCTGTTTTCCAGCAGCGAATATGCTTTTGGAAAAAAGAAATAAACATTAAGAAGGGAAGCACTGTGGTCTCCCCGCTGTCAGTATCACATATTCCGTGAATGGGAGCATCATTTTGTTACTATGTAGCTAAATAACTGCTTAAGTGATCGATAAAGACCATTATCTTACATCATAGCATGAATTCCCAATATCATACATAAAATCAATAAAACACACAAAGAAAAGGACTAAAAATTTCCACTAAAACATAGCCTGCTGCTTTGGAAAATAATATTTAGTAGGTTGATTTTTTTTGTTTTACTAATTATGAGCTCAGTGGCAGTTTATTCTGCAGTAAATCTGCTGGTGTGAGATTAAACCTGTTATTGAACAGAGTTTTGAATCTACTGCAAGGCACTCATCACTGCTGGAGAGTGAACATTGCTGTTATCTCATTTAAAAGTTGGCCAGCAAAGCAGCCCATTTGTTTAAAATGCAATTAAGCTGGTGTCTTGAAGAGAAATTAGCAAGGAGTACTTCATTCTACAGGCATAAGAGGTCTGTTCATAGACACATTAATCCTGTGATTTGGGACATCATTACGATTTGGGACTGTGTTCCGAAAGGATGTGCAGTACACACAAGCACAAAAGAGAAAAGCTGCTCATTGAGATGGGTCAGCTCTGCTTTGTGAGCTCCCATCATCGTCTCCACTGGCACATGCATGTTGCCTGTGCTTGCTATGGAGAAGGCTGGGGGTTGTGGGAAGAAGGGGGAAGGAAAAAAAAGAAAAATATTGCTGCTGAATTGAAAAAATTATTGGATGTTTAGCAGTTTACAGATCACTAGGTTAGGTTAAAGAGAAAGTTGAAGTCCATTTTTTAGAAACATACGGTAGGATTATTTCAGTCTTATGGGAAATATTCCACTGTTACTTGATTTCTCAGATGCTGATCAATATTACATGTAAAAAACCTAATTAACTATCTTAAGTAGAAAGACAAGTAGAAATAAATAAAACCAAAACCTCAGAAAAGTTCTGTTTAGCTACAGTTCTTCAGTAAGCAAAGTGGGACACATGGACTCAGTATAGTGTTTTGAAATAAAAAATCTTTTAGAGGTCTGCAAAGTGGAATAGCAAAGGACATGTTCTTCCCTGATGTGACCTGACCAAAGTTAAATGCCAAGTGCAGTCTTTACAGAAGTTAGCAGAGTTACAGGAAAGCAGCTTTTTTCCCACTGACCTGTGTAACAGGAGAGGACAGTCCCACTTTGAAGAACAGGTAAACAAAGGTAGGCACATTTTCAAATACGTGTCTGTCTAAATGTAAGCACAGCTTTTGCTCATCAACCTCTGAGTTCATGCTACAGGGTCTGTCTCGTTTTACTTGGATGTTCATGTGCATTTTATAGAAAATATATACTAATCTAGTTAAATGGTGAATTAGAAAATTATTTGGGTGCCATTTTCTCAACTTCCCAATCATGGGAATGCAAAAAACATTTTTGTCTGTTGTTTTTGTTCAGAATATCTTCAAGGATGCCCTAAATTCTGTTCTTTATTTTACTGGGACCCTCAGAGCATTTCCAAACCCAGGACTTGTAGCATAAGAGCAGTATCTTTATCACTCTGCTTTTCCCCCACCTCATGCTGCAAACAGAGATTGTACAGGAGGAATTTTGTATGCTGTGAGCTTTGTGTCAGTTCCTTATTACACTGGCACCCTCCTCAGATAAAAAAAGTAATCTCAGCTGGCCAGAGTTTGCATTTGGTTTTTGTTCTCTGCATTTCTCCATAAGGTTAATGAGGGACCAGGACCTGAGTCTGGCTGAATGTTTATTTTTTATATTGCTGTGGTTTCACAATCTCCTACCAAATCTTCATTTAGTATTTTCAGTGTGGTAAAAGCAGTGGGATGCTGGTAGCAGACTCCAGTTAACATCTGCTGCTACTGTGGACAGGAATTATTTATTTTAAACTGCCAGTCCAAAATAATACCTCTCTGCGATCTGCCTTTGGGAAAAGTTGATGAGACTTGGACACTGGATGAACAGGTTTGTTTTTTTTTTATCATCACCATTCACTTTCTCATAGTCATAGAGCTTAAATCTGCGCATAGCAACATCTGAAGCACAGTGGACCCTTACAACATGTGCAAACTGTCCTGAGCAGTGCTTTTCTTGTAACTGTTGATTGGCAAATATCCAACAACAACAACAAAGAAGCAGTGTGCTACTGGGATTTAAGCAATCTTTCCACAAAATTAGATTTCTGAAAGAAATGGATAACCAAACATAGACTTTAGCTGTCTTGTGATTTTATCCTGTTGTCTCTGAACTAAATAAGACTGAGGAGCAAGCTACTCTGAGAAGGAGTAGCAATGCAGGTGGAAAGGACTCCACTGTACTTTTACTGACTTCTGTCCATCATTACAAACCAACACTGGACTGTAAGCTGACTGAGTTTTTAAAACTCCAGATTTTCTCGTACTGAGAAGAGCTCCTGTGGGGATACTTCAAAGTTTTCAAAAGGTGGGAGAGTCTGTAGAGGCTATACCCTTTCTGTGCAGGCTGCAAAGATGCCACTCGGCACAGGCGGTTCTATGGTTTTAAACACTAGACTTAAATTCTACTTATGGGCAAAAATTAGTCTGTAGTGTCAGTGAGGAAATATGGGGAATCAAAGCCTCGCCTCTGAAAACAACTGGGTTTTCTCTGCCAGGGGCGCTTTCAGCCCCAGCTGCATCTAGTTCAAAAACAAAAGAGTCCGCAGCTGGAGCTCAGATCGAAAATGCTACTTTCAAGTGACACTGGAGGTTTTAGGTCCCCAAGGTTTTTTATTCATTTAAATGAATAAATAAATAATAACAAAACAGAAAAAAAAAATTACTTTTTTTTTTTCTGTTACTCTTTCCTTGGACATAATGATTCAGCTAGTCTGAAACAGCAAACAAGTTCCAGCAACATCCATACAGGCTGGAACCTTCATTAGTTAATCAGATCATTCCCTTTTTTGTATTCCATAATACAGTGCTTCTACTGATTTCTTTAACCTTTCATTTTGGACACAATTAATGTAATCACACTTCTAACAATTTGGAGATGATTTCTTGCTAGCAAACTGCTACATACAGCGATGTTCATCCTATTTCTGGCTTGACTCTCAAGCAGCCAACAGAAATGGGAGTTTGAAAGTTAAGTTAATTTCTTTTTAATTATCTTTCCTTACTTTCTAATTATCTTTTGATCACAGATAAGAGGAACAAATTAACAGAATTTTTTCATTATCCACAAAAGCTGATGATGTCTGCACGTCTAGTATAACATATTGGTGATGCCTATTGTTTCTGCAAGATGCTGTGACAACGTTTGGGAAAGGAAGTATGTATGGTACCCTAGTACAAAATAACTTTAAAAAAAGCATACAACTACCAAGATCATGACGCAAACTATATCCATGAAATAACTGATTGATTTTTTGATTAGAGACAAGTCAGAAAAAAATTATCTTCAGCCAACATTGATTCTCTAATCTTTCCTTGATGCCCCATACAAACAAGCATAACATGAAAGCTACAATTAAATATTCTAAAGTTACTCTCAAGAAAGCAGTGACATTCTTATCTAATTCTCCTAATTCCATGTTTATAACAGAGTAAGTCACCACCTCACTAGAGTAGCACATCTCTATGGTACATTTTCTAGCTTTCGTCCAGCCCCTCTAACATGCCAAACAATTTGGCATCTACTTCTGCCTTTGGGAGACTATTCCACAATCTAATAGATCTCACTGTCAGGAAATTTTTCTGCACTGCCAAGTTGCTCCCAAGAGTGCCACTTTTATTTAAGGGAGGGGAACTGATTCTGGCAATAGTGTGGTTGCTCCTCTGATATTTTCAGTTAGTGGGTGCAAGTAGCCAAATACCATCTGGTAACCAGCTGCTACAGTATATTTAGAGGCACCTTAAATTTTTCCAACCCTCCTTGGCTCATCTTTGCTTTTGGAATCAGCTTCTTAATCATTTTTAATCATTGTATTGTTTTGCTATCCGGAAAATTCCTTTGTATGTTTACAATTATTAGAAGGAAGAATTTAATTATAGTTCAGAGACTATTATCATGAACAAAGCAGTGAGGCAGGTTTTTTTCCCCTCCACTTCAGTTTAATTACCTTTAACAAGTTTTAATTGTGTATCTTTTTTCACTTTACAGCATGCAAAATGTCTCACGAGATGAAAGTGGGGCAAGGTTAGTGGCCACACTTGTACATAAACATGAGCAATACTAGATCTTTTATGATATGTGCAATAAAAACATGAAAAAGAGAATCTATACAGCAGCTTTAGCAGTTAAAATACTTTTATTATTCAAAGTATTCAAGTATTCAAAAGGCATGTTTCAAAGGCTTTTGCACAAGACTATACACAGTAAATTATTTTTGCTATAATTAGACTTAAAAGGTAGACAAGTTAGAGTGGTATCTTTTAAATGAACAAGGTGGTTAATGTCTGCCCTATTATAGATCCGAATGCAGTTTCTCCCAGAGCACAACCCCTATTTAATATTTTCCTCAAGACTCACTAGAGTGAAAAATGCTTTTAGTATGTGGCACACTCCTGCAACTTAAAAACACTACCTATTCTTCATGGCCTGATTCCCAAGCCCACCAAAGTCAATGGGAGTCTTTGCAATGACATGAGTAGGTTTGGATTAGACCCCAATGGATAGCTAAATATTTTACAGTATTGTAATAAAAATTGCAGCAGGAGACAGGGTAGAGCATGGATCTGATGCAAATCTTCAGTAAAGTCATTGGAGTGATATATCACGTAAAAGTAAATGTGTGGTCTGGGCATTTGCTATTTAAGTCACTGAGAGTTTTGCCTCAGAAATAGGTAAAGGATATGGTGCATCCTCAGTCTCCTTCAAACAAATATTTTGATCCTATCTGTCAGATTAGTAGAGTCTTCAGCTGAAGGCCACCTTCTCAGTTGGTATCTATGCTGCCATACACACCAACTGCACAATCCCAACACCTGAGCACCCAATTTACAGCACCCACATGAACCAAGATCCCAGAACCCACTTGGCGTGGTTTTAAATGCCTGAAGAGAACAGTTCCTTTCAGTCCAAGATGAATCAAAGATACTGCTATAAGCAAAATCTGAATAGATATTTTGCTTGCCAGGGAACTGGGGCATGTATGCATGAACAGAATATTTTCTGTAGGCATTTTGCAATGAAAAACACTGACCGCAAATTCAATACACAAATTCAGACCTTGGCTTTTCTTATTCCTTTTATGTATCAAAATGCAAAAACATTTTAACAGGTGAAGAAATCTGAAAAATTAAACACTCCCTTAAAATTAGAAAAAAAACCCCAACACTTTCAAAGTTACTTGCATGGCCTTCATCCTCTTCATTCCTGAGTTGTGTCCCTTCCCAACAGGGGGAATGGACCTAGTATTAACAAACATGGAGGAATTAGTGGAGGACATTAAGGTTGGGGGCACCCTAGGATGTAGCGACCATGAAAAGTTCAGGATCGTGGGTACTACACACAATACAAAAAGTAAAATTACAACCTTAGACTTCAGGAGGGCTAACTTTGATCTCTTCAGGAAGCTGCTTGGGGAGATCTTGTTGGCTAGAGCACTGGAAGGAAAGGGGCTCAAGACAGCTGGTTGGTGTTCAAAGACCACTTCCTCCAAGCTCAGGATCGGTGCATCCCTAAGAGCAAGAAATTGGCCAAGGGACGCAGGAGGCCTGCCTGGTTGAGCAGGGAGCTTCTGGACAAGCTCAAGTGGAAGAAGGAAGTTTACACTAAGTGGAAGAATGGCCTAACCCCTTGGAAAGATTACAAGGACGCTACCAGAGCGTGCAGGGATGAAATGAGGAAAGACAAGGCCGCCCTGGAACTAAACCTGGCAAGGGATGTCAAGCTCAAAAGGAAGGGCTTCTTCAAGTATAATGGGGGCAAAAGGAAGACCAGAGAAGTTGTGGGCCCACTGTTGAATGAGACAGCAGCCATTGTGACAGAAAATAAGGAGAAGGTGGAGTTATTGAATGCCTTCTTTGCTTCAGTCTTTACTGCTCAGCCCAGCCCTCAAGAGCCCCAGGCCTTGGAGAAAGTAACGAGGAAAGAGGAAGACTTCCCCTGGGTTGAGGAGGATCAAGTGAGGGATCAGTTAGGTCAATTAGACATTCACAAGTCCATTGGCCCTGATGGGAGTGCTGAGGGAGCTCACGGAAGTCATTGCTGGGCCACTCTACACCATATTTGAAAGGTCTTGGAGAACAGGCGAGGTGCCTGAAGACTGGAGGAAAGCCAATGTCACTCCAGTCTTCAAAAAGGGCAAGAAGGAGGACCCGGGGAACTACAGGCCGGTCAGCCCCACCTCCATCTCTGGAAAGATGATGGAACAGCTCGTTCTGGGCCATGAGAAGTACTCAACATGGATTCACGAAGGGGAAATCATGCCTGACTAATCTCATAGCTTTCTATGATGGCGTGACTGGATGGATGGATGAGGGGAGAGCAGTAGATGTGGTCTCCCTTGACTTCAGCAAGGCGTTTGACACGGTCTCCCACAGCATCCTCCTAGGGAAGCTTAGGAAGAGTGGGTTAGATNCAGTTCTGGGCTCCCCGGCTCAAAAAGGACAGGGAAGTGCTGGAGAGGGTGCAGCAAATGGCAACCAAGATGATGAGGAGCCTGGAACACCTCCCTTATGAAGAAAGGCTGAGGGAATGGGGTCTCTTTAGTCTGGAAAAAAGACGGCTGAGGGGGGACCTTATCAACGCTTACAAATACTTAAAGGGTGGGTGTCAGGAGGATGGGGCCAGGCTCTTTTCAGTGGTGCCCAGTGACAGGACAAGAGGGAATGGGCACAAACTTGAACATAGGAAGTTCCACCTAAACATGGGAAGGAACTTCTTTACCTTGAGGGTGGCAGAGCACTGGCACAGGCTGCCCAGGGAGGTGGTGGAGTCTCCATCTCTGGAGACATTCAAAACCCACCTGAACACGTTCCTGTGTCACCTGCTCTAAGGTGGCCCTGCTCCAGCAGGGGGTTGGACTAGATGATATCCTGAGGTCCCTTCCAACCCTATAATTCTATAACTATTAAATGTTAGCAAATTCACATGCAATTGAAAACCAATTCTTATAATAGAAACTATTAGACAATCTTACCTATGGACAATGACACTACGTCTGCCTATAATAAAAACGAAAGAAAAGGAAACAGAAAAATATGATTAAGAAGAAAATGAAGAGCAAAGCAAACGGAAACACTAACTGCACACTTGCACACAGTAAAAACTATGAAATTGCTACAGCATTCATCTCAATGGGAGGAAAGAGAGCACCAGCACCATCAGAGCAGAACTGCAAATCTTACAGCAACAACAAGGCCTGCTGGCAGCTGCCAATTTTAGTGCTGTTGTGAGATGGTGTTCCTCTCATCTTAAGTACCCTGTACTTTAAAAAAATTAGTCATATTAGTAAAATGAAGTATAGTTGCCTATCACTTTCATAGGCAGGAAAATAAACATAGTAATTGATAGTGTACTAGATGTGTGACAGATGATTGCTCAACCGATTTCACCTCCCCATTCATTACTATAGCAAACTGCGGGCCTTGTAACTGCAGCATCTCCTGCCAAGCACCACATCAGTGAAATGAAGAAGATGCTTGTTCACCCTCTTGGCTGGAGAGAAGATATCAAGGCAGTCAAATGCTGTTGTGATGGTGGCGTGAATACATGCATTTCGTCATGGCTCCAAAGGATAGGAGATAATGGAAGGGATGTGAGACAGGAACATTGGGAAATGAAGTATATTAAATGCTAACAATGAAGCAGCAGATTCTTGCCTTTTTTGTATGTCTTGTGCTACAAAACTGACAGCCCTTTTATCTTAGTCAGCCCTAAAGTAGAATCCTAGATCTCAACACTGCTGAATTTGGGAAAAATTAAAATGTATCTCCGAATTTACTGCAACCCTTTCTCTGACCTCTATTGAAGGTCTCTTTCTCCTATAACTGTTGATCTCAGCAGTAGGTCTCTGCAGCTTATACACTTCTTTTCATTCTGCAGGCGCATCTCATGTTTGTGATACCCACCAAGGGGAAATAAAGCTAATGCGTTATACTATTTTTTTTTTTTTACTGTAGGGCATGCACATTTCAGTTTATATGCAAAATTTTTTCCCATGAAATTACAGACCATTTTGATTTTTTAGCCACTCTATAATCAAACATATCTGATTAAAAGCGAAATACTTACTTTTCTTACTTTTAAACATACTATTCCATTTTTTTCTTCTCTTAGATATTTTCAGCAATCAAATCAATTTCATACTCAGAATACATTAAAATCTGAAGTTCTTTTTCTGTCCTGGCCACCTAATAATCTGTATTAAGCAAGCTTTTCCATTTGGAAGAACTTTCCTTCCAACCAACGTATTTATAACTGTATCTTGCCTGCTATACTAGAAGAAATCTAAAGGGTTTGATAGACTTCTTAAATGCAAACAATACTTCTGAGAGAGTAATGGGCGTTATCTACTGATAGTCCTTCAGATATTTTATCTACAGCAGAAAAGACTTATTCTAAATGACACTACCTATTGCCCTGGCTGCCTACGGCATCCACTTTACTAATGGTTTGTTTCCTGACCCATTTCTATTAAGCACAGAGACTAGCTGAGGATTTATGCACTTTCTCTTTACTGTTCATTTTGGAACCTCTAATCTATGACTCAATAGGAATGTTTACTGTGTCATCTTCTGAGGTCAAAAATAAGAGTTTTAGTTACAGGGCAGCATTTGAAATTATAGACAGTCCTTCAATCTATAATGCTCTATTAGAGTTTCTACTGAAAGCTCTATATCATAGAATTTATTATTTGGCAGCAAAAATTTATGATAGACCAAACATTTCAACCATGCCAACAGCTCAGTCAATCAATCAATCAATTAATAAATAAAATCCCTTGTGTGTGTTTCAAAACTGACAGTAGAAAAGGAGTGGGGAGAAAGTAGTGTTTGGGGACTGGATTTACTTATGTTTCTAACTGAATTTTTCAGCTAGTACAAATAGCTTTGGTTTTGCAAGAAAAAGGCGAAATACAAAAATTCAAAATTTCTTGATGCTGTTCAGTAAGTTTCCAAGGATTACAGCCCAAAACTGTTCTGCTGTGTGGAGTCCCCTGCAAGGACTGTTACAGTTGTGTTCTGTGGTTCCTAACAGCATATTATCAGTAAATGTTTCTATACTGTCATAACTGTTAAACTGAACTTATCTAATAAAAATTTTAGTTAGAAATTGAAAGTAGAAATGAATATAGAGACCAAGATAACTTGAATGCTTTTACACTGTTATCTTTCATAAATTGTGACATTTGGTATATCAAAAATAAGCTAAGAAAAGTGAGATTTGATAGGTAGATGATAACACAGGAATAGAAGCCAACTAAGAAAAGTCATATTATGGGAGATTATATACACAGCTTTTAAAAACAGGAGAGTGAGGGAAGTCTTGGCTGTAGAGGCATCACTTAAAGAGATGTTACTGCAGGAACAAGAATATTGCAAGACAAGATCTGTCTGAGAGGAGAAAATAAAACAAAACAATAAGGCAAATTAACTCCTACGGAAATAACCAAATAGGGTATTACTTCAGTAAGATATTTTCTGTTTATGCATCACAGAATATTTGGGTTTGTAGCAGACAAGGCTGTTCCAGAAACCATAATGAATGTGATTCATCCTTTAATGAATGCTTAATCTTTAGCCTTTAATACTCCATGCCACCATCTACATCCTAGACAGATGTTATTTATAATGCAAAGCAGGCACACTGAATATCTGCTTACAGGAAAGCAGTTCATTAAGCTATCAAAGAAGCAGTCAAAGTACCATAGAATCATTGCAGTTCTGCTTCTTCATGAGAAACTTTTACGGTGAAACTATAGACTTAAAAATAATATTCAACTTGTGGTTCCAGGTGACACGTAGGCACAAAAGTTGAGCCTTCTAATTGTTACCATTATCCCTTCTCTTATCTTGCAGTGCGTGGAAAAGTTTTTGAGAAGCTAATTCTGGAGATTTCTTTGCTAATTAGGCACTAGATATGTATATATTAAAGAACTAATTTAACTGACCAATGTCTTCCTTTTGATAATGAAAAAAAGTTCTATTACATTTATCTGAAGGCTTTATTACTCTTAAAAATAATGTCTGATTCACTCAATTATAAACTGGGTGGTTGAGTCAGTTTCTTACTTTCAGAGACACAAGCAGGCACACTGCCTGTTTATATCACACATATTTTTCAAGATCGGCTTATCTCTGGTTTTCCCCTTCAATCTTTGTATATGGGACTTAGAATGAATATAAATAAAAGAATGCTAAATCGAATTTCCATTTTGTCAGCATCATGGCAGCAGTCACTCAAAACAGTAGAGGGGTTTGAATTTGGAGATCAGCACTGTCTGTGTTGATCTTTAGGAAGGACTGCATGCTTGGCATGGCTAATGTTAACAGCCAAAGTCCACATCTATGTGTGGATCTCATGGAATTCCAGGAACAGTGATAATTTCATATTTGCAATTTTATAGTAATTTACTGTGATACGAAACTTACACATTTTATTAAGGTATTATGTCTGAATTGTCCCTCTATAATGAGATTCCAGGCCCAATCAGCAATCCACACATAATGCTACTTTTGGAGCCTGATTGATATTACATCTTCCCATAACAGGGAAGACTCATACATTCAATAAATATTCTGAACAAGAATATTTTGCAAAGCGACGAACACTATTTCCCTTTAATTGGAAATAGATCTATATTGAAAGACCTCTGTGAACCTACTGTGTGTGAAAACAGACAGCTTGCTTACCTACCAAATTCTCAAATACAAAAGTCTTGGAATATACACCCATGACAAAACAGTAGTAGTCTTATACTTTTTTTCATCCAAATATTGATTAATAACAATGTATGTTATAATCTAGTAGGAACACGATACATAATAAACTTAATGCGCATCACCTGAAATTCTGTCTCTATTTCAAAATTTACTCTGCATTTGCAGTTTTTATTGATCTAGTAGATTCTGAGTTAGATGATATAAAGAATTTTCTGTTTATTTTCACAACCCTTGGCCCAGAAAAATGGATTCAGGCTGTACTGTTTTCATATTCAGCATCTAACTGATGAGTTTCTGTGAAATCATTCTTACACTCTAGCTAATAATTGTGTGCTATTCCTCTTAAAAAGCGTGCAGGAAGGATTCAATCCACAAAAATTATTTAGGTATCAACTCTACATATTGCTGGTAACTTGACAACTAAGCATTAAAAAAGAACTCAGCATCCAGAAAATATAAAAGAGAATCCAGAAAGACCATGACAAACCTCACAAAGACACTTAAATGAGATAACAGCAAATATGGAAAAGTGAATATCATCCTTCTTAATTAAACTATTAATGCCAGATTAGCAAGTGATGATTCAACTCACTAGTCGCAGTAATGAATATACGAGTAATGTATAGATCGCAGATAGCATGTGGGTTTTTTTCTTCTCAAAAATATGGAGGAGGGAAAGGAACAAAAGGAAAAAACTCCGCAACCTACTGTTACTCTTTTTATGCTCTGAAATCCAGTGGATAGACCATTTCCTGGGACATCCAGAGTAAAATCCTTTTCATGCCAAACTTGAATGAGGTACTTGAATTCAGGACTGTAGATTTGCAATAAGCATCCTTAACAGCTAAATATAAAGGACTTTCAGGTAAGTTGTTACTATTAAAAGTCCTTGTCCAGCTCAGGCAAAGCAGGGTTTTGATCATGGGTGTCCTGGAGTCCTGCATGTCACAGATGAGGCTACTACATCTTTCAAAGGATACAGGAGAGGAAGAAAGTAAGACAATTCTCCAGGAATTTTGTGTTCTACAAGCTTTTAATTAATCAAACCCCAGGGGCTGAATGGATAAAGGAATGTATCCTCTCTCAGCAACACCTGGGAGCAAGGGATAAACCAGCAAGCACCCTCAGGACTTGGGGAGTTGTGGACATGGGCAGAAACTTAGGCACCAGAGTGAGCTGCTGTTGTAGAGTGGAAGGGATACTGGCACGAGGAATTTCCGCAAAACTGAGACGTCTGTATCTCTTTGGATTTAGCCCCTAAAAATAGTGACATTAGGGGTATTTTTAAGATTCAACGATAACATGTAAAGATCCACAACTGAGTCGAATACTCCCTTCTATATAAAGTAGTCTCAATTTCTAGAAATCAATATATAGAAATTAAAAAAAATCCTTAACTTCAAAATAGCTTTTGATATCTAAGTGTTTGAACACCAATACACTGCACCTTTTAAAACATAACCTATAGAGTTCTGAGGGAGGCTAGACCCCATGTCGTATGCGCGTAACAGGCTATCTTGAACTCCTTCAGACATCTGGGAAATTTAAAAGAGATATTTGTACAAAGGAAGCAAACTATTTATGAAAAGTAAAGTTGGAAGTTTTAAGACATCTAAATAAGTTTTAGTATTACCTTTAAGCTTTCTCAAGATTTCATTAAACTTATTTTTATTTATTTTTAATTTATAATTTATTTTTATTTATTCAAAGTCTCTTATATCTCTATATGTATTTCTGTCATTGTCATAATTTATATAAGCTGACTATCATAGCATTCTTTGATGATATTGGCAAGTCTCTGTCTCAACGGCACACTGCAGTTTTTCTATTTTTCCTTCTTTTTTTTTTT
>VXBO01009575.1:0-48661 GCA_013400135.1 Rhinoptilus africanus
ATTCTATGATTCTATGATAACCAAAATGACTTTTTTTGTTTCTTACTGGGTTGACTTGCAGCAGGATCCATTTCCCCATATGGATGCACAAATACTTGGCTGCTATATCGCAGGGCATAGGGTAGGGGAATGTGATCCGTTGTAGTGCCACAAGTGTGAAACAATGTGAAACTAAGTGTGTGTGCACAGTCTTTTTTCAGCTGTGATCTCTTTGTTGCCTCATTTTAAGAGTTTACTCTCTGTAAGAGAGTTAAGAGTAAAAAAACCCACAACTTTTTGTAATGAATTTGAGTATCAGGTACCAGTAGATACAAACTCCCAGCCTGCTACTTAATGCAGTGATACTTTAAAAGTTTGAAGTTTGTAAATTAAGTGTAGGTTTTTTTGTGGAGGTAATAAAGTTGTTTATGTGATTTTTGTGAGGAGGAAACCCTAAATAACCAAGAGTTTTAAATATTGCCCTAGCCCATCTCAAAAGTCTAAATGTGCTTGATGTGTACTCAGCATACTCAGTTCGTACTCAACTAGGCCTAGACAATTGTAATTAAAGTTTTTTTTTAAAAAAACCCACAACTTTTTGTATCATCCAGCAAAATACAGAAACTCTTCAGCACAAGCAGTGTGCTTTCTACCGAGAAGGATGAATCTACCGCTTCCAAAGAGAGCACCACTGAAGTGTCATCAAAGAGTCAGGAGAGCACAGCAGAAACACCAAAACAGAAGTTGTTAGACATTATTGGTAATATGAAAGTAGAAGTCAGCTACAGGAAGAAACTCCAACAGTTAAAAGCACGTGAGATCACAAAGCAAGCCACAAACAAGCTGGAAGGCACAGACAGTGAAGGTACTATGCTTCAGAAAGCTACAGAAGACATCCAGCGGTAAAGTACAACAAACATTTTTTTAGCCTCTCTTCTCCTTTTTTTAAATTTGTTTTTTCATTATCTAGGAAAAAATAAAGCACAAAATGCCATTTCCAAGTATGGAAAAGGAGCGTTGTAAAGAAATGTAGTGTAGATGTGGATTGCAGTAAGTCATGGGGGAATTTGGACCAAATGTTGTATGCTTCCTACAGGATGCTGCCTTTTTCTGCACTGAGACTCCTGAGAGGTAGCACTAACCTTTGCCCGTGGAAAGTTATTGTAATTGGAGAGTGGAAGTAATATGTGGGTAAAATACAATAAAACTGAGGAAATAGGGGGGAAAAAATATTAAGAATGGCATTATGATTGTCAAATCTTGCTGATGGCTCCCCTCCACAATGTGTTACATCATGTTTATAACCCTGCTGGTCTGTGTTGCCTGTGGTCTTCAGAGCTTCGTGTCCAAGGGGCTGGGCAGTGGTGTAGGGCTGCCATTTCCCTGAGTCTGAGAACTAGAGCTGGTCAGTGGCATTTGGCAGTTGACTGTGCAACACAGGGCAAACCTGACCATCCCTCTGGCCACCTCCATTTGGGATAATGCATAACTGTAACTTCTGACTTATTAAGACATAAAATGACAGTACAGAAATGACAATTTAAATATACTAAGCCTTTTTTTTTTTTTTTCTCCATATCTGTTGCGTCTCTTAGAGAGGAAAACCTTTAAATCCAGAACTGGTGGAGGCTGTTTCTGCAGTTGCGTCTTCCCTACCACACAACAAGAAACAGACAGAATCAGAACTACTTGCACAACTAAGACGACATGAAGAAACCACAGATAAACAGAAGAAGGGGGGAATTATTAACATACGGTCTGTATATTGAATGTTATTCTCACTAATTTTTGAAATTCTGGTTTTGCAATGTCATCCTGTAGGTGGTTGGGTTCTGTGTTGGAAAGATGGCCCTAAAAGACACATTTGGACAGGTTATCCTCGGAATTAATGAATAATGGGAACATCATCGGTTTGGTTATAAAAGACGCCCTAAATTTTGCCATCCTCATTCTAAAATGGTTTTGCAGAAATGGAATTGTTTTCCTGCCTAGGATCATTACTTTCTTGGACAGGCTAGCGAAATAACAGATTTATTTTTTTTTCACAAGCTTCCGAAATTCTCACACAATGGATGGATTTGTAGAAGTTTCAGACGTTCTGTCTGGACTGGTGAATTTTCATGACAGCTCTGCATAGCTGAACTAGAGCAGCTCTATTTATAACCCCACCCTTCCTTTCAAAACTTTCCAGTCAACCCAAGAAACTCATCTCTTGGCTTAACTCCGTTTCCAGTGTGGCTTTCAAACAGATGAGAAACATTTGTTTGGAAACGGAAACAGTTGTGCAAACTACTCTTTTGGATGATGGCTAAAGACGGTTTTTTCGTTCTCTTTTTCTCTAAGCTAGCATTCAGATACCTACTCAGAAATTTAAGGCATTAAATCCAGGTGAAATGCGGAACTAAACAGAAAATTGGATCTTCATCAAAATAGGAATGTGGAACCTTTATTTATAGCTGTTTGTGTTGTGAACTGCAAGGTGCTTATCTTAATTTATTCAGTGAAAATGAATTTGTCCCAAACTAGGTTTAAGTTTGGCCCATTATTGTATTATTATTTGTAGGTTGCTCTAGGGATCAGTAAAGGGTTTGCTCTGTATGTTTATCAATGAACTGCAAACAGAGCAGTCAACAAACCAGTGATGTTTGTGGCTGAGGTCTGCCCTTTATATGAGTGAACACTAAGGAAGGATGTTACAGATGCTGCAAATAAATTGAGTTAGATGGTTGCAAACAGATTGTGAGGCACAATGCTCAGTGAGTAACTTTGTTACACAAAATGCCTGCTCTTCAGAGGTGTGAAGGAAAAAGGGAGAAACTGTGTGAGTTTCCCTTTTAACCTATATTCATGATTCTTTTTACCAAGAGCTCTAATGGTGGTTATGGAGAGCAGAATGAAATTCTCTCCAAATGCATGAAGTCTGTGCTGTTTGAGGAGAAAGTGTGGTTTTAGGTAGTACACACAAACATCTACAAAGGCTCTGTGTGTGCTGCTTTCATAATGTCCTCTCGGCCTGAATATAGGAGATCTCAAGAACTTGACAGAAACTTCACTCTCCATGGGCTTTTGGAGCCAAAATGAGTAGCTTTCAAGGTTAGACATCTGTTTGTTTGATGTAAAATCAATGTCTTTCTGCTTTTTTTTTGTGTGTGTGTGTGTGCAGTATTACCCAAAACCTAAGACACACTTCTTAATATAAAAGGAATAAATAAGGAATATATTACTTACAGAATATAGTCATTCAACTATTAATTACCAGTGAGGTTATTCCATCTCTGTCACTGGGGTTTTTAGAAGAGCAGAGTATACAGACTTCTTAATAATAGCATTGTTTGTGGGTGGCCAACTTAAATGTAGTTAGAACTACTTCAATTTCTGATAAGATGTTGGAGGACCGTACTGATACTGACTCAGCTAATACATGTAGTGGCTAACCTCGTGTGCTCCTGCATGTATTCCTTAAGATATAAGGAACAAAGGCTGTTCCATAAGGTATAAGGAACATGGCAACAAGGGCTTGCTGTCCTTACGACCCATTGCACGTTCCCTGAAGAACTTATCCAGGCATGGCTCTGTGGAAGAAAGAAGGCATCTAAGGATGTTGTAGTCTAAGCGAAAAGGCTTTTTTCTGTTGAGAGTTTAAATTCTCCAGGAACTCAAAAACTGAAGTCCCTGTAACTGTGTAGCACTGCTGCATAGTTGATCGATCGGTTAAGACGTGCTATTACAATGGTTTATAACATGCTTGTGTGTGAATCATTATGGTTAGAAAAATGCATTTTCCTCAACCAAAACCAGCCATTTTGGTTGGCTAGGAATGTCATGGCTGGCTTGCTCTGCTTTGAGTTGGCAAGTTCTACTTCCTGAGGCAGCTTTGTGAACTATCTTTCTTCTACCTGGGAATATATGTTAATTTTTTTCTTTGTATATGCTGAAAAGTTCCATTTTCTTCCTTAATAGCTAGGTGACAGTTTGAAAGTCTATCAGTGGATGAGTTTTACAGAAAGACCAACAATCCCTGACTTTGATGACTGAAAACTTGGTTAACAGCAACCTTTCACAGTTAGACTCTGAGGTGAATTTGGTACTTTTGGCTTTCTGATCAGTGTTAAAACTGCTGATTTTTAAAAGTCCATCAGCAGGCACTAAAATGCTTTTAATATATTAGAAAGCAATTACATAATTATTTTGTGTTGATTTTTATTTGACAACGAGAGAATACAGGCAACTTAACTTTCCATTTTTTTCCATAAACGTTTTCCATTCAATATACTGACACACTTTAAAAGACAATATATAGACCTCCATTATTTAAAACTATTTAAAAATGATAAACCTTCACAAGCAGCAAAGCCATATAATGCTCAGTTGCAAAAAATCGGATACTGCTATGGAGATTCATGAGGATATGAAATAATAAATTGTATGTTGTCTGGATCTTTTTTTCCCAGGATTGTGGCGTGGCCTCCAGAGGTCACTGTTGTATGCAGTTGTCTCATCGCCTTGTTTTATAGACAGCCTGAGGACAGCGTGTTCGCTAGGAGGGGAAAATATTAACAATAAAGAAATTTAGTTTTCTCAGTGTGGGATGAAGTTTCACTCAGTGGAAATTACAACAGCACTATACCAAAATAAAATCTGCAGCATTACAAGTTGAAATTTCAGCTCCTGTTTTGGGTGAAGAAGTAGTAAAGTAGTTCAGAGCTCAGGCTAAACTATATCCAAAGCTCCTTGGGTCTCTGTTTTTAATGTTAACAATTATTGATTGGTGATGAGGAAGGAGAGAGAATCTGTGCTTGTTACAAAAGCTCTACCTCTTCCTATCTCTGGAAAGCAGAAGTAACTAGGAGCCTATTTTTTTAATCCCATGTTGTGACATGAGGTAATACCATGTCTCATCTAACCACTGTAGGTACACTGGGGTTGGAGTATGAATTTGTAATCTCATGTTTTTCGTTACAAAAGACACTAAAAACATCTTTGTAGTTTTAGTTAATACAGAGGCACTTTTAATGATGGAGTGATGAATGTTGCTGCCAGAAATGTTCATATACCAACGCTGGGGTGACATTAGGACTTTCCAGTGAGAATGATACCATTGACTGCATGTTCTGATAGCTTGGTAGCATAGTTTGTCCAGACCTGCTGTGCAAAACCACAAATAAATCAATGTCAGCTGTAAGAAGAGCTTCTCTGAGGAAGCCTGATCCCCCTGTAGCACAGGAACTCTCCAGCCTCGTAGGCTGCAGCCAAGCCAAGAAGTTGGGCTGGGCCACGTGTGACCTTAGGAATTATGTCCCCTTGACACTCAGAAGTGTGTCAAGCCTCTGGCCCGACACCAGCTCACTAATGCCAGTAGGCACTTCATAGAGTAATTTCTAGTGTGAGATACACAACTAATCTGAGGTTGTTTTTTCTTTAACATTAAAATGGAATGAATTAAAACTTATTTTCGGATGCCTTTCTTTCAGAGTAGGTACTTGAGGCGCTACGCTCTTCTTGTTCTACCATTCAAAACCACATCTAAGACCGAAGAGGAATACTGCTGTTGCTGTGGCAATTAGCTTTTACAGTTTTCCAGGAATATCTGTTTCTTCTTAATAAAATCTCTTTTGACTTAAACTGCTAAAAACATAGTTTGAACTTTACTCAGATTTTCATACAATGGCTATGCTGTGTTTTTGACTTGGCCTATTTTTGTTTTCTGAGACTGTACTTAACGTCTTAAAACTTGAGCATTGCAATCTTGGATGACTGCGTGTTACTGGAAGCGATTGGGTGGAGAGGGTAGCTGTGAGGAATAGTTACCAGCTTGGTCTTTACCAGCCATCAGACTTACCAGTTAAGGGGACTAATGGGCAGAGGCAGAAAGGTGGTGTGTTTTGCCTTTTGCATGCAGAATGAGCTGCAAATCACGCCGGAAGACATCAGAGCGTGTGTTCTTCACGTATGATTTTTGACTACAGAATTTTGAAGAAAGATGTGGTCTGCTAACGCCGTAATATGATTATGCAACGCAACAGATTGCAGTGGATCAGGAAAGGTGACCTACTTATTAGGGTGGCATGATTGACCCATGTCAGCTGATGTGTGAAGGCAAGCTTCCTTTTGGTCCACAGCAGCACAGCTCTGTCCCTGGGCAGTGTTGGTTCCTGTCCAAAAACCTGGTGATTTTTACCTCCCTGTTTCAGCATATTCCTTGTATCCAGACAGATTCTTCATTTACTTAAACAAAACACCCCTAATGCACTCTGGGAATATTGACATGCAGATAAATGAAATTTTTCTTAGTTGGAAACTAAATAATTTCAAAGAAGGCATTCATTGTAGATTTAGTAGTCTGAAATAGCACTTTTCATTTAATCTATACAGAATGTAGCAATTGAGGTGGTTTAAAAAGTGAGACTTGAATGTTTGATGACTTAAAAATGCATGTATTTTGTAAGGAATGTGTAATTCTGTCTTAGAGGCTTATGAAGACAATTGAGAGTGGAGTTTCTGATTGATTCTGATTGACAAATTTCCTTGCTTTGTCGATTTGTTGAGTTTTTACATTCATGTTTTTAATTTCAGCAACGTTCTTTCAGAAATGTCAGTTAAAAGGCAGTCCCCAGCTGAGAGAGGTGTGAGGATATCCAGTCGCATTTCCTTGGACTTGGATGAGGATGGTCAAAGAATCAAGCCTGGAAGATTGTCATCTCAGTCGTTTGACTCCAGAAGGTATTTTTTTTGTGTTCCCTTCCAAGAGAAGGAGCGTGCAGAAAATTTCTAATGGATAATATTTTAGATTTAGTTCTATGTATTCATACTACCATGGTACTTCAGAGCTTAAACAAATTACTTAAGTATTTTTGAAAAAAAGTGCCGTTAGCGTTGAAATAAGCTTCTGTGAGAACACATCAGTTAATTAACCAGCTAATCAAATAATGCGCACTTTTTAATATAAAATTTTAGATAATTAAAAATATTTGGTGCTGAAATGTAACTGTGTTTGTTTTAACTAGTTTACATTATTCTCACACATAATGTGATTTTATATCACTTTTTGGGCAATGGAGGCTTTGGAGGCTTGCTTTTATCTAATGGAAAACTATGATAAATGTTCTATGTTTAGAAAAGTTTCATCCATTCTATTGGGGTTTTAAAGAGATTTTAAAGCTTTTTTTTAATTTTTTACCATCTTGTTGCAATTGATAAGTTGTTATGCAATTAATTTCTCTATTGTCTGTGACATTATAATGGTCTATGAAATTATCTCACTGCTGTTTATGTGGCCAGTCTATATGTAGTAAGGAATGCTCTTAAATGTTCATTTATTTATTTTTTTAACTCCTGTAAGCTATGCTTTCTTGCCTTGTCTTTTGATATTCCCATGGCAGCTCATCATCGCATTCCTTCTCAGTATATCCTTTCTCTAGCAGTTCTGGTTTTAGTAAGATTAACTTCTCTAATCATTAATTTAATTTGCAAATTAATCCCCTTTTCTTGGGGTTAGGGTCTGGAAGTTGAGGGAGTTTTTTATGTTTAGATAGATAATGCTGAAGGCAGAATTTGGATAACTAAGAAAAAAACCCTATAAATTTATGGGTAAGTAGATGTACAATATTCTGCCCTTTTTGGCCGAGACATCTATTTCAGTATATCATAAACAGAGAGTTGTGACTTTCCGTAAGGAACAAATTGTAACACGTGCATTGAGCCATGTGGATCACCCAAAAACCTCAAGGATGTGGCTATGGCCAGCCATTAGAAGAAGTTAGCTTCCTTGCTGAAATGTTTCTGAGTGACTTCCTTGTTCTTGAACTGCCAAACTGTTAAGGTGTGTTAGGGCCGTATCTCTTGGGCCTCTTCAGTGTTATAAGGTCAGCAAGCAGTGTTTTCTTTTCCTGATGCAAAGCTTCTACAAAATGCAAGAGGGGCTTCTTGTAATGGAAGTTGAAGGGAAGAAGTGGAACAAAGTTCTAGACTAAGCCCTCCTGACTTAGATATTTCTGTCCTGAGCTGCCAGTTTGAGGAGCGAGGGAACTGGCTTCATTGTCAGGGCTGAATAGCTCGATAGATATTTTTAATCTGGGGATAATTATCAGACAGAGTTGGTAGTCACATGAAAGTAATTTTGTTATTAGGCTGTGATTCTTGACTGACTATGAGAAATACTTGATTTAAGGTGTTGGATTAAAAGTTTTTCAAAGTTTGAAAGAATAGAAATAATACAATCTAGAAGTGTAAACTGGAAACCTGAGCTTTTCATTTATTAACGTGCTGCAAAGGAAAGTGAATTTCACGTACGTTTGAGAACATTTATTACATTTATGATATCTGAGAAGCTGTCTCGCCCTCTTTGTGTGATGAAACCGTACTTGGTATATAACTTCAGGAACAGTACCTTAAAATAATTTTTAAAATCCCTGTAATGAGCAAACTTTCTCCAGTTTCAGTCCTGAGTTTCCTCCTGCATCCCTGAAAATCTAACAGGTATTATCATCTATTGATAATATGAAAAGAATGGGTTAGGAAGAATATCGAAGTTTAAATCAAGTTAATAGATTTAAATGAAATGAGTGATATTGCTTTATAGTAATTTGAACTAGTCATTTTCAAATAAATGTTCTTCCAAGTCATGCTTGTATCTTCAGCCAATGTTACTGGGAGTTACACAAAGATAGGAAAATATAAATCAACATTCTTTTAAGGCCGTGTAATTAGATTGCTCTGTGCTGAAATAGATCCAGGGTAGTTACATCAGTAAAATGTAATATGACAAGAGCAGGTTTGCAGAAGTAGTTGTGACCATCAGAAATCTGCAGTAAATCCAGAGGTAAAATTTTAAGGTTGGGAAGGGCATGTATTGCAAGGCTAACAGTAACATGTAGTAACATAAAGTAGGAACTATTAGGATTTCAGTGGACACTTGGAAGATTGTATGATTAAAAGAATCATTTGTTCTCGTGAGTTCTACAGTAAAAGCATTGATTTTTTTCTTTGTTTCCATTTGTAAGAAAATTTGATTACTTGTATTATTTTTGTATTATCTTGTATTATTTTTTTTTTAGCATAGGCTTATGCTAAAGATAAATATGATTAAAAATAGATGATCATATTTTTATTTTCAGAAGAGAGTCTATCAAAGTGATGCTTTTTAAAATATATCATGCAGATATACTTTGAGTGTTTGCCATGTGGCAGAGAAGGTGGCTGTGTAATCTTCCAAATAGGCTATTTATGTCATAAAGCAGGAATTGTTTGATTTAGCTGTGCCTTTGCTTTTCCTGAATTGTGCAATATTTTTTACAGGGGGAGAAACCCAAATCACCAGATTCACTTTTTGGTTGCAACTTTGTAAAATTGCTTGAGTACTGTGGTTTCACACTGTTTAGCTTTGTTCGGGTTCCTAAATATTTCGGTAAAACATGACTGCAAATATAATGTTTGATTTATGCTCATTCTTTCACACAAAAATGTTTTGGGAAGCTCTGTTACAGATGAATAATAAAGTCATAAACACTTTCTCTGGTTAAAAGCCTGAGGATGTAGTGAGAGTCACTATCTCATTATTTTTTTTCTCCAGAGATCTGTTAGTTCATGAGAATATTTTGTGCTTTTAAATTTGTTATCTGGCAATGTTGTGAAGTGTTGCGAAATACTAAATGTCTTTTTTCTTTTTTGTTTATAGAAGTCTCAAAGTAGGAAGGAGGCTTAATATATTCACTAAGAAAGAAACTAAAGAAACAGAAAACGCACTGAAAACAGGTTAGTGGAAATTCATTAATGAAAAACTCAGTGAAGCCAAGTTCTGAATTTTTCGAATATCATGAGATTCACTGTTGTGGAGGAGACTTGTAACCTGTTAACTTCCTGCTTTCAGACCTATAAAAAAATGAAATACTTTAATGTATGTCTGTTTTTTAGTGAGCGAGACTTCCATGCGGTGTAATAGATTGTTTTCTGTACTAATCAGGACATTCTGTTACTAAGCTTGAAGGATAAAACTGGCTTTTTGTCACTAAGGCCAGTCTTTCTCCTGTGAGTGTAAACCAGCCTGGAGAATGGGTATGATTCCTCCAGAAGCTTACTTGGTCAAGTCGCAAACTTGCTGCGTTCATTTTATGGCAAAGAAACACAAGGCTGTGACCCTAGGGAAACAAGCGTGCTCTACTAAGAAAAAAAAACACAAGACCACGCATTCAGTTGCTTTATGGCCTTCTCTTTTTTTAGTGTTGCATATGTAGCTTGAAAGATCCTCTAAGTGGCTGACAAACAATGCCTTTCTTTCCTACTGTAAAGCTCTTCGTATATGATTAGAATCACAGGATGGTTTGGGTTGGAAAGGACCTTTAAAGGTCATCTAGTCCAACCCTCTGCAATGAGCAGGGACATCTCCAACTAGATCAGGTTGCTCAGAGCCCAATCCAACCTGACTTTGAACGTTTCCAGGAATGGGGCATCTACCACCTCCTTGGGCAACCTGTTCCAGTGTTTCACTACCCTCATTGTAAAAAATTTTGGCCTTACATCTATTCTGAATCTACCCTCTTTTAGTTTAAAACCATCACCCCATGTCCTATCGCAACAGGCCCTACTAAAAAATTTGTCCCTGTCTTTCTTATAAGCCCCCTTTAAGTACTGGAAGGCCACTATAAGGTCTCCCCAGAGCCTTCTCTTCTCCAGACTGAACAACCCCAACTTTCTCAGCCTGTCCTCACAGGAGAGGTGCTCCGGCCCTCTGATTGTTTTTGTGTCCCTCCTCTGGACTCGCTACAACAGGTCCATGTCTTTCCCGTGCTGAGGGCTGATCTTTACTGTGCTGATTTCCCTAAGCTATTCTGAGGCCCTTTGGAAAATAGACTTTATTCCAGTGTAGTGACTTAGAACTGTGTATAAAGCCAGCAGCTGCAGAAGAAATACTGTTTCTCTCTGATATCTTAGAAAATGATACATATTTGTTTCTGCTTTAAGAGTAGGACTGTTAGTTTTTGCCAGATTCTAGCTGAGTAGTTTACTGCTTTTTTTTATGCTTGAAACAGCAGGGAGAAATTAATTTGTTTACTTAATTTCTTTAGTAAAATGTCATATAGTGCTCTTTGCGTATTTTCAAGCAGCTGTGAGCTTTCTGAATGCAGCCACCTCTGTGGTGGACTGTGAAAGTTACTTACTAGAATGGAATTAAATTTGCTGGTTTTTAAGATGTCAAATTTCCTTAAAATCGGTACATTTTACATAAAAAACCCGTAATGAATGATGCAGCTTTTGTTTTTACCGATCTTGACAAATGTGATGTTCGAGTAATTGGTGTGTGAGTTGAGTCAAATTTACTCAATTAAAATGGTAAGAATTTAACGTTTCATTTTTGCACGAGCTCAACGCAGATGTGATGGCACATAGTTGTCACCCTGGATAAAAAATTTACATACTTTTTTTTTTTTTAACAAAAAACTGGAACGTGCACAAATTGTATAAGAGAGCAAGTGGACTTTATTGGATTTGTCATTAGGTATCAAGAAGTGAGCTTCTTTCAGCTTTTTGGGTGATGTTTCCTTGTTTGATTCCAGGTAGCCTTGAGGAAATCTACAATATATCCTAAGCCAGGAAGTTTGTTACTTGGCTCACTGACCAAGCCTAATGACAAAAAAATTTTTTTGCTTTAATCTCAGGAAATACCAGTGTGATATTTGATACTTTGATTCGTTTGCTTTTGCTTTCTTGGCTCATATTAGTGGGCTCATATTAGTGGAGATAATGAGTTAAAATATTATTTATACATTACGGAAAAGCAAATTCTCTGTTATGTATTGAATATTTATTTTGAAAACCTGAATGTTAACTGGAGAGTAAATTGGCATCCTGACAAAAATTTCATAACTATTAACATAAAATATCGGTAACTGTTAACATAAAATATCAGTATTATTTTCTGTTTCACAGAGGTGAAAATATGTTTATCACCTTTACTGCAAGCTTGAAAAAATGAGTTTCTACTCTATTCTATTAGAAGATTTATTAGTAATGCATTATTAGAAGGTATTGCAAGATGTGGACAATAATTTCATTCTGGTATGGTTTTTCATGTTGTCTATTATCTGTATTTTATTCCTGCCTCCAGCCCTCAAATCAAAGTAGGCAGCTAGGGAATATAGTTCTGGAAATTTCCCTGCTTAGTGAGAAATCATTTGAAAAAGTATCTTCTGCTTTAACACAAAAAATGAAAACAATTTTCAGTATGTAAAAAAAATACTGTTTGCCCTTTCATCTTATTTTTTTCTTAAAGGACAGGGATGATTTTTTTTTTTTTTAAATTCAATTGTGTTGTAAGCCACTGAGCCAAAGATGAAATTACATCTTAGTTTTAACTAGTTAAGATTTATGAGTAGTAAAAGAATAATTGATTGGCCATGATCCCCTTCAAATGGACTATAACATTTGAATTCGCATTGAGATCTCTATTCTGAGAGCTTAGGGTGAATTGATAACAGGGGGAGGCAAGAAAACAAAGGGGAGAGCGACTTGAGCCAGCTGATGAGGCGGCAGCCCAAGGCACTCCCAGCGGTTCCTCCCTGTCCTGTGGTAACAGCTTGTTCCCTTCACTTCGGCAATGCGGCTCAGTCTGGGCTCCTGACCAGTTCTCCTGGGTGGAGGGGCAGGAGCTTCTGAAGAGTAACTCTGCTGCCATACGAGTACGCTTTGATTAAAACAAAAAAAAAAAAAAGGAAAAAAAATTACATGCATCAGGAAAGATGCATCCCTAAAGGGACTGTTTGGCTTTGGGAGAAGAACAGGAAATCAGGATTTCTCAAGCCCAGGAGATAAAAACTGTGATGCTTAGGATTACTGGAGAAGGAATTGCCATCATTTATAGACTGAGTTGTCTCCCTGAAGGAGAGTGTAGTTGTGAAGTACCTGAAAACTCCTGTAGTAAGCAAGATTCCTTTAGCGGAGTGCACCAGTCAAGTTGAGAATTTGTTGTATGTACAATTTGTGAAAGACGAAGAGGAAAAATTAAATTCCTGCTCTGTGGGAAAGGCTTAAAAATAAATTGTCCTCTAGGAGTTCAGAATACATTTTCAGCAGACATTTGAGAATTTATTGGACTTCCGTTTCAACAGAGAGTTCTCATTTGAGAAAAGTGGTGCTGGCATCTAAGGTAGAAAAATTTGCACTGCTTTAAAGGTTAATGCTAGAGGGCTTTGTTCTAGGTTGTGAGAAGTCTTTGGTATGCTGACAGATCTTTGCAAAATTTCTTTTTTTAGTGTCTTCACCAACAATTTGGGATCTGGAATTTGCGAAGGAGATTGCAGCAATAACTGCACAGCCTCCCCGAAATGGTTTTGAGGAGATGATCCAGTGGACAAAAGAAGGAATACTGTGGGAGTTCCCAATTGACAATGAAGCTGGTACGTGTACCATTAGCTTTTATTATCTGTCTATATTTATATTTTTTTGAGAATTAGAGCATGTTGTGACCTTTGACTGTTTTAACACAGTGCTTCAGCTATGAGTCATGCATTTGATAGTAAACAAATATAACTTTCCAACTATCCCAAATCAGAGATTCTTTAGATGTACTCATTCTGGCACCCTTCAGGTGAAGTCCTGCAGGTGGTTTGGCTGATTGAAGACTGGCTGCTGCCAAAAAGGGGAGAACTCCCTCCTTCCCACCCTCCCTCCCTCAGCCTTGATGTTTTCAACACCAAAATGCCATTCAGGTCTATGACATAATACCTTTTACTCTGCAGCTTCTTTCAAGAAACTTCTAACGGAGTATGGGGAATCTTAAAACTACTGTGTGTGTTTTATATGCTGATTCCGTTGTTTGGTGTGGCCCTCGGACCAAGTCACTAGCCAGATCCTAATCAGCTGTCTGCCAGTTCTATATCTGTGCCGGCTGAGTCTTAAACAGTTGTTTGCTCCCCTTGTTCTATTTCAATAAACAGTCACAATATTCACCCACTCTGGGCATCTATCTTAACTAGACATCTTTGTGCACAGTATTTACTTTTATTACCATTTAAAAAAAAAAAAAAACCAAACCCAAAAAACAACTCTGTGAAGTTAAGCCAGCAGAGAGAGAATGAATGTTAAGAGAAGAACAACTATCCAACCAAGTGTACACTTTGGGAAAGGGGACTTCACAACTTCAGGGAGAGTTTGTCTGTGGGTTTTCTTTTTTAAGAGACTTTAAAGACATCAAACAGAACTACTTTAGAATGATTCAGTCACTGAAAGCAAAACAGGTTAGTATCTGAAGCTGGGAGTCTTTGAAAATCTGTCCTATACTGAGTTGCAAATTGCATAATGTAGTTCATTGTTTCTTAATTTTTATTCTCATCCTATTTTGGCAGTTTCTTCACAGAATTTAATCACTGCGCCCAGAATTGATCTGTTCCATCATGTAGAAATCTGAGTACACTCTAGTCATGTTTTTGCAAGCATAAAACCACTGCGGCCAATGGTTTTTCTGTTGTTGTAATGTGGCTGGAACCCTGCTGTCTGGGGCCCTAAGTGGACCAGGCGTCTCTGGCAGCCTTTTCTGTTGCAGCAATGCGACCAGAACCGTGCTGTCTGGGATGGGGTGGCAAATGGACAAAGAGCCTTTACATATACTTAAACAAGAATCTTTATTGATTTGTCCACAAAGACTAGTCATGTGGAGATTTCCAGTGGAGCTTTCCAAAATCTATCACCTCTCAGGTTGAAATATCAAGTCAGTAAATTCCATCCTATCAAACTGCCAGCCACAGGCTGTTAATCAGATTAGGTATGTCGAAGCACAGTTAGAAGCTTGAGAATCTTGCTCCAATTTTCTTAACATACTGTAATTTCAGTGGCTCTGCAAAAGAAAGATGCCCCTTCCTGCTCTTAATTTTGCAGTTTTGTAAGTCATGTCCCTCAATAGCAGGACATGACCTCAGCTTGTTCTGTATCAAGAAATGCATGATTTTTCTTTTCTGCCACAAGCACGTGGCTTTAAAACATAAGTGTAATTAAATTTTCTATTGAGGAAGCATGTATACTCAACTCTTACCATTACAAAAGCCTTTAAGGTTTTAAATTAAATATAAAAAAGAATGAAAAACACTTATAACTATTTTTCTTGGCTCCAGAGCATCTCTGATATTCTTTTTAGAGTGCTTCACCAAGGCACAGTGCTGTGCTTTGAGGCATTGGTCTGACATTGGCTTTGAGGTCTGGAGGACAAACCTTACAAGGAACGACTGAGGGAACTGGGGTTGTTTAGCCTGGAGAAGAGGAGGCTGAGGGGAGACCTCATCCCCCTCTACAACTACCTGAAAGGAGGCTGTAGAGGGATGGGGGCTGACCTCTTCTCCCTGGTGACAAGGGATAGGACAAGAGGAAACGGGTTCAAGTTATGTCAGGGCAGGTTTAGATTGGATATCACAAAACACTTTTTCACTGAAAGTGCTATTTAATATTGGAATAGGCTGCCCAGGGAGGGGGTGGATTCCCCATCCCTGGAGGGGTTTCAGAAAAGGGGAGATGTGGTACTTAGGGACATGGTTTAGAAGTGTTTTTTGTCAGGGTAGGTTAATGGTTGGACTTGATGATCTGAAAGGTCCCTTCCAACCTCACCAATTCTATGATTAGCGCATGGTTATGATTTTTAAAACTTCTCTGGCCTTGGTGC
Organism: Rhinoptilus africanus; assembly: GCA_013400135.1. NCBI lineage: Eukaryota > Metazoa > Chordata > Aves > Charadriiformes > Glareolidae > Rhinoptilus > Rhinoptilus africanus. The sequence continues at coordinate 15,620 of VXBO01009575.1, forward strand.
AAACGTCCGCAGATGTGGGTAGATGTAGTGGCTCGCTGCAGTGTCCAGTAGCAGTCTTGCTCCCCCGACCCTTCTGCCCTGTTGTCTCTTCCTCCCTGCATGTCCTTTCCCTTATCTGATGCAGTTTAAGTCACTGCTAGGCAGAAAACTACCTTTTTTTCTCTCCACCTCTGATTAAATTTTACCAGATTAGCAAACCATTAGAACACCATTGTCCTCACTCCTCCTACTTTCTGCTTGCCTCTTCTGCTTCTAGTAGCTTTAGATCTGCTCCATGACTTGCCATGGCAAAAAGTTGGGAAAAATCTTGATTGCTGACACCTAAAAATTATTTCCTTGTATTTATGCCTTGATGACTCAAATCCTGAGAAATGCAGTTCTTAAAAAGGACAGTGCAGACTATTGGTCCTGCTTTGCTTTAGCACCTCATTCTGAGGAGCACATACTTCTGGTGGGCCAGAGGTTGTTACGGCAGAAGTGACAGGCTTAATGGAAGTCTCGGAAAATTAATGCCTCAGTTGCCATGATGGCTTCTGTAGGCAAAAGTTCACCAAGTCCTGTTCTGGCTGCTTTGCTGGGAAGGTGTTCCCAGCAGAGAAGCATTGGATCAGTTTGCCAAGGGAGGTGGCAAAAGTTACACAACCATTATATGGGGGGGAGCTTTACTAATTCTGGGTCTATTCTAGGGACCTACAGTGAGAGCACGATTTATCTCCTTCTAAAAATCCTAGAATCATAGAATTTTGTGTGTTGGAAAGGGACCTTTTAAAGATTGTCTAGACCACCCCCCTGCCATGGGCAGGAACATCATTCACTACATCAGGATACTTCTGTATTTGAGGTGTCATCTTTAAGGCAAGGTTGGTCATGTCTTGGAAGGGTTAGTGTTTTAGCTAGAGAAATTCCCCAGCCTTTCTGTTTTGTAGTACGCAGGGGATTGGAAATGGGATGTTGAGAGTGGGTTTGAGACTGAGAAAGAAAATCCTCTAGTTTAGACTCCCACCATGCACGTTCTTTCAGATCAGGTTTCTGAGGACAGCAAATGAGAAGCTGAAGGACGGGCTTGTTCTTCCCATGCAGCGGGAGTTACGGTTTGCTGGGGGTGGGGGGAGTCACATGAACATATCTCATCTAATCAGTTCCCACCAGAGGTCTCAGCTTCTGATGCTTTGGGCAACTGTGGTCTCTTTTTGTGATGCACGCTTTACTTTTTTGAGGACTGAAATATGTGGTCTAACTGAAATGTTTGGACTTAACACTTCATCCCCAAACCATATATCATGTCTTTGACAAATGGTACATCAAAATACATGATGGAATATTTCCTTCTGACCTGCATTTTTTTGAGACTATAAATGGTTTAATTTCTTTTGGATTAGAGATAAAAAATGGTGAAATTATTAATTAGAAACAATCTCTCCTGACACACTGTGTCTATCCCCAAAAGAAAAGCATCCAGAAGGCCAAATTTTACCGTCAGCATTATTCAGATGCTTCCAGTAGTGGGTTCATTGGTTTAGTTCTCTTGGGTTTTTGTGGCCAGCAAAAGTATGGAAATCTGGAAAAGATGTTGGCTTGTGAAGGCAACCAGCAGCATCCAGGTACAGTGAGATTCCACCTTCCCTTGGTGGGGAAAGTCGGTGTGAGTAGTGTGGTAAAAGGATCATCTCTGTGCTTCTGTAAGTGAACACAGGTTTCCAAGCATGGCAGAAATATACCTTCTGAAGCTGACATGACCTTTTTTTTTTTTTCTTTTTTCCTTTTAATATAAAGGAAAGAAAGCTTCTGAAGAAGGAACAGTGCTTTCTTTTTCAAGGACAAGGGAGATAAATGTGGCACGTAGCTGGTATTGATACACTCACATATTTCTGGGAAAAATCTGGGGGAAAAATAAAGGTATTTCCCAGCTCCTTGAGATACTACAGTACCTAAAGTTTAAAACATGAAAGAAATAATGCAGACTTAATGAGTACAAGCTGTGAGACTTTTCCATCCCAGAGATGTGCATCATTTCTTCTCAAAATGTAGAAGCTGTAATACAGGAGGAAGCCTAGGACTGACATGGTTTAATTACCTCAGTACTCTTGATGTTGTCAAATAAAATATCATATCCTAGCTAGTATAGAAAAACATGTCTGTCGTGCGGACTTCCCATTTTTGATGTCTGGAAATGTTCATATGCAATATTTTTTCTAATAACATATTTTTACTTAAAGGTGCAAATGTCACTTACAAGTCTACAGTAGACTGGGATCAAATAAAAATTGTCCTGTATCCCTAACTGAAGAAAGATCTTTCAACTGCAGATCCCAGTTTACCTTGGTTTTTTTCCCCTCAGAATTAGGAACTGCAAAAGCAGCCCTTTTTCTGTGTGTAGGAACTTGTGTTCTGAACCTTTGTCTTGTGTATGCTGGCATTGTAGTATGAAGAGCCGCAGAGGACATCCACAGGACAGACAACAAAAATCTACCATAGGATGGGAGCTGTGCTTGATTACAGATCCACAGTAATCCTTTGTCCCGTGTTTCTGTGGATGCTTTTGAATGCATCATCTTTTGTGCTGGTTATGACTTAAAAGTAGCAGCTGGTGAGATACCCAACATTTTTACATCAGCATAAACGTACAGATTCAGAAACTGTTAGAAAAACAATTTTCTGTGCCCACTTGTTAGCAATAGGATGTTAAAGCCATGACTTGGAATGAACGTGCGAGTGTGTGTTAGCTCTTCAGTATTAGATAATTTATGAGGTCGCCCCATTAGTTCAAGGTGAGCTTGTGTTCTTTAATCCTCTGCAGAATTTAGGCAATCTATGTTTTCTTAAAGAATTTATTAAGAAAGTGTCCCCAATCTTAAAGGTGGTATCCATGGTGAATCAAAATTTTCACACACTGAACAAACACCTTTTTAGCAAGAAGATTGATTTATTCTTTTTAAATTATTCTCCCCACTTCTGCCCTGTCTTCAACTTTCAGTGAGATCACCAGCCAGAAAGTTGATTTAAATGTTAGATATTCATATAAATGACAGCACAAAATGGAAGTAATATGGTAGACAGGAGTATGATATATGCTGACATTTTTTTGTGTGGAGGGAGAAATTATTGTCTTGAAAATTCTGCAGTTTCTCCCACTTTTGCGTGGTTGGCTTCACTGCAGAAGAATTAAAAGGCATGTTAATTTTACTAATTTAAGATTATTTGCAAACTATATCCTTTTTTACTAATTTGCTGTTATAGTACAATAATAACTTTGTAATTTTTTTTTGTCCCTTCTGTTAGGAATGGAGGAGGACGCTGAATTTCATGAACATATCTTTCTGGAGAAACACCTCAAAGACTTTCCCAAGCAAGGACCTATTCGCCACTTCATGGAACTAGTCATCTGTGGGCTTTCGAAAAACCCATACCTCAGTGTTAAACAGAAGATTGAACATATTGAGTGGTTTCATAAGTATTTTGAGGAAAAGAAGGAACTTCTTCAAGAGATTTGAAACTTGGGAAAGTGCTTAAACTTGAAATGAAGAATCATTACATCAAAATTGATGATTTCTTATCATGGAAATACTGTCGGTGCATAGTAATCACGTGACCTGAAAGTTGTATTTTAAATAATAAACTGAAAGGTCATATTTTCATGTGTGTATGTCCATGTATATGTAGGTATCTTTTGACAACAAAAGAAGGAACTGGAAAGTACGGCTTTTATAGAATGTGCGTTTAAAATTTAGTTTATCAAAATAGCTGTCTTTTAAATTTGAAACTGATCTTTTGACCATACAAAATTTAGGTCTAATTCTGCTTCTTACACCCTTTGCACTTGGTGTGTATCTCGGCAGATTTGATCGTCTTTCCCAATCTGAAAAACTTGCAGTGCTTCCTTTTTAAAAATTCATGATACAGCTCTAATTTTGAAAAGCTGTTACTGAGATAGTAACAGTTGATTTTGATAATTCATTAAATACACTGGTACTTGGATGGTATTAATCCTTCTTATCCTCCTTTCACTAATTATCTTTATTGGTTCATTTAAAATTTTTGGTAATGACTAAGTCATATGAATTGAATGCTTGTTAGTTCATCTGCTCCATGAAAGGCTCTTGTATTCCGACGATGTGTGCACAGCATAATACTGCTGAGTTTATATGAAATAATGCGCGAAGTCTCTCTCCTACCATCCATATACCCAACTTCCCAGCAGTATTTGTTGTTTAAAAATGTGTCTGGTTGTCAAGTAATCCACGAAGTTAGTTGTGTTTCGTTAGAGCAGGCAGTTTTATGATTACTGCAGTGTTTGGACCTGAGGCCTGATCTCCTGCGTCTGCAGGGCTAGAGAGAGGACTTGACACTCCTGGCAAGGAGAGCTGTCGCTACCGATCGCCATCGCGTGATGCCACCGCTGTTTTCTCTCTAGTCCTCAGATGCTGGTGAAGTGACTTCCTATTTTCTAGATGATCCTGTATTCTAATTAAATGTGGTGTGGTCCTATGTATCTATTAAGCACTTGCAATATATTTTACTTTAGTTATCTTTTAAAATTTATCATCCAAAATTCCCTGGTCACTCAGAATCCTGGATTGCATCTCGCTGCTTAACTTTCCAGAGCATTTCCAGTCTCGCATATTGTGGTGTTCTCTCCCATTCATTCCAACCACTTCAGCAGCTATCGGTCCTATAAATACACCCCTGTCTTTTTCTCATGTTTCCTCATAACTCAAGCAGGAATGAGGAAGTTCCGTAACGAAGGTAAAACTCTGGCTTCATGTGATTTTTAAATCGTAATTACAAGAAAGCAAATGGAAAAAAAGGAGAGTTGGCCTTTTCGTGTGAGTTGGAGTGTTGTTGCTGTGTCCTGCTCACCGGCGGGGAGTGAGTTTCCCTGTCTGGCAAAGGGCAAGGCTCAGGCTGTGGAAGGGAAAAGCAGCTTTTTGACTTTGTAGCTGTTAAGAAGAGCAAGCTTCAAATTCTGCAGGAATTTTCAGAGGCTTCCTGGCTTTGGAATGGAGAGAGTGAGAATTATATCAAAGTATCTCCATTTAGTATTAGGGCAGTTTTAATTAAATTCAATTTAATTGAATGCAGTTTAATGCCAGATGCGTTTTACTTCAAAACCACCATTCTTCCTATTTTTCTACTGAACTGTGACGCACAGGCTGCGTTCTGCTGTATTTCAAGCCTTTTCTTAAAACAAGGTACAGTGACTTGGAGTTCACCATGAGCTTTCAGAAATAGCTCCTCTGTGTGTTTGCGCCTAACCTGTGTTTTGTTATGAAAGTCTGGACACTCGCAGCTCGGCTCTTACTGGAAGAGGTTCGGGAGCATTAGGTGTGCATGAAAGCCTTGAATTTCACGGCACCGGGAGCGAGGTGAATGTTACTGTTTAAACAGATTCGTTAGGAGGTCAGTACTTCGACAAGCTCTTAACAAGAGCTCTTGGTGCTTAGGATCTTTGGAAAGCTGTAGTAATTCCTACTTAGGTGCTTAAATATAGATTTGAGAGTTAATACCAGGCGACAGGATTTGAATAATCAGACCTAGCTGCACGTATGTACAGATGCTTACTGGGACTGCACGAGGCACGTTCAGAGAGCCCAAGTGGCAGGGCTGCTATGTGTGTGGGATTTTTAGGGTGTACACTTCTTGGTAGTCCCAAAAGAGAAGGCTTGCAGGAATTTAAACCATTGCTTGCAGATCAGTCACTTAGAAACATAAAAGTCATAGAATCATAGGGTTGGAAGTGACCTTTGGAGATCATCTAGTCCAACCCCCTGCCAGAGCAGGGCCACCTTAGAGCAGGTTACACAGGAACGCGTCCAGGCGGGTTTTGAATGTCTCCAGAGATGGAGACTCCACCACCTCCCTGGGCAGCCTGTTCCAGTGCTCTGCCACCCTCCAGGTAAAGAAGTTCCTCCTCATGTTTAGGTGGAACTTCCTGTGCTCAAGTTTGTGCCCATTCCCTCTTGTCCTGTCACTGGGCACCACTGAAAAGAGCCTGGCCCCATCCTCCTGACACCTACCCTTTAAGTATTTACAGGCATTGATAAGGTCAAGGCATTGGTAAGGTCATTGATAAGGTGATAAATCACCCCTTTTCTTTTGCAGCCCAAAGGATAAAGGCTGTCTGCCCTTGTTCAGAGCGGACCCAGTGCTGCAGCTAGTGATTCCCACAATGGAGTCATTGGGGCTTTTTTAATGGTGGTTGGTTTTCCCCTTCTTGTAACGAGTTGGGTGGTATTACATGTAACTTGGTGGACTCGGCATTAGGATCTGTCCAAGGCAAAATAGCATTTGCTGTGTTCTGCAGTCTTACATTTCCTTGTTTATGCATGAAACTGAGGTCTTGTTAATTCGCTGCTAAACCTATACCTCTGTGACACCTGCATTGGAAAATTGTCTGGTTTTGGGGGCAGCTGGGGCAGTTGATGCTGCCCCGAGGAGAGCATGAAGATGGAGCCGACTGACCTGGAGCTGTAATTGTGGGGAACGTTGTCCATGTGCAATTTTTAGGTAACAGTTTTTCCTCTGGGGTGGTTACAATGGGCACGTAGGAGGGGAGAACGGTCTTGGAGATGGCTGAGACACTGCAAAGTTGCATGCAAAGGCGTAGAGACTTTGTTTGTGACAGTGGTAGCTGTTGGTAGCGCTGAATGATGGTCATGGCTTCCCCAGGTTGGCTGCTACACCGTGAAGAAGTCTGAGCTCCTTTTCCCCACCTTTCCATCACACGCAGGTAGTCTCCATTTTCCACCTGTCTGGTGCTACCACAGCAGTTCCAGAGGGTCTCTGGCCATCTCGTAGGAGGCAGAGGCACTGGTGTGGGTAGAAGACCTGGCAGAGGGTAGTGACTCCGTATTGACGGAGAGAGGGAAGAAAGAGGGGGAATGAAAGGGGCCCATATGGCTTGTAAGGGTGTAATGGAGAAGTTCAAGGCGTAACATTGATTACCTGCCTCTCTCTGTGCCCGTAACTTCTTTATTTCTGCTTCCCAAGGGCTAATCTTGCCCTGCCCTGCCAATGGTTGAACTGATTATCAAAGTTCAGTTAAATCAAAGCACGTGTTCACAGCCCTGTTTGAACCCAGCTCTGTGTCTCCCCCCACCAACTGGACAAGTCAGAAATTGGGCTGGAAAATCCCAAACTTCTCAGGCATGGTCCCTTGCCCGAAGGAAAGGGTAGGAGTGAGTAGGGTGAAAACACAAAAGGCTGAGCGATTTATTGCATTCGCGCAGGGAGTCCCAGCGAGGTGTAAATGGCAGCCCCTTGGGTTGTACGCCAACACAAACCTTGTCTTGGTGGCACTTGGTGTCACCCTCGGTCTTCTCAAACCTATTTGCTAGAAATCAAGAGTTGTTGAAGCCCTTTTTCCCCTGCTATGGAGCAAGCGTGAGCGTTTGCTCCCCAGCGTGGAATCGGGAAGAAGCTGGAGGAACTATTGTATGGTTTGGTTGCAAGATTGTCTGTGCTGGAATTTCAGCTCTTGGCATTAACCCCTACCAAGCAATTACACCGCAGCACTGATGTGGCCTGTGCCTGAAAGGGGAGTTGTGCTTCTTGAACGTAGCCGAGCGCTGAAGGAAAGTGGTGTAATTTATCTCTGCTGATCTGACAGAGGAGCTAAAATGAATGGGGTGAGTAAGGAGGAAAATGTTGCGTGTGTTCCCAAATTGCAGGCAGTTTTAAACCATGTATTTTTAGATGAAGAGGAGCATTAAAGGAGTCCTGGAGCGCTACTCAGGTCCATTTTCTTCCAGCCCCTACAGAGATAATAAAACTCCAGAATGAAAATAGCTCCTCGTTGGAAGCTTGTGCTTTGATGGGAAGCCTGAAGCATCGCGGCATTTATGCAAGGAGGGCCATGGTGTTGCTTTCAATGAGAATTTAAAAGTAAGTAGACTCATTTCAGTTGGGTTTGTGAGGATCACTTACCAAAGCGATGTTTGTGGACAGAGAACGATGACGTCTGAGATTGCAGGGCCTGGTTTTCACCTGTGGATGCTTTGGGAAGTCCGGCAGCCGCTGCGATGGTGTCCAGCAGGACAGCAAGGGTGTAACATCCCACCCTGTGGCTGCGGCATTCCGGTCCCGTGATCTCCACAAGATGTCAGTGTAGATTTATTGGATTAGATATAAAATCCTTGTGCTGTTCCCCCCCCAACCCCGGCAGATTAAAGCAAAAACTGTTTTAGAGCTGCACAATAGGTTTGATTGTGCTCTGGAATGTGTCACCCCGTGGAGGAGCGATGTGGCGAGCGCTGGTGTCTGGGGAGGGGTGCGAGGGACACCCCAAAAAGGGAGCAGAGCTCCTGGCAAAAAAAGTGCAACCCTTTGCTCATATCAAGGTGCCCTTACTCCCTTGGGGACAAGTTGCATATGTGTAATATGCAATTTTGCACTTGTGCAACGAAGTGTTCTATATTTTACTCAAAGAAAAGCTGGAAGCCTGAAGAAAAACTAGAAGGGTGAGCCTGGGTGGCAGGAAGCATCTAAGGGCGGTTGGATCAAGTCATGTATTGGAGAAGCTTAATTCTTGGCATGCAGTTCCTAAAGCTTGCTTTGTTTCTTTACGTATAAAAAGTGGTCTTGCAGCGTTGAGCGATGAGCTGTGACCCTGCAAAGAAACCAGGAGGTAGCGTCCAACCCAAGGGACTTCACCTTTTAGCTGTTTTGCATAGCAGTCCCTGCCTGTCAGAGAAACTTTTTAGTGCCTGGCGAGGTGAACTCAGATGGCTGTTGGCAACAGAGGAGTTTTTCCATGGGAGAAGATTCTCTGAAGCGCTGGCAGTGGTGGTGGAGATGCTGATCCAAACCCAGGTCTGACCCCTGTGCGGGAGGGAGCTTCCCCAGCCAGTCTGGGCTTCTCCATGCCCCTGCACTGCCCAGCCTCTCCTGGGACTACCCTCCTCTGGGCATCACTGGGCAAGCTGAGGTTCCCCTGGGCCACCAGCTCCTGGCTGCTGTGGTCACAGTGAGGAACGAGGCAGTGTGGCCAGCAGCCGCAGGGATGTTTGAGAGCCAGCTTTCCTCCCTTCTCCGTTGTAGCCCCTGTCATTTCTTCCCATTTTCCCAATGAAAGCCAAATGCGATACATCCCCCCAGCACCTCTCCTCACAGCTGGGGCTGTGGTCCCACGGCGCTGGCCTGGCTTGGGTGGCTCCGCTCCCACCGCTGTGCTCGAAAGCCACAGGAGCTGCCGAGAGATGATTCATTTATGGTTCCCGGGCGCTGCACCCTGTCACCCACCGCGGAGGGGAGGGGAGGGGAGCAAAAGGTGACGGTATTTGTCAGCGGTGGCAGAAATAGCCACGTTTCAGATTTCACTGGGGAAGTGGGGAGGCAGGGAGCTAGGTCAAGTCCAATGCGGTGCTCAGCCCCATTCCCAGGCCTGCCATGCAAGGAAGCAACACCCCGTTTTCCTTATAGGCAAGCATTTGTCCATCTAAATTTGCCTGAGAGGACCCCAGGAGCTCCCTAGCATTTGCACTGTGCAGATCAGCTAGAGAATCGGAAGAAATTCTTTACTGTGAGAGTGGTGAGACACTGGAACAGGTTGCCAAGGGAGGTTGTGGATGCTTCATCCCTGGAAGTGTTCAAGGCCAGGCTGGATGGGGCTTTGAGCAGCCTGGTCTAGTGGGAGGTGTCCCTGCCCATGGCAGGGGGTTGAAACTAGATGATCGTTATGGTCCCTTCCAAACCATTCTGTGATTCTATGCAAACTCCCTCTCCCCTCGGTGGGTTTTGTACCAGCTCACTCTGGGGACAGCCGAGATGACTTTCTGGGATCAAGGGGCTCCTGAGGAGGCACTCATGTTTTCCTGCCCTCCATGCCACAGCAGCCTCTGGATTCCACTTGACCAGCAGCCACACTGGAGGGTTATTTTTAATTTTCTGCTGGCAAAGGGGTTGCGCCCATTCAAGAGGTAGACTCTGCCCATATGTTTGCCGCTGGTGAGAGATGTGCTCCCAGGCTGCCTGGGACAGGGGATGCTCTGCAAAGCTGGGCAGTTTTCAAAGATAAAGGATAATCTTATCTTTGGAGCTGATTTTTAAATAGAATGGATCCTGATGCTCAGCGCAATGCAGCCCTGTTGGATAAGGGAAAAGGTGCAAACAAAACAGCCGCCTGGATTTAAGGGCAAAGCTGTGAGCTTGTTCCTCAGGTTAGCGATTACCCCCTGAAATCAATGGGATTGCTCAAGCAAATTGCCGTTTTGGACATAAGAAGACTTTTCTGTGAACTCACCCTAAGCCTCCCTGGTGAGGGGATGTTTGCTTAGTGCTTTCCGAGGGGAAAAATAGAGCTGGAGGCACATACTGACAGCTGCTCCTAAAAACCTCCCAGTCCCTTAGACCAGGGTTTATTCCATTATATGTATTTTAGGTGTGATAGCCATAAGCTAGCAGCAAATGCAAAATTGTTTTATAAAACTGGGTTTCATAAACCCACAAGCTTTAAGACTAAAAAGGGGGAAACAAAAGGTAAAAGGGGGAAACAAAATAAAATATAAGGAATACACCAAGTTTAGCCCAATTTTAAGCTGAAAATGAGTATCTAATCAGTGTTGCTCTCCATGTGATCAGCAACTGTGTTTTGCTCAAAAAGGCCCTGTGGTCATTGAGTTAAAAACCCTGGGAAACATTGCTCTAGTGAAATTATTGGAAGTCACTTCCCCCTCCTCTCCCCCCTTCTCTCCTGAAAGCAACTTAATATTGCAGTTTTTTGAAAAGGGTTGTTTGAGGACAGTCACAAGATATACAGGCCTGAGTGTGGCAGTGCTATATCAGATTGGCAGCGATGCAGAGCGGCAATATCCAAACCTGGATTGTGCTGGTGTCATGAGGGTGTAAATTCAAGTTTCCTATTGCTCCGACATCAGAAGCAGCCGCCAGGCGTGTGGAAGGTTGGTTGCCTGAATTCAAGGCTGCAAGTCAAATTGGTTCCTCTGTCATTGCAAGCCTCCTGATTTACTAACCAGAGCAGCAGAGAGGGATGAAGGCTGCGTGAAGCCATTCAAGGCACCTCCACGGCTGGTGGGGCTGCGGCGGGTCCTGCCAGGATGCAGCAGGGAAGAGAGGGGCTTTCCAGTGCTCTGTGGAGGCAAGTTGTCCCACCCACTGTTAATTTTCCACTTCCCCCTCTCCCAGACCTGAAACATCTCATGCTGCTTTGTAAGTGCCTTCTGCAGATGTTTTAGAAGCTTCTGTGCTGCGGGGGCTGCTCAGCTTCTATCTGCCCCCTCCATAGAGAAAAGACCCTAATCTGAGGGGCATTTACAAGTGAAATGAAATTAAGGCTCCTTTCCCTATCTAATAATTTGTAAAGCTTTGGTGAAGCAAGCTTGGTGGTCTTTCCAGCTGCCTGCTGTGCCTCTCCTTGCCCAGAGCCCAATGCTCTGGTTGTCACCGACATACAGAAGTCGGAGGCCTGACCCCGTGTGTTGACTTCCACAGGAGCTTTGCCATTCATGTTATCGCTCCCAACATCAATACCCGTGTGAGACGAGAACAGTACCCTTGTTTGGGGTGTCAGGGCAGAGCTGCGGGGTTCCTGCTGGAGGGGACTTTGTGGCTGCACATCTGCCAAGGAGAGATGCTGGAGGGGATGCGCCTTCTTCCAGGCTGCACTGACTCCTCGGCTACGTGTCTACCGTATAATACGTAGGTTTGGTTTGAGCATAACCGCCACCCGAGGCAGTTTTTCTGCAGTGTGATGATAATAGGACAGACTGAAACTGTAGCTAAAACACCCAAACCGGACATTTTGCTGCTGAGAACTGAGGGGCTGGGAATGGCCACCTTTCTGGAGCCTCACCCTGCGCTGGGTTGCACGGTGGTTCATTTTCTGCATGGAAAAGCGATGGTAAAGAGGAGAGGGGAGCGGGCCTCGAAGGAGTGCGTTTTAGTTCAGCACCGGGCAGCAAGTGAGGTGGGCTTGAGTGGGCTGGTGCCCATCCTGTAGCCCCCTGGTCCCGGAGCCACGGTGTACCCGGCTGCATGCCACTGGCTCAGGGCTGTAGCCCCCACAGCTCCTTGAGTCCTGGATTTCACAAAATTTTAGAAGAAACCCGGGTTTCTGCCTAGGTGGTGGTGTTATCTGGAGTGTGGAATGGGCTGCCCAAGGCTCGTTCCCAGTTCTCCACAGCTGTTGACAATAACTTGTTTTTTGTCTCTTCTTCTGTAGCACATCCCCCAAATGGGCATTTAGTCAGGAATGCTGTAGGAAGCAGACAGCTTTCACCTGTCTTATTACCACCACTGGAGTATTTCAACCATGCTTCGATGGGGGGTAATTCTGCATCCCTCCCTGAGCCATCCCCGGATCTCCTTCAGTGGCCAAAGCACTGTGTAGGTAACAGAAGCAGGCTTGGGCATGGCCAAGGAGGCCAAAGCTGGAGCTAGTGCCTGGTCAGGGAGCTATGGGTGATGTCCCTGCTCTGCTCCAGGATCTCCAGTGCTTTAGAGACCCAGCAGCATCACCTCTGGCCATCAGCCAGCGCCGAGGGGTGAGCGCTGCAGTTTTCCTTCTTGCCCAGCTATGGGAAAAGCGCTGAGAACTGTTAATCAGATCTTCTCCCTCCTCCCACCATGTGGAAATAGGGAAGGAAAAACCTGCTCCCCTCCTCTCCTGGCCAGGAAAGGAAAGAGAAGCTATAATTACTTTCCGCTGGAAGTAGGATGTGGATGTGGAAGAGGAGAAAGGAGAGCCTTGGGGTGTGGGAATCCCCATCAATGACCACACTGGGGTTCACCGAAACCTGGATTGGGAAGACAAGGTGAGCAGCCTGTGGTGTGGCACCCTTGCTCATAGAGAAAACGTTTCCCGAGCCGTACAGTAACAATACAGGGCAAACTGGGAAGGCGACCCAAAGGAAAATCTGTCCCATCTGTGGCTGTGTCAGGGGTGTTGCTGGTTGTTATTTATAACATTTAATTATTATTATTTTTACTTGTCCCAGTTCTTCCCAGACAGAGAAGGTCACTCAAGCCATTGCTCAGGAAAGAAAATGGTGTTAGGCTGGTAAAAAAGAGCGGAACTCCTGTGGGTTTTTTGTTTTTCTTTTTTTTCTTTTCATAATTTTGCCATTCTCACTTCGGTGGGTGCTGAGATTTCCTACACACCTGGCCAGAACGAGAGCTGAGCTTGGCCGTTAAAAAGATGAGGAAGGGTGGAGCGGTACCGAGATACGGAGGTGAGTCTGGGTTAGTGCTTGCTAAATAAAAGAAAAAAAAACTAAAACAATTTTTTTGGTGACAAGCAGCAGGGGTATGTGCCAGGGTAGTGGGCACTGGGGCTGCGGGATGGGGCAGGCAGCCGGGCGAGGGGTGAAGCTCTCAGAGGGACCTCAGCCTCTGCCTGCCCCTGCCTGTTTCTGTGTGATGCCCGGAGCTGGGTGAGAGCCTCTTGGAGAGCAAAAAACAGCCCTTCTGCCCAGATGGGATGGGTCTGGGCACCAGACGGGACACAGTGATCCTGGAGAAGGTCACTTTTGGCAGCAGGTCTGGAAGAAGCTCTGGGGTTATGGCCGTGGCTTGCCTCTGCGGTGCGCAGGAGCAGTCATGGGCACCGAAAGAACACCCCGAGTCTGCGACTTGTATGTGGCCTGAGGTTCACAGATGGCCAGCATCACGTACCCAAGTCGGGAGAAGTTGTTACTGCTGCAAGAGGAGGCAGAATCAAGCATAAAATGTGAAATATGTGAAGAAATGAAAATCCCATGGCAAGTTTCCCCTACTTTTTTTTTGCTGTCCCTATACTTAAGAAAAGAGGAGCTGAGGGGCTTGGGACCTTCCACAAGCATTCCCCTTGGACAGTTGGCTCCAAACCTACCCTATTTTGAGCATGAAGTCCCTCCTTTGCTGTGGTCTGGTGTAACAGTGTCGCGTGGGACGAGCGGTGCCGCCTCTGCCCTGGGAGTGTGACCCTGCCCAGGAGTAAGTGACTGCAGCAGCTGTCAAGCAACTACAATAAAAATTAAATGCGGCTGTTAACACACCTCTCCTCACTCCAATTCTCATAATTAGGCCAGATAGAGCAGCTACTAATTTGAATAGTTTCTGTGGCTCCCCTCAGACAGCATTTGCAGCGGCAGTCATGGATTTTAATTGGGCTATGGAAAGACATTACTCTTTTCTGAACCATTTGCTAGACCTGCTCACCCCCACAAATGGTGACACATGACTTTACTGCACAGAAGCCAAACATAAAAAATCAACAAATAACTCGTGGTATCTGATAATCCAGGTGACGTAGGTGAATAATTGCCTAGAAACTTACAGGAAGACACTCAATGCTGCTGTCTTTTTTTTTTTCTTTTCCATGGTGACGATCTGTGAGCATCGGATTGCCTGCTTTGGCTCTTTGCAGGAATGAAGATAAAGATTTGAGTCCAGGACATCTAGGGCTAAGTCAGTTCAAAGGTCCCTGACAAGGGCTTTTCTCCGGGAGGAATGTGCTTTGCTCCTCATTAAAACAGTCCTGAATGGAGACAGCTATGCTGCGCCGAGCTGCTCTTGCTGGGGGGTGAGGTTGTCCACTCCATCCCATGCCACCCTAGAGCTCCTGAATCCCCTGTGTGAGCCAGACCCAAAGTTCGTGGATCGTGAAGTCGAAGTGAGGCAACACAACCCTCTGATCCGGTATTGTGTGCAGCGCCAGCCGGGTGGCTTATTAATTTCAACTAGAGCATCTTTTTTTTTTTTTTTTTGCAGAAACCCGAAGCAAACAAGCCAAACATTTGGGACTTAATAATTTCCAGCAATGGAGAGTCCACAGCATCGCCGGGTAAGTTGTTCCAGCGGTTAATTATGCTGATGAAGTCAATGGAGTTACTGTAAACTCAAGTTATACCAGTGTGACTGAATACAAAATTTGGCCTAGTTACCCGAAAGGAGCAGCACTTTGAAGTCTCTGTATGTCTTTAAATAAAATTATTCTTCAGTGGAAGATGCAGAAATGCAAGACTTTTCCTCTAAAGCATACTACAGCGTCAGTAGGTCTCCAGCATACTGCTGGAATATTAATACCAAATCCAAATTTCACCTGTGTTTAAGACAGTTGATTGGGCTTATTTTACACATAACTCTGTCTGCCGTCGTTAGGACTATATTGCTGCTGGCTGTGATAACATTTTTATCTGTTAACTTCCAAGCTGCTACAACTAACACCAGCTACTCAAGAAATGAGTCAGCTAACTTTCCTTTTAACCGTTTGTTCTGCTCCCTGAAGGTGTTATGAATGTTGTGGTATGACAAGCTGGTCGACACTCATTCCTTTAAAGCTTATGTAGCAATTTTATTTTCACAATAGGCTTTCTAAAAAACGGGGTCAGAGTCTTGCAGCAGCTGGGCAAGAAACAGTTCCCACTTCAGTGCGAAGACCTGAGTGAAAACAATTGTTTTGATTTATTTAAAAAGCATTTCGTGATGGAAATTGGTGTTACAAGATCCAAGCTTTTGCTCCCACAGGAACAATTCTTACAGGCTATCTGAATTTTCCAGAAACTACCATGGCAGATTTATACTTAAACTGGCTTATAGGGAAATACGCTGCAAACCACTGCAACAAATCATTACTAATCACAATCAATGGGAATGATTAAAGCTCTGAAATCTCTCCTGACATTGCATTAGTGAATGAGAAATTGCATACAAATGGCACTGCTGTTCTCGGTCCCAGTCAGAGGTTTTGCCTCTCGTCCTCTCTCTTGCCCAGCACACTGGAAGGTTTTTCCCTGGAGCTGATGTCCCGATAAATGGCTTTTCCATCCCGGGTAAAATTTCCACAGGAGGATGGGTGACATTTATCCCAGATTAAAAAACATATGCTGCAGCTTGTTATGCCCTAGGAAGATGTTAACCCCTATAGACTAGTCACACCCTTGCTCAGGTAAAATATTTTCGTGCTAACTAACTTATCTTTTGACATGTAAAATGTCTGTGGTATTCTTCTTAACTTCCTGTGCCTAACTGCTGGTGCTATGGTTGCTATACATGGCCAAGAAGCTACGCTTTCCCACCCCTGACATGAACAGAGAGCTCCAGTGTATATTCATCTTATTTTTTGCGTACTTCACAAAAACATTTTGAAGGTTAAGGAGACTCTGATTATGTTTGTTCAGTGTTTCAATAACCTCCTGTGAAAATGCTTGCAAAGGATTATTCTTCTTTCTGGTCCGCGATGATTTACTTGTTCCTCCAACTCAATGTTTGCTTCATGCTGATTATAAGGGCCATAAAACCATGGCACTGAAATGCATCATTTCCAGAGACCGCTCGCTCTCTTTTCTGTGAGAAAATGAGGAATCACACTCCTGAGAATGCTTCCCGGATGGAGGATGGAGCCTGCTCTCCTGGGGCTGCTGAGTGGGGTGACAAGATGCGGCTGTGCCGGGAGCCCACTGTCACCAGCGCTGACCGGGAGCGGGGGGTGACGGATGCCCCCGGGTATGTTCACAGCTAACAGCATCTGAGGAAGGCCCCATGAAGCATAATCCATAATCAGTCTCCTTGGAAGCTCAGGAAGGGTGACATAGTTGGTGGGATATGGATGTATTTGAGCCCTTTGAAGACAGAAGAGGACGATAGTGCTTCCATCCTTACTGTGCTGCTGTGAACATGCCCTGCACAACAGAGTCCTTTTATAATGTCCCTGTGTTTTATCCTTACCCAGATAATGGAAAATAATAAAAAAACCCCAACCTCCCAGATTACCCACTGCCTGCCTGCTTGTGCCCCATGTGAGACAGATGTGAAGCGCCCGCTCCAGCTGGGAGGCAGATGATGTACCTACAGACATCGGTGCACGCACCTGGGAGAGCCGTGGAGTAATTGCTGAGTGGCAAATACCACTTTATCATGTTCTGGGATCCTTCCCCACGTACACCCACTTTATATGCTTCTTTCCTGTTTAGAGGGGAGTTTATCTCAGCCCATAAACACCCCTGTAGCGAGATAGCTTTGTGCAGCTCTCTGCTGTGTGCTAGAGCTGATGGTGAGGGTGCCCAACGTCAGGAAACCTGTGAACCACAGGACCTGTCCTTGGGGCTGCTCTGCTGCTGAGGGACCTTTTGAAGCCACCTCCTCCAGCCACTGCACAACAACAAACAGGGAACTGCTGGAGACGGTACGGCAAAGGGCTACAAAGATGATCAGGGGACTGGAACATGTCTCTTATGAAGAAAGGCTGAGGGATTTAGGTCTCTTTAGTCTAGAAAACAGACAGCTGAGGAGGGACCTTATCAATGCTTACAAATACTTAAAGGGTGGGTGTCAGGAGGATGGGGCCAGGCTCTTTTCAGTGGTGCCCAGTGATAGGACAAGACGTAACGGGCACAGACTTGAGCACAGGAAGTTCCACCTAAACATGAGGAGGAACTTCTTTACCTGGAGGGTGGCAGAGCCCTGGAACAAGCTGCCCAGGGAGGTGGTGGAGTCTCCGTCTCTGGAGACATTCAAAACCCGCCTGGACGCGTTCCTGTGTAACCTGCTCTAAGGTGGCCCTGCTCTGGCAGGGGGTTGGACTAGATGATCTCCAGAGGGCCCTTCCAAACCTGTGATTCTATGTGTCTGCCGCACTGAGACTACTGTCAGCTCAGGGGGGTGTCGCAGCCTCTGGAAGAGGCACTGCTGGGAAGAGATGTCAACACCTGCTTTAGGATGCTCCCATATCCCAGCACAGCATGGATGTCCCTCAAAGTCTGGGAGAGGTGACCCAGATCCAGTGCATCATATCTCCCCAAAGGGTGTTGCTGCGAAGCGGTGCTTCTTGACGCAATTGCTTCTTAGTGACAGGAATGAGGTAGGTGTATTTTAATGAAGAGTGGCTTCAGCTTCACCGCGAGTCCCCGTGTGGGAGGACTGCTTTGCTGTGGGTCACCGCTGTGGGTGGGTTTACCCTGCTCCTCCGCATGGTCACTGGCCCCAGGCACTGTGGGATCATCCCTCTGGCTCTGGCCAGAAGTCACCTGAAATCTCTGCTTGCTGGTGGTGCTGGTGTTGGGGAAGGAGGCGATGAGCTGGACTGATAATTGTGTCTTCTGTGGAGCAACAGATAAGCAAACAATTGAGGAGGAAGAAACGGGTGAGGGGAGAAGAAGAACCTGTATTTCTCCCGGTATCAGGATGCTAGTGCTTGGCTAACAGGCTGATGTGAGCTGGGGCTGTGTCAAGCCAGAGTGTTTCAACGTGGCAAAAGGGACGGCTGGTCTTGGCGGCTGATCAACTTCCTCCTCTCGTAAAAGTTGAAGGGCTCTCTCCCAGTAGGTCTGCCTGGATTTAATACTCACCTGAAAGGAACCAGGAGTGCCTCCACAAGCACTTAGTGCTTCTGTGAGCCTACAGTTCATCCCTCCAAATGGTTCTGTGTGTGCTAGAGTTTCAGCTCATGGGGTATCCCAGAGCATTTTCTGCTTCATTTTTCATAGTATTCGTAAGAATTCCCATTTTTACCCTCAGCTGTTACTTCTGCAGTTAGTATGGCACTTGCAGAAGATACTCATCCCTGGCATTCATCCCAGATGGTCTGGACAGCCATCTGAGAGACTTCAGGTACTTTTTTGTTCCTGCCGTCGTGAGCCCTTCTCCCATGGTATAGCTTTTCTCGGAGAAACCTAACATTTGCCCCTAGTGTTCTCCCTCCATTCCTGTGAACAGTTTCATGATTTGCATGTTCAAGGCTGTGTTCTGCCTTCCTACCTGCCTACTTCACAAATATTCACTGCTGAAATGATCCTCTAACTCTGAGCCGACCACAAGACACTGTGTTCGGCAAAAGCAGGTCCGCTCTTCAAGACCTTTCCTGCTGCCTCTCGGTGCAGTGTTGCTTTGTGAATCGGTGTCTCACTTCCCGTGGCCAAGAGTCCCATTCGAAGTCAAGATGATGTTTCTGGCACTGAAGACAGATGTCTTCTCAAAAGTCTTTCCTGCTCCTATTTAATCTTTCCCTTTTTAACCGACTGGATTGTGCATGCTCTGCTTCTCAGTAGGTACTAGAAACCCTTGTCTGAAGAGTCTTGCAAAAAGGTTTTCCTTCTTTTAAGTGAAACAGCTCTTTGGAGAGCCTGAGCTAGTGTGTGTGTCTCCCTGCTTTAGACAATCTTTCACACTGTTTCCTTAAGTTCATTTTCGGTGCTTGTTCCAGGTGTCCCCCTGGACTCCTAGTTTGTATCCCCTTCCTGTGCACATTGCTTTAAAGTAGTTCTTGCTACCTTCACGAAAAGACAAAAAACCCCACTCACTAAAGTCAGTGCATTCCCGGGATTCTTCAGTGCCCTGGAATCCCTGGTTGCTGCCTCGAGGTTCCCACTTTGCTGGTCACCCTGCCTCCCCATCGCTCTTTGCCCTGCCTCCACGTCTGATATGAAATCAGCGTTCTCTGCTGGTAGATAAGATGAGCCTGGCGGCAGAGTGGCTAACAAAGATGAGGTTTTATTATAATAACAGGTTAACAGGTGAAGGGAGCAATCTACCTTGCCCTATAGAGATGGTAGGGGATGATGACTCTATCTGCAGCTCTTCCAAACAAGAATATTCTGGTTTCCTAAAGCCCACTGATAATATTGACTGTAACCCATATAGGGGGATCGGTCTTTAAAGTCCTTGTCAGTCTTCTCTCCCTTTCCACTGACTCCATTTTCAGGTCAATGTTTTTTAAGTTGCTATTAAGTCTACAACACTGGCATGTCATTTGGAAGTAAATTCAGCAGCAGAGGTTGAACAATTCTCGCAGATTACTGATTTATGTAGCTTTTATCAAAGAAAAGTACACAAATGCATTTAAATAATAGTCTTTTATTAATACCATCAATACTATTATTACATGCTACTATCAAACGTACAATTTTACATTTAGCAGCGAGTTTATATTACAGAAAAGAAAATGGTTTGCAGTTCCAGCTGAAGACCTCCCAGGTTAAGAAATGGTGTTGTAACTATCATGTCTGCTGGCTTTCATTTCTTGTCTGGAATGATGTGATTCGCCTTTGTGTAAAGAAAACGCGCACTCTCTCAGTCTTCACTGCTGTTGGGTACCTGTAAATCATCTCAAAACTTAGCAATATGTGCAGGTTTTGCATGCAGAATTGAAGTGACAGCGCTAGCCAACACATTGTCTTCAAACACAGAAACTGCCTCAAAAGTTTCAGTTGATATTTGACTTAGCTTGGATCAAATATTTGACAGCCCTTAAAAAAAAAGGGCAGTTGATTGACAACTGTGCAGGCAGATTACTTTTTTTTAAATATTACTTTGAGGGAGGGCCTTCTAGGTCGATGTCCTGTCAGTGGAGCGACTGTAAAGTTAGAGCCAGAGCCAAAGCTTACCAACTCTTTTGCTGGTTGACATGCTCTGATGTGTGATTTTGTGAGGGTTGGGATCGCCCTCGGAGAACAAGCCCGGGCTATTGAAGCAGCTGCAGATATCTCTAGCAGCCTGCAGGAAGGGTGGACTTTGCACCCAGCTGTCAAGGTGTGAAGGTAACCTGTGCCCAGGTCAGCGGTAGCTCCTCTACGTTGTTCCTATCCGGTCAAAACCGAGGGCCGCTCGGCTCTCCTGGCTTTCAGGCCAGGCTTTGGGTAAGTGAATTTTCTCTGCCTGGTTTTCTTCCTCAACTACAAATGGAGCTGAAGATGGTTGGCAAGGACCTAAACGTTAAGTTTTAGATGCCTGAGTCATGGCAGGTGAATCTTACCCACACATTGAACTATTAAACGAAGCTGCACGCACGTCTTAAATGCCTGTCTCCCCAGAAGCCTTGGCCAGCACAAAAGCGACTTGAAAGCCGCTCTTCCGCCTTATGACTGGGAAGATTGCAGGTACTTTCCCCTTTGCCTGGAGATATTGTTAGAAGGCAGCAGAGGCCCGTTTTACCGCCATAACAAGTTAATTAACTCCATTTTCCCCCAACTGAGCCGAGCAAAGGTTTTGTGCAAGCCACATGCACTATATTGAGAAACAGGGCTTTTCTCCCACGTTCTTGCTGTGCCTGCAGTGATATGGCTAACAGAAGCTGTTGTCCTCCCAGAAGGAAAAAAAAAATCATCCTTCTGAATTGTTTCCAACGGCCTGGGTTGCTCTTTTGCTTTCTAACCAAACTCACCGCCTCGGAAGACATCCCTGTGGTGAATTGCCTGCTTCCCTCACCAAGCCCACGTGAATCATCCACGAGGGAACAACGCGGCGCTGCTACCGTGCTGAGCGCAGCAGCTGCCAGGCTGCTCGCCTCGTCTGCTGCAAGATGATGCCCAACACGAGCATTCAACAGCTTTCCTGGGTCGTGCATACGCCTTTCAAACTTTTTGGCCTTTTTCCGCCCCTCCCCAAGTTGATTCAAACAAGATATGCCACCAGGGTTATTGCAAAAGAGGTTTCCAGATAGTGTTTTTTTTTTCGTAGCAGGGTTGCCTGTGACAAGAAGTGTAAAAAGCCCCTGCAAATCAAGAAACTTACACTGCGGTGTAGTCGGTGTAGGAAAAAGTTCACTCACTGCTTTTTGCGCTTGGCTCTGCCAGTGCAGATTCACCATCTCGCAGCTTCGATTCCTGTGAAGCACTCTCAAAATATTTGTCACAGACCGCTTTTGCTCGAAATCTGCGGGAGTGGAGCAAGCTGTGCAACGCAGCATGCCAACACGCTTGTGAAAAATCCCTTCTGGATGCCTGTCACTGCTCTGCTTAGCATTTACCTTTGGGCTCGCTATAGCCATTTTCTTGACCTTGCGTTTACCTCCACGGCACATACCCAATTCCTTGCTCAGCTGCGGATCTCGTTGGCTGGCTCAGACATCCCTGCACATGCAGCAATCTGTCAGCTAGACGGTAACCCCACGGAGGAAGAGACGTGCTGATTTCCTCTCACATTGGCACATGAATTTGATTAAAATATCAAAGAAAGCCTCCATTGACGTGGGTGTTTTTGAAGACCCATTTGCACGACTTCACAGACGTTACTCAAATAGACGGTTTTTCTGATCACCATAAGAAAATCTTGGGTTTGACGAAGGAGGAGTCGCTACCCATCCTGTAAAAACTGTGCTTGGGATGAAGAGTTGTGTAATCAATGTGCCAGTGCTCCACAGCTTATGCTTTGCAAACCATCCATCTGGCTACGGATTTAACAGCACCAGCAACCACCGAGTCTCCTTTCTCACCTGTGGCTGGATCAAGCTGAAAACCAAGGAGTAGACGAAGGTCATCTGGGCAACCGCTTCTGCAAGGACTTTCCTCTGGGCTGTGATAGGCCACTGACTGCTGTCTTGTCCTTGTAGAAAAAAAGAATTGAGGGAAAAGATTATAACGCAAACCCATAATGCTGCAAACCTGCATAAGTGCAAAGACATATTCCTGAAGATCTGCCAGAAAAGCAAACAAAGATGAAAGCTGCTCTGGTGAGTCAGAAATATTTGCCCATCGCTGTCTGCAACCTACAACCTCTGATAACCAGTCAGACACTGAGAAATTTGATGTACTCAATGGGGAGTTTTACGACCATGTCCCTTCTCAGCTACCAGATACTGATGTCTTTTTAGGTACATGATGACATCTTTTTGAATTTCTTTGCTCTTGTCCTCTCTTTTTTCTTCTCCTTTTCTTATCTCAGCAGTCAGGGCCATTCTTGAGCTACCTTCCCACCCTTCACAGAAACCTCCATAAGATGACTGTGCATCGCCTTCTTCACTCTTTCTCCCTCTCTTCAAGCTGGCAGATGCCCACCACTTAAAGTTGGTGCCCTGGAGGGGTCTGAATGATGTAGATGCCAACCCTGTAAGATAAGAAGTTATTGTCCATTGGTCAGTCTCCAGGGTGACAAAGCTGGAGGCAGTTGGTGACTAACCAAGTCATCTCCACAGCCTCGGGACTCTGGGGAGGGTAAGTCGGTTCCTCACCTCTGTGCTTTTTTGGCAGGCTGAGGCATGGAGCCTGCCTGGTTTGGAGAACCAACTTTGAGATGGATTTCAAGTTGCTCTGGAGGAGGTTATACGTCTGCTTCACACCCTGCGTGCCCCTCTGCTACAGGGGGTTGAGGAGGAAGGGTCTAGACGGGGTCAGACCGGTGCCTGTATTTGCACTCCTGATTTAGCTCCAATATTTTAAAATCCCTTCATTAGACTCACATGATGGAGCAGCAAAGAAAGTGCCTATTTATGGAGGCTGAGGAGACTCCACAGAGATGTGGGTTGCTGTTATCCGTCTGAATGGTGCCTCCTGACATCACGAGTGGCTGGAAAGGCTTGTTCAGGAGCAACGGAGACGGCAGCTCTGCCCTGGCCATGTTAAAGCCCTAACGCAACACTTTCAGTACCCAGAATTGCATTTCTCATCTTTCGTGAGAGAAGTCTTATTTTGCAGGAAGTTTCTTTGTGCAGACAAGGCAATGCTTTTTGAGTCTTGTGAGAAAAGTGTGCTCCTTGCTTTTTGGAAAGTGACTTTTCAACCATACCACGGCAGTTTTACAAAGTAAGATTAGGTGTATATTTAGAAGAGGAAAGAAGAAAAAGCCGTGAGAAAAGGTTTCACTAAAAAAAAAATTTTAGGAAGATATCAATTGAAAGGAAGACACATCTGGCAGATCTGGAAAAGCAACAGCCAGTCCTGCTTTTCTGCACCAAATTTCCTGTCGTGTAAAAATGCAATTTTGCAACCAAACTATACAAGGCTGAATTTTTTAACAAACTAACCTATGTTAAGGAACTTTTTAAAATTCATTTTTGTCCCTGGTGCATTTTATTTTGACTCCTGAGTCCTTCTTTAAGTATGCATCCAAACACTCAATGGCCATTGCTGCTGGGTGGTCCTCCTGGGCAAAACGTTAGCATGAAACGCTGAGGGTGCCTTGGCATTTATTCAGGTGGGCCAAGGAGAGAGCAGCTGGCTGCCTGATGGACCACTTCATCACGAGCTGTCAGTCCCTGGCATCCCTAAGCCCACCAGTCAGTATGTTGTGCCTGGCTGTTTGGGACGGAGCAGCGCAGGGCGAGGGCTCCTTTGCTAACTCCAGATCTTGTGTCTTTTTGCAGCAGCACCTGGCTTCGCTGGAGACATTACAGGGAAGAGCAGCCCAGGGGTGCTTAATCTAGATTTGAGGGTGCTGTAGGGTAACATCAGCTGTGCCCCAGGATTAAAGGGACAGGAGATGCTGATGGGCTGATGCATGGCAGAAAGCGAGGCGCAGGACCAGCTTTGCAGCCCCCTCTCGACCAGGTGGACTTCACTGCAGCGTAAACTTTGGAAATGCCACATTACTTCCGACTGCGCCAGGGGCAGGAGCTCTGGATCTGTTCAGCCATTAAATCTCCACAAGACACACTGTGGTGGGGACTGCGTGTGGCCAGGGTGAGCCCTCTGGGAGACACCCATGCAGACCTGCCCTGGACGCTTACGGAGGTTGTCCATTGTCCCTTGGAGGCACAGCTCTGGGCTAACAGTCCTTCAATGCCTTTTAAGTATTCTTGTGGGTTCTCTGTTTTGCAAAAGCTCCAATTTGGGGTGCTTTAATACATGTCCTCTTTCTTCATACACTGGCCAAGACTCATCTCTCTCCTTGTTTTGTGTCTATTTTCCTTATTTTCATTTTTTTCCTCCCCTTCCTTCATGACTTTTCCCTTGTCGTGACCTCTTTTTGCGATTTCCCTATCTCCCTCTGCCCTTTATTTCTTCTCTTTTTTCTCTCAGCTCGCCTTCCCTTCATTGTGTTTGCCATTTTCCAGCAGCTTCAGCAGCCATTGTAGAGGACAAGGCATCCTTGTGAGCCTGTGCCTCAATGAACCGATCCCCACCCCGGCAAAGAGGGGATACCAGGGAGTCCAGTCGCTGTCTGAGACTCTACTTCGGTTTTGCTTGCTTGGGGTTTTTTTGGGTTTTGCATCTTTTTTGTTGCAAGCTGCTTCATCAGCCAACGAGGTTGGTAGCCACAACTGGAGCAAAGAGTGAAAGTGGGTGGCTTGCAGGGAGCCAGTGCTGATTTCTTTGCAGCTGCAGCAGCGTTTCTGTAACATGTGGGTGGACGGAGCTGAACAGCCCCATCATTTACCCCTTCACACCCGGTGCTTATCTCCGCCTGAAGTGCCCTCCTAAATCTCATTGGAGATCCCCATCTCCTTCTCGGATAAAAACAGAAGCCACCAAGCTGCTGCCCGCCATGTGCCTTCCTGGATGAGGGGATAGAGTGCACCCTCAGCAAGTTTGCTGACGACACAAAGCTGGGAGGGGTGGCTGACACCCCGGAAGGCTGTGCCGCCATCCAGAGAGACCTGAACAGGCTGGAGAGTTGGGCAGAGAGGAACCTCATGAAATTCAATAAGGGCAAGTGTAGGGTGCTGCACCTGGGGAGGAATAACCCCCTGCACCANCATAGGAAGTTCCACCTAAACATGAGGAGGAACTTCTTTACCTTGAGGGTGGCAGAGCCCTGGAACAGGCTGCCCAGGGAGGTGGTGGAGTCTCCGTCTCTGGAGACATTCAAAACCCGCCAGGATGGGTTCCTGTGCAACCTGCTCTAAGGTGGCCCTGCTCTGTCAGGGGGTTGGACTAGATGGTCTACTGAGGTCCCTTCCAACCCTGTGATTCTGTGATTCTATGATTCCTACCACTGATCATGTGGCATCAGCTCTTCTGACTCTGGTCTAGGTTCGCTATTCGGGGCTTGGCAGATGCAAATGTAAAATTGAAACTAGTGGTTGCTCTTCTTATCTGTTTTCAGGCCAGTACGTGGTGTGCCTCTGCCTTTAGGTAGAAGCTGCTGCTGGGACCTTGCTAGTTTCAGTTTCATCAGCACGTTCTCCTCGCAGGCCCAGCCTCAGCAAGGTTTGCATTTGCAGCACCAGATCTCAAAGCGCTTCCACTCTTGACTAACAGAGTTCCAATGGGCAGACGTTTTGTATATCCATTTTACAGAGAGAGAAACAAAAGCACAGAGTAACTGCGTTTCACAAGAAGAAAGAGAGTGTAGCTGCCTGAGGTTGTTGTCCTGCTGTGGACATTTATGCTCTGGACAATATTTTTGTGCTATAAACCTTACCTATTGAGCATCCTGCCCAAGCACTGCCTTCTGTAATGTGTTAGTCACCAGCAGCGTAGGAATATATGCACATATGTCAAAATACTCTCTGTTATTGTCTAACCACGTTTGCATCTATATAAATCTAGCGTAAAATGTATATAAAGATACCATGCATATGCATTTGTGTAGAGCATACATAATGCACTCATTTGTATGCAAATACAGTTGTATACACATATAAATATGCTTTTCAAGCACGAATTCAACAATGGAAAAAATATACTTGTTTTCAAAAATAAGCCTTTATCACACCACAGCCTCCGTGCTGATTCTGGCTATACATTATTTTTCTGGTTGATGACAGGTAGCTATCAGTTTTCCAGTGAAACAAAGGGAAAGAAGATGAAATAGTTGTCAAGCATTGCATTGTACCATGCCATGAATTTTCCTTCCTACAGGCTGAAGAGAAACCACTGAATTATACCGTAACTGTCAAGAGTCCTGTTTTTAGTTTGTTGCTCAAACACAATAAAGTTATTTAATATACAAAAGCTATCATGCGAAGCCAGTCAGTTTTTCCTCCAGCAATATATCAAGGAAAACAAGAAATGAGAAACGCACCTGAAAATGTTGAAACATTGACCGTAGGATGTGGGAGAATATTGTAATAAATCATATTTACGACAAAACAGAAACCCAACACCCTGGAAAACATACACACCACTTGAACTGTGTTTACTTCCAGGCACATTGGCCTTTGCATAGGGGTGGGCCGGGTGATTCAGCTGAATCTGAAACCTGATAAACTCTTGCCTTCTGTTTTTACATCACAGCCAGTGATTGCACATGACACATTAAAAACAGATAGCGCTACGTAGACACTACCTTTGGTATTTATCGTATTGATCCTGGTAGGGATCATTTCTCAGGCACATTGTACTTCAGTCTTTTGCTTATGGATGTGTGTATGTGGATGTGAGAGGATATATGTTTAAATGGCAGGTCTTGAGCCTAGATTGTGAGAGACGACTTTGTGTGATATATTTTCTTTAGTTTACCTTCTTCTTCTGTTTATGAAATGTGGCAGCAGACTGTGGTTCCCAGCAATGTCCACCTCTTTTAAGCTCGTTCAGTGAATACAGTTTTGTCCAAATGTTAAGAACGAACCACACTTAGTAGGAACTTGAGCTGCATTAATAGCACCAACCAGTAAAGCTATATTATTTTTTCTTTTATTTGACTTGAAAGACATATGACTGCTTCTGACATGAACTCTTGCACAAGGAAATGTAAATTCTGATTCCTTCAAATAGGGCAACATAGAATGGTTTCCATGAAACCTTGCCCTCAGATTTTAATTGTTTACATTTTTGCAGATACTGAGGATGAATGAGGTATGAACAACATTAAAGGAAATTGTCCAAAAATAAACACTAAATATTTTTGCTAGCTATTTTTTATTAAAAAATCACCTTTTTCCCCCCCTAAATGCCTTTTAAAATTTATTTGACTAAATATTTATTGCAGCATTTCTTTTAAGCCAGGGTGGTCCGACCTCATCGCCCACTAGGTCTGCACCGAGATTTTGGTGGCCCAACCCTCAGCAGCTCCATCTCCCAGTCTGGGGAGCACAACCCTGCCTTCACCCCTATTGATGGCTCCCTTTCCCCCTTCCTCCTGGCAGCAACACCCGTCGAGCCCTCCAGCAGCTCCCTGCCACTGAACCTGCTATGGAAAAATTGGGGAAGGAGGAAGGGGCTGGCTGTGGGTTGTTGGTGTCCAGTTTGGAGACTAGCTGGTGATTGCTGGTGGTGAAGAAGAGGAGGTGGAGGATGTGGAGAAGCAGAAGAAAGAGGAGAATGAGGAGGAAGAAGAGGAGGAGGATGAGAATGAGGAGGATGCAGCAGCTGCTACAAGACCCTCAGTGGCACCAACCTGGCTCCCCCTGGCAGGTGGTGAGGAGTGAAGGAGATGGCATTTGGCTGTTGGGCAGCTCTCACATCTCCAACCATGGTTCCACAACTCTGAGAAGAAGGGGTGGGCTGCCTGGAGACTTTCTGGGGGCTGGATCTGCACCACGCTGTGCAAGTATCTGACAGTTTTTGACTCTGAAATAAGTCCAGTGAGGTGAGCCGGTAGTGGAGCCAGCTCCTGGCCCTAATGTCATCCATACAGATTTAAATCCAGAAGGGCCTTGCTGCCTCTACTGGGACCATTCAGGATTTTCACCAGTGTACAGCAGGAGGTGGAGCTGAGAGAAGGTAACTTCAACTGCCACTATAGCAAGTACTCTGACAGCTATTTGGTGATATGAATTTTTTTGTCTAAGGACTGGGACTTGGTAGACCTGGCTTCAAAGTCTATCTCTGCCCATGTGTCCTCTGTGATGTCCTCTGCACATTATGTGAGTTCATGGTGGCCCGATTCCCCCACCTACAAAGTAGGAGTAATCATTCTGCCTTTCTTTTGCCATCTCTCCGCAGTGCCCGGTTAGCCTGTTAGCACAGCGCTGGGTGGCATTGGCCTCTTTCTTACCGTTGAGCTCGGGAGGGCTGCAGCCCTTCTGGGGTGTATAGGTGCAAGTGTACATTGGATAAAGCATACGTGTAAAAGTTTGTGCCAGGCAAGGCTGAGTGCCACTTGTTTTGCCTGAGAAAGTCATCCCTTGAGATCAGCATCCTCCTGCCCATCACTTCTGGCTTGCACCGACCCACCAGACACTTCTGGAGCCCTGAAAATCCTCAGGACACCATGGCAGGGGAAGCAGTGATTATGCATTTTCCATGTGCTATAAAATGCCATGGGTGGGATTCACTGGCCTGAAGGCAACTGGCCGAAAATGAGTGTGAACTACTTGGAGCAAGAGCCTGGTATGCCCGAGGCTGGACAACTCTGCCATCCGGGGTGGCAAATCACCCGTTAGGGGGATGTGTTTCCCTCCTTTGACTGTGGAGGGAACCTAAATGCAACACCCACCTCTCACTGGGCCAGCTGGACCCACCTGTGGGTGCTGCTGTAAGAGGCAGGAGGCAAAGGGCAGGATGGAGCCCCCAACATAAGAAGGACATGGACTTGTTGGAATGGGTCCAGAGGAGGGCCATGAAGATGATCAAAGGGCTGAAGCACCTCTGCTATGAGGACAGGCTGAGAGAGTTGGGGTTGTTCAGCCAGGAGAAGAGAAGGTTCCGGGCAGACCTTATAGCAGCCTTCCAGTACCTAAAGGGGGCTACAGGAGGGATGGGGAGGGACTCTTTATCAGGGAGTGTAGTGATAGGACAAGGGGCAACTGTTTCAAACTGAAAGAGGGGAGATTTAGATTAGATTTTAGAATAAATTCTTTACTGTGAGGGTGGTGAGGCACTGGAACAGGTTGCCCAGAGAAGCTGTGGATGCCCCATCCCTGGAAGTGTTCAAGGCCAGGCTGGATGGGGCTTTGAGCAGCCTGGTCTAGTGGGAGGTGTCCCTGCCCAGGGCAGGGGGGTTGGAACTAGATGGTCTTTAAGGTCCCTTCCAACCCAAACCATTCTGTGATTCTACGGAAAGGGGGATGGAGACATTAACACCATCAAATCACGGCCAGGGATTAGTAGATCCTTAAATTCTCTCTGTGGTTCGTTGGTTGGTGGGGAGAGATGAGCACTCCCAGGAGGTATCTCGCAGTAGGCAGTTAAGATCCTGTTCCGAAATGCGCTGCAGAGGGACTGCCTTTCCCCAGCAGCTGTGTAAGAAGGTTTGGATGGGTTGTGAGAGCTTCAGGCACCTTGAACTCCCTCAGCTGAGCAGCGTGGATGCCGCATTCACCCGGGACATGTCCAAACCCTGTTGTGTGGGGACACCCTCGGTCACCCTGGGCTGGGAGGGGATGTTACTGAGGTGCCACGCCATCCCTCCAATACCCAGGCTCCTCAGAAACGCAGACTGCAAACCAAAGTCGATCCCTTCTGAGAGACGTGGGTGGAAACTGGAGGTGCTGAACTCCCCCATCCTTCCTTGGAAAATAAGCTTTCTACCAGCTCTTATGATACCAGGCGCAAACTGGTATTTCATCATTGCTTTTTGTTCTGTTAAAACGTTTGTACTCTCTCACTGTGCACATACATGTAGAAAAAAGAGCTGTACATAGAGTACAAGCGCTTTCAACTTCATGTAATCTCCTGCTGAATTTGATCAAAACCTCAGAAGGTGAATTATACAGACGGTAGTAAAAAGACAGTACAGATCCTTTATTTTGGCTGCCTCGAACCCAGAATATGAATAAAAGGCTCTGCTTTATTCCAGTGATGATAAAAGGCAATCTTCAGGTCTTTAATTTGAAAGAAAATACAAGCTGATGCTAAGGATGATAGAAGATACTGTATTGTAGAGGAGTGGAAAGTGGGAGCAGGAGTAGGAGTAGAGAAATGAAAAGGTGGAGTGTGGGAGGAGGGCCGTGGGAGTAGAAAATGAATTGTGGTGCATCCATCAGCATTTCGGCATTGTGGGAGATGAGATAAACTTAACGCTGTCATTTGTAGATGCGGTAAAATTTCTTGTACTGAGCCATCGCTGTGCTGAGCTGTTTTGGGAGGAGGAACCCCCTCCCCCTTCAGCAGCTGAATGTGTGGTTTCGTTCACGGCAGTGTGTCCTAAGGGTGGTCAAGGGTGTTGGGGTGCACTGGGGCAGCGCTGCAAGTTGGGGTTACAGCTTCCAGCTCACGTGACCCTCATATTGTTCATTGCTTTCACTCTAAAATTTGTCAATGTGAAAGGATTCAACCCCCAAGCACTTACCAAAGCCTCGATGGAGAGAAGAAATCCTATGAGGAAAGCAGAGGATCACGTATGGGGCCTTACAGAAGGACTCACTCACCCAGGTGGTTCCACCAAAGTCAGAGCAGACTGCCTGGATTACTCATCCCAGGAAAGTGCACAGCATCGTCTCGTCGGCCTTCATCCTTCTTCCAGCCCTCGGCAGACCCAAGGCCAGCCGACAGCATGCGACAGTCGAAATCCCCGCAGCAGAGAGAAGCCCTGGGTGTCGCGTTGTGAGTCACAGGGCCCCGCTCACCCAGCAAACGCAGCACTTTGAAGGCTCTGGTTTTATTTATCTGTACGTCCGTGTCCCTCACCCCCCACTGCAAACTGCTCTCCCATTGTATTCGCTGCGAAGGTTTGAGCTGGAAGCAGTGACAAGGGGCACAAATGTGGCAGAACCCTGCCAAGAAGGGGAGATGAGCGATGGCGACGCCGTGTGGGGCCAAGAAAGGGCCTTACAGCCCTTATCCTGCAAAACGAGCTGGGCTGAACTAGGAACACACCAAGGCTTCCTAAAATCCCCAGCAGTAGCTTCCTTCCCAGTGTTCACAGTTGGCATCTGACAAAGAAAAGCTATTTTTTCAACATCTGCATATACCAATAGAGGTCAGGGAATAATATCTCTACTTCCAACAAAACAAAAGAGCAAGGAGTGCACGTTTTTTTTAAAAAATCCCTAAAGAAAGCCTGGGTAATAAATCCTTTTCCTTGAGCAGGATGGGTGCCAGTCTGGCTCTTAGAGGTTTTTTTTTTTTTCAGACTCTAAGGAAAGAAAAAGAAAATGTTTCAGTGTTCTCGGGCACTTCTTTTGTTTCGGCTCCCATTTAAAGACGTCCATTCGCCGCGCGTCCCTGGCTGCTTCTCCCCTTTATATAATCTCTGCTTCTCCAAGGCAGGGTGCTCTCCCTTACTGCAGGGCAACTACTGAAGCCGAGTTGTGTAACGCTGCCGGATAAAGCTGTTCCAAGCTGAAAACGTGGCAGGCAAGTTATTAGGTTGAACTGGGACTATTTTGCCTTTTCTTTTTATTTTTTTAAACTGTAAAAAAAAAAAAAAAAAAAAAAAAAAGGGGCTTTTTAAATTCCGTGGGCTTAACAATATAAATTTGTGGGTTGAATCCTTTGCAGGATTTGGAAAACATAGAAATGACTTAAAGGCAAAGAAACTCTGAAATTTGATGAGCAGCCAACCTGTAATAAGGTATAATCACCTTTGGCATTTGGGAAAATAAACATGACAAAAACAGTGCTTTAAAATTTGATCAGTTACTATGCATTTATGCA
Source organism: Rhinoptilus africanus (assembly GCA_013400135.1). Taxonomy (NCBI): domain Eukaryota; kingdom Metazoa; phylum Chordata; class Aves; order Charadriiformes; family Glareolidae; genus Rhinoptilus; species Rhinoptilus africanus. The sequence goes on from VXBO01009575.1 coordinate 47,683, forward strand.
TAAGTTGCCCTAACTATATAGTAAGGTGTCATCGCATGTCTGATAAAGTGTTTTCATAATAGCCAGCATGTGTATGTAGATGTATGATCCGCCACGAAATTATATGCTGTGGGCCTAAATCCAGTCTCCTACTCTCTCTCCTTCATTATTGTTACTCGTTTTCAGAAAATATTTTTATAGGAACAATGAACCGCATTTACATAACATTAATGCCCTCTGCCTTGATGCAGACAGGAGGGAAGAGTAACAGGTTCGCGGTGGCGAAGGTGACAGTGACCCTGCTCTGGTGGTTCTTTGACAGGCAACATCAAATGCCAGGTCTGGTTGGGAGTTTCGTGACTTACTAAGCCACGTCTCAATTATGTTTTTTTTTTAAAAGCACTCCTTATTGGAAACAAAACGGATTTTCAAAAAAGTCGGGTTTGCCAGTTTGAACAAAGTGTTGAGCCGTTCCCCATCCCTGGGATCGTTGCCCTAGTTTAAGCAAACGTCTACCATTTAATTTTAAACAGAATAACACTCCTGTGTTGCCTCGAACATATATCTCTTTGTATGTTTATGGGCTCGGGAGGCGGAGGTGGCATGTCCTGTAACTGCTGCCTCTTTGGAAGCGGGGAATACGAGCCTCACTAAACTGTGTGGCCTTGGGGTTTGCCGGGAAAAACATAAAGCCTGTTTAATAGTTGACTTAAAATGAAATTATCCCGAGCTCCCGTGCCTGCCCACGGAATGAAACACCAGCTCAGGCTATGAAAACACGCTCAGCCCAAGGGGAGCTCTGTTACTTCGGGCGGCGCAGACCCTTTCTGGCGAGGAGCCGGCCTGGGAGGGAGGGAGGGAGGGAGGCAGGGAAGGAGGGACGGGGGGCAGCTGTCGCAGCCCCCGGTCCCGTCCTCCGGCGCGGGGGCTGCCAGGGCGCCCCGCCGCGCTGCTGGTGGGAGCGGGGAGCCGCCCGGACCCCTCCCTCCGGTGTCTCCCC